>JZKD02S0211871.1:23684-48995 GCA_000966675.3 Picea glauca
ACATACATACATATATATATATATATATATATATATATATATATATATATATATAATGCATATTTAATGAGTTTTAATCAAACAACACAGAGTTACTTCTACCATATAGACTCAAATGGAATTAACAATAATTCATACATGCAATGGAATACATGATAACATTTCAAAGAGACAAACATGCATAACATATATAATTAAGCATGGAAAAGATACTTGTCTTTTAACTGGAGTAGAACCACCAACTGTGTGGAAACCTTCCATGAACCTCCCAGCCTTAGACCACAATGTTCATCACTCTTAGCAGTAGGTCACCCCTGAGCTGGGACTAAGCTCCACCGAGCAAGGGATTCCTAGGCTAGGCAAGGTCAAAAAGGAAGTCACATAGTTTTAGAGGAAGGATTCTCTCCGCGGATCCACTTATGTCCACTACTCACAGACTCTCATTCCCCACATGCCTATCCCACCCTAGGAGTATGCACCTTCACTATCACATAGTCCATTGACTGCTCAACCTCCCTTGCCTTGGGCTTTAGCAACATACCAGACAAGAATTATCAGAGCTTTGTAGCAGTTATAGGACTCCGTCTAGTAGAGATCTCCTCCTCAACACACTCTCTCACCTAGAGAGATATGCTCACAGGCCTGACAACCTGCCTCTTCAACCACAGGCCTGACAACCCACTTCTTCAACCAATCTTCGACTCAGATCCAGCAAGGTGAGGACAACAACCACTGGTCAATAAAACTTAGGAAAACATAAGGAAGTAACCCAAAACAGTTAAGGTACTAACTCAGCTCTGCAAGTGTGGATAGATTGGGTTCATGGACTCACACAGGTCAGCTTCATGGTTCTGTTTTTCATAGGTGCGTGGTTATGCAAGGGTCAATCACAGAGGAAAAACATGATAGACGATGGATGGAAGAATGGGGGGTGAACCCCTAACATGATATGACTCTTTATCTTTAATTGCATGCACCCAAGTTGACACATGTGTTCCTGGAGCTACATGCACTCAATTTTGCATTCGTTCCCTTTCCCGAAACTCAGGATAAAACATATCCGTTTAATCAAATTTTGGAATAATAATAAATTATTATTATTCTCTTGGACTTAATCCCCTAGACGTATCCCCTATTTCCAACCTCTCAGCCCCTTCTCCCTTACCTAGCCTAGTGGAAGCTTAGTCCCCCATCACTCTTTCTTCATGGTCGGTCTACACGCAGCGATGTTTATATTTTATTAATGATATGCATAATTACATATACAAGATCATGCTCATGGCCTTAAGCATCTAGGCTCTCTGACCTAATACACATATAAGTCTTCATCTTATAAACACTTGGCTCACTAGCCTATAAAAATAATTACAATTCATCAATATAACTGGGGCTCGTCCTTGGGGTATTACAATCCCCTCCCCTTATTTTTGCACTGTCCTCAGTGCAACTTCTTTACAAAACATCAACAAGATTTTCAAAATCTTCAAAAATATGTGGGTACTCTGCCTACATAGCATCTTCATGCTTCCATGTCATGTCCTTAGGACCGTACCAGGTCCACTAGACTTTTACAGTCCCTATGGCTTTTCCAGTCCAGTATACGCACCAGATTCACCTGCAAGACGACTTCTTTATCCACCTGAATCAAATTCCAATCAATCACATGATTAGGATTAGGTATATATTTCTTAGGCAATGAAACATGAAACACATTATGTACAGTCATGGATGCAGGAAATGCAAGCATATAAGCAACTGGTCCAATCCTTTCTAGGATTTCAAATGGCCCACAATATCTGGCTGCCAACTTGGATTAGTTTCCCAACTTCAGGGAACTTTTGTTGGCTTTCACTTTCAAGAAAACATGATCACCCACTTTAAACTCTCTGTGGGTTCTGTTCTTATCAGCATGACTTTTCTTCCTGTCTTGGGCAGCCTTTAAATTTTGCTTAATCTCCAGCATTTGCTCTTCCATTTCCTTAAGCAACTTTAGCCCAACCACTACCCTATCAGCTGGGTTATCCCAGCTTACTGGGGTGTTGCACTTTATTCCATAAAGTGCTTCAAACAGGCTCATCTTCAGTGATGATTGATACCCATTGTTGTAGGCAAATTCTACCAAGTGTAACTAGTCTTTCCATTTGGATGGCTTTTCCATCACATACATCCTTATCATATCTTATATCACTTGGGTCTCTATCTAACACAATTGTCTGAGGAATATCGTGCAATCGTGCTACTTCCCTTATATAAATATCAACAACATTGGATGCCTTGTGTTTGGTCTTCAATGGAATAAAATGGGCAGATTTTGTAAGCTTATTCACCACCACCAATATGGAGTCATGTTGCTTACTTGTTCTGGGAAATCCTGTGATGAAATTCATTGTCACCACCTCCCACTTCCACTCAAGAATGGGCAATTCTTGTAGTAACCTTGTTGGGTGCCTATGTTTAGCCTTGACCTTCTGACACTCCATACATATGGCGATGTATTCTGCAATTTCCTTCTTCATGCCTGACCAAAAGTGACGGCTTTTGACTACTGCCACTATTTTCAGATATCCAGGGTGTCGAACATAAGGCACATTGTGAAATTCCATCAAGATCATAATTTTCAATTCTTGGGAATTAGGTACATAATTTTTTTTTTTGTATAGGAGAGTCCCATAAGTTCCCAATTTATAATCTTCCACTTTCTGTGGCATCTTACCTTGTTGTAGATTTCCTACCAATTCCCTGTATTGCAAATATGCATTTTCAGTTTCCAAAATCCTGCCTTCAATATCAGTTTGATACATGCTAATGGTCGTAGCATGTAGTTTGTGCACTCTTATGATGAGTGCATCTGCCACTCTGTTCTCATTCCCTTTGATATGTGTTGGGTTTTCTAGTCTTCCTTCTCTATCATTTGAGTTATTGACCCAGGTTTCATGTCTTTCAGGTTTCCAAAAAGCCTCTAAAACTATCGTCCCTCCTGGTAAACCAGAAGGCAATGCAACACACAAAATGGGCCGCACAGTCTCACCCGAGATAGATTTAATGGATGGTTGTAAGACTAATGCATTTACAACCTAGGATTGAGCGTGAGATACCGGATCTATATTTTGAACCATTTATCATACTTGTGATTGCAACCTACTATTATTCACAACTATGCAATATCCTTTATAGCTTATTCCCTCAATATCGCAACAACGTTTAAACAAGCAATGGAATAACTCATTCATTCATTAAGAATAACAAATAACTACTGAAAAGATGATAAAGATATGCATGCATTCATCACATTACATAGATGTTACCGTGGTTCACCCCACTCCTGGGCTACATCCACAAAGATTTGGCTCTTGGCTCTTTTATTATGGTAGCTCTACGTATCCAGTGCCGTTGGGAAATTCAATTTCTTAAATTGCTTTCATTTAATTATCAACCAGGGATGCTCATAAGCTTGTGACGATGCTGGAAAAATATATGTAGGAGTAGGCATCTAACTCTAATCTAAGAGAATTCAATCAAATCCTAACTCTTTCATTCCACTTAATAATATTTAGTAGGAAAGAAAACACTAGCTCCCTTACAAGAGGCCCTCTCATGATGTTTCACAAAACCTATCAACAATCAAGATCATGAAGTAAGCACTCATGCATTGAAAATAAATACACTTAAAAAGGATTAGTTGTTGTAGGCATGAAAACCCTAGATCCCTTACAGGAGGTCTTCTCGTAATGTTTCAAATAACCTATCAACAATCAATATCATCAAATAATTCTAATAAAAACAATAAATCATATAAACATATTCAAATCATTAGAACAAGAAGAAAAATATACTATGATCTATTTGGAATGAGCTCAATTCTCCCAAGAACAAATTAACACATAAACTAAAGCATTCTAAATCTAAACTAGAGAATGGAAACTGATGTGAAAATAAAGCTTGATTCTTATTCCATCATAAGTTGGACACAATGCTCCAAGAGTCCTCTCCTTGAAATGGAGGAGGCACTCTTATTTATACAAAAATTTAAGATAACTTAGATCCACAAATCTCTCCTAGATCGACAAATGTCTCATTTGGTTACAACCATGTGTTCACACCTATCAAGTGATATCTCTACAAATCCTCTCACAAATCTCTCTATCATGATTAATCTCCATCCAAGATACTTGAGTAAATCTCCAAATCTTCAAGAGGTTGAAGAGGAAATTCGAATTTGAGGCTTGATGGTCAAATTTGAATTGGTTGGAGTCTTCAAATACACCTGTAAACATCATGAAACTTATCCCACTTTCATATATAAGTGTAAATATGTCATTTTTCCAATATTTAATCATAAATTCACTCAAAAACACTAAAATAGATGCATTGGAAAATAATGTCTAAAACCCATGTAATCATGAAAATGGTTTAATGTAAGGGTATGGGAAAGCAGAATATGGTTAGAAGTGAAGTGAAAATGAAATGAAAGGTTGTTAAAAAGATGGTACTTTGGCCACCCAACAAGCGCCATGCGCTTACAATTCTCCTCAGATGGGTAAGATCTATATGAGGTGAACTAGATCGCACTAGGCACCTCAGCCTGCAATCTAATCCTCAAATATTCCTTCTCTCCTCTCCTCTATCTCAAAATATTACAAATTAGTACATAACAACATTACAATCAGCATCGACTCGTACATAACTATGATGTAACAACAATCTGACCAATGCAAAAAGCCAACCTATGATACCTATGTATCAGAACCCTCTGTAATACCAAAGTATCAATATTTATACATCTTTGGATTTTCATCCATTAAAATACATTACCAAAACCCTAACCCTACAGAATTTAGGTCTTCCTCTCATGTGCGTGTGTTTCTCCTCCTTCTAGTTGTCACTCTCCTTATGCATGTTTTCTTGCATGAGCGCGTGATGTGTTTCCTTCCAGCTATTACTTACATTTCGGCACGCTTTCTTTCCCCGTGATCATCCTTATTTCCACTTCGGCCTGCTGCCAACAAGCCCCCAACACTGACATGTGGCTCGTCCCAATCCACCTAATCCTTCTGAGCTTCCATGATCTCCTTGGTGATTGTTTGGAACTTTTCTTTGAGTGTTGTTGCATGTGTCTACACCTGCGTAGTCTTCTCCTTGATTGTGTCCACTACCTAGACTGTCACTTCGTTTCTCACCAATCCTAAACATTCTGCCTAGGTATGTGCTATCTGTGTCTTAGCTCCCTCTGCCTGTGCCAGTACTTCTACTACTTGCTCCTATAATGGATCCATTTGAGCCTGACACTCATGTTTCTGAGTTTGCGCAAAGATTATCTCTGCCCACAATTTCTTAATCTCCTGCGTCCCTTTGACACATTATGGGATTGGTTTGGTCTTTTGCTTCTTCTTGTGCTCTTGGATCGTTGCATTGATCCTTTCATATTCCTTTTCCCATCGTTGGACCTGTGGATCCTCTTCCAACCTTGTCCAAAGCTGCGTTGCTTTATCGTACAACTTAGATGTTGTGCTAACCTACTGCTCTATATCCTGTAGCTGTGTTGTTTCTTCCTTATTCCTTTTCTCCTTCACTGCTGGTGGAGTGGTTGGTGTGAGCTATTCTCAGAGATTCTCGATCTCCTTCTGATATTGAACAATTTCCCGTGCAATCCGATCAATCTTTTCTGTTGCTGTGATTTCCTCACTCTACACGACCTGTGGAATCTTCTCATAAGTTCCTACCACTTTCTTCTCCAATCCATTTCGATGCTCCCTTTCCTCCTCGGTCTCAGATTTAGTCTTCTCATAGACTATTTCCAATGCATCCCACTTCTTTGTTGTCTACTTCAATTTGGTTAAGTCTTTGCATGCATGAGTTTGTACCTTGTGGTTGACGTTTACCTGCAACTTGTGTAATGCCCTCAATGGTATCCTTGTCAACACAAGTTGGATTTGGCTTAAGTATTTCAAAGGTGTCTGCCCCAAAATTTCATCCATGTGCAACATACTGGGTTGATATGGAATGTCAAGTGTGGCTGCAGTCTCCCCTGAACTGACTATCATTCTTCCTCTCTCACCCTTCCTTCTGTCTGCGGTCCTGATGTCTCTATGCCCCTACTGTTGCTAGCTATTTATACTTCCCCAAATTTCTTGAGGAATTGCCCCAATTCTGCCAGCTCTTTTTGCAGTTTCTCCCTGTGGTGTGTTGCATGGTCAAAGTCCTTAGGTAGACAATCTTGGACCATTCTGGCAATCATTTCCCCATCATCCTCTGTGATCGTATATTCTGGTGGTTCTCATTGTGCCTTTGATTTCTTGTGCGCGCCTCCTTTCTACGTGGTTGGTCTCTTATTTCCCCTTGGTTCCTATGTGTTAGGATTTGGGGCAGTCTCAGGCGCTCCCTCAACCTATTTTTGTTGTTCCCTGGTTGGATGTGTATTCTCCTTCTTCCCCTTTTGGGTTCCTATCTTTTTTGGCCCTTCGTCTTTCTATTTTATCTTTCCTTGGTCCGTTCTTGGTCTCTTGGGCACTTGGATTTCTGGAGGTTGCGTAGGTCCCTACTCTGCCTCTTCCTCTGTTGTTCTTTCTGGCACTTCTCAATTAATGGTTGGGATCCTCCATTCTTAGGGCCATTTGTTGATGACCATATTGATATCACCCTCTGTGATGCAGTAGCGCATCTATAGCCACTATTTAGATGGATCCTGCCTTGCCTGTATCCACATTGTTTGTCGTGTGGCTTGGAAGTTGGCGATGTTTGCATACCGTGTGATAGCCTCTGGTGTTATTCTCCACATTCGGCTGATGGTTTCCTACATGTCGAGTAGGTATGCTTCAAATATGATCTCGTTCTCCCTCTTATTTCTAGCGTTCAAACCTACTTCCAAAAATAGATACCTCACTCCCACAGGCTTTGGTCTGGTACAAAAAACTACATACCCTGGTTCTCGCCATCCCATGAAGGCTATTAAGGTAATCAGCCATGAGTAGTGGAACTTTGTGCCTATATCCTATGCATCCTTGCAGTCCTCTAGGATAATTTCAATAAGTATGGTGCCCATCTGATTGAGGTGCCTTCTGCGCACTGGGCTGCAACTGCAACAACTCCAGCTAGTACTTCCTCTCTGTGACATTTTCTCAGCAACTTGCAGGATAATATTTTTTCGCCCAGTCGTGTGGTTGCGTTATTGATTCATTTGATGATGATGCCTCTTGTCCCCCTGGCGATGCCATACTTCTTCTTCATTTATTCTGCCAAGGCTTTCTCCTTGGTTTTGTCATCCAAAAACAATGTGAGATCCATACCCCAAATTGGTAATCCTGTTATTTCCGTAATAAGCTCAACAGTTATGGGGACGGGTTTGTGCAGCCATATGTCCCCTCCATGTTTGATTTCTAATAGCTGCTTGATGCATGTTGTCACGTTCTGGCCTCTTCCAAAATGTGGTAGGTCCAACAGACCTAAAATTATTGTTTTCTCTAGCCCTGTTGCCCACTGATATGGTTGATCAGTCGGTTGTCTGAATGGATTCATACCTGTATTCTATAGAAAGAACCTCTTCACAAGTTCTGGGAAGTTGGCTTCATCTGCTACATCATGTTTTGAATATTTGAGCTTCTCGACATGACCCAATAGCTTTGGTCCTACTTGTACTCCAGCTGGTATGCATGGTAAAACAATTTCTGTTGTAGGTTTCTTGCGGGGTGAACTTGGTATCTATATCTCATCTTTCTGCTGCGGTGGCTGGCTCGAAGTTCCAAAAGCTCCCGGTTGTTCCTCTGTATGACATTTCTACAAGGACGAGACATCTTCAGTGGTCTCCCCTATTGGGTTTTCTTAGATGGTTGTTTGAGAATCATCTGGCTCTACTTCTACTGTCAGATTCGACATCATGCCATTAACTTTCGGACCTTCTTCAGTGCGCTCTGGTTGCAACTCCTTTTGGGTTTCTTCTTCTTGGATCTAAGGCTCCTGTGTCGCTGCTGGCGTATCTACATTTGTGGCTGCTACTGTTGGTTGTTGAATTTCTTCCAGTATCGGTGTAGGATTCACTAGTATCGTCTCTGGGGATGGGATTTCCTCGATATGAACGACCTCCGGTGGCTGCTATTCACCTTCTTCCAACGGTCCTCATGATCGATTTTGAAACTTGGTTGGTATGACACTCTGGCTTGCTTCTGTTGGTTTCGGTGGTGCCATAGCGGTGACTGTCAAACTTTTGTCAAGTTCGAATAGCTTTTGTGGTCTCTATAGCCTCGCTCTATGCATTGTAGCTTCTATTTCTCTTTGTTTGTTCTCCTTTCGCGAATAGACTAGTTTCTCATGTGCTCACATGTTGTATCAACTTCCCATGAAGCTTGTCAAGGAAGCTTCCTCCATTATGGGTTCAATGCACCATAACTGCGGGTTCAATGCATCTCCGACAGTTTCATACTTACCATTACTCTTGCTTTGACATCTCTAGTTGGAGCGATTAATGTGATGTCCCATTGGTCCTTGCCGTCCTTTAATTCTGCCTAGTGTTTTCATGTCATCCTACTTTTCCCAACTTTCCTTTTCCTACTTATTTCCCTTTGTATATAACCATTTTCCTTGATTTTTCTAAATCTGTGTTTCTAACTTCATGTGGCTTTTCTACCTCTAGCGCACTGTGCTCTCTTTAGTTTTGTTTCCTTTTTGTTCTTTTTTTCCATTTTATTTGTTTACTACGCGGTGGGTGGTCGATTATCCTTATACAACTTCAGTCAGCTCCCATTGATCATCCCTCTGATTTATGCGCCTGCTAAATCTCTTAACTATACAACTCATCCATCTGTGACAGATTTTACTTTGTATGGTCCTAACCAATTCATTCTAAGCTTTCCCCAGTGCTAAAATGATTTACTGTCATACACCAATACTAGATATCCTTCCTTGAACATTTTCTTCTTGATGTGTCTATCGTGCCAAGATTTGTCTCTTTCTTTATGCACTTGTTGATGGAATCCTACCAAGATTCGGTCTTCCTCCATGGTCAATAACTGATTCAGTCTTTCATGTACTATGCCTCATTGTGTCATTTGTGTGATAGTTTCTACCCACAAGCTGGGTACTAAAAACTCTAATGGCACTACTGCTTCTTGGCCATAAACCAGTTTAAATGGCATGTGCCCTGTCAAATTTTTGCATGTAGTCCTGTATTCCCATAATACTGCTGGTACTTTGAGGTCCTAGTCATCTCTATTGACGTTATAAATCTTTGTCAGTGCGTTCTCCAGAATTTTGTTTAAGGCTTCCACTATGCCATTTGTCTGTGGATGATATGGTGTGCTCTTTTGGCGATGGAATTCAAATTATTCAGTCATCGTGCGGATGGTGTTGTTTATGAAGTGCATGCTTTGGTCACTCATCAAAAAACTTGGGCACCCAAATCGAGTGATTACTTGTTAAAAAAAAAGTGTGTTGATGTTTCTGCGTTGCAATCTTTTACTGGTGTGGCTTCTGCCCATCTTGTTAAATATTTCGTCGCAGTGATAATGTACCTAACCCCTGTTCTTTTTGTCGGTGGGTTGATTGGTCCCACAAAGTCTATTTCCCACTTTTCAAATGCTTGTAATGCTACTTGTGGTCATAATGGAATCTTTTCCCTTTTGTTGGGTTTTCCTACCCTTTAACAGACATCACATCTTTGACAATACTCCTTCGAGTCTCTGTGAATCATTGGCCACCATAGTCCTGCACGCAATACCTTCTGTGCGGTAGCTTTACCTGCATAATTAACTCATGCTATTCCCTCATGGGATTCTACTAAGACTCGTGGTATTTTGTTCTCTAACACATATTTTCTCAAGATGCTATCTACGCCCATTTTATATAAATGTCCTGCAATCAGTTGATAGTCAACAATGTAGACTACCAGGTTTTTCTTCTGCGCGGTGCTATAGTCATGTGGTGTAGTACCTGTACCCAACTATTGAATGATATCTACGAAGTATTCATCCACAATCTGTACTAAGAATAACTATGCATCTGGAAAGTTGTCTTCTAAGTTTGTAGGTTCTTCTCCATTTGTGACCCTCAACAGGTGGTCAGGTCCTACATTCAATTTCCCCGGTTTAACTATTACTTCAAAATCGAATTCTTGGAATAGTAGTAACCATCGACATATTTTCGCCCCCAACACTAGCTTGTTGACTAGGTATTTCAGGGTTGAGTGATCTGTGAAAATTTTAAAGTGCTTCCCCAATAAGTAATGTTTGAATTTCTACAATGCATAGACCATGTCTCTGCCTTCTCTTTCTGTCGTGTTATAGTTATGTTTGGAGTCTGATAACGTTCTGCTTGAAAATGTTATCGGGTGATCCAAGTAGCTCGCTCCTGGCTGCACTAATATAACTCCAAGTGCTATGGCTGATGCATCTACATGCACATGGAATTTCTTTTCCCAGTCTGGAAATACCAAGATTAGCGCAGTAACCATCTTTTCCTTCAAGGTATCCAAACTGTGTTGACACTCGTCGTTCCACTAAAACTTTGTATCCTTCCTTAGCATATTTTTCATCGGTGCTATGATCTACGCATATCCTTTGATGAATTTCCTGTAGTATCCTGTGTTTCCTAATGTTGCTCTTAGATGATGGACTATTTTCGGTGCTGGTAAATTAACAATGACTGCGATCTTTGCCGGATCTACTAATAAACGTTGTTTTCATACTATGTGGCCTAATAGTATCCCAAACGGTGTTCCAAATATGAATTTCTTGATGTTCAGTGATATTTGGCACTGTCTGCGTCTTTCTAACATCAGTCGTAAAACTTCCACATGGTTTTTCAACAGGCTATAGACTTTCCAATCATCCAAGTATACTTCAAGAAACTGATGGATGGATTCCTTAAATGTTGCGATCACCACTCTTGAGAATATTTCTGGTGCATTATTCATTCCAAATGGCATGATTATGTACTGATAAAATCCCCATTTTGTCACAAATGTGGTCTTGTATCTGTCCTCCTGTGTTATCTTAATTTGATGGTATCCCGAGAATCCATCAGTGAATGAGTAAACTTCATGTCCTCCTACGTTCTCTAACACTTCATCAATGAATGGTGTAGGGAATGGGTTGTGTAGGCATGCATCGTTCAACTTCCTTAAGTCGACACATATCATGATTCCTCCTTGTTTCTTGTCTTGTACTACCATTGGATTTATCCATGTTGACTCCTCAACTAGTTCTATGATGTCAGTTTCGAGCATCCTGTCAATCTCAGCTTTGACTTTTTGTTTGTATATTGGGTTCACTCTGTAGGGTCATTGTTTAATAGGTATCGTGTCAGGTCTTAGTGGTATCTTCATTTCTGCCAATTATCTGGCTATACCCTTCATCACTGTGAATGTTGTGGGAAAGAGGTCACTGTATTCACATATCAAATCTGTGTTACTTTCTATTGTTTTCTCATCCCAATAATCTCCAATGCTGGCCATTTTGGGCTGCTCAGTTGTCCCAATGTTAACTTTATTTACCTTGATTGGTGTGGAAATGACTTCTGATTCTATGGCTGGTCCTTCCACATCTCTTTCGCCTTCTACTTCTTCGATCAGAATATCGTGCAGATCATATTCATCTAGTGCTTCTTCTTATATGTGGTAACAAGACAACAGTTCCTTGACTGTCTGTTTGTTTCATTGTTGTTCTTCTGTGATCAATTCTATTTTTGGTTCTTTGATGAATATTACTCCTCTGATTCATTTAAGGGATGCATCTATGTTGGGTTTTTCATGCTCGAATGATAAATTGACTGTGAAATTATATCGTAATGTCGTCCATGTCGTAGTTCCTTTGCGCAATTCATGGTCCATATACAAATTCATTGGTATGCCCTCTAAATTATGTATGAAGTGATAAGGCCATTCCTCTGGTGGTGTCATTTTTTCACCGCATTATACACGCCTCCAGGTGTTCCGCTAGTGCTCTCCATGTCCTTCATATTTCTGTTGTTTGTTGTTTTTTTGTTCTGCGCCGAACCTTATGTGTAGTAACTGCTTACATTGGTACCAGTATGTGATTGTCTCTTTGTGTGTGCCCCACCATATTTTTGGTGTGGAATTTAGTGCTAAGTCAAAAGATAACAATCTTTGGTTCTCTAACACTATGTGTTTGTACTGTGTCAAGAATGTTTCCAAATCATTTATTCTATAGAAACTGGGCGGTTCCCTTATTTCTATGCCTATCCATCTTACTGCGTGGTCTATTCTTTCATGTCTTTGCATGGATACTTCATGTAGCCTCTTTTGCAAGTTCTCTAAACTGGTGTATGAGTTTGTTGCGCATGAAGTAATGCTCCGCCAACTAAGTACCACGTCTGCAGTTGAGTTTACGTAATCCTCATCGAGCATAGTTGTTTTGTACAACTGGTCGATTTCCTCTAAGTCTAGGCAAGTAGGTTCTACAAACCTCTCCCCTTATGATGGGTCTAATGGTGCAATGACCCTATATTCTCTGGAATCAAATGTCATTTTCCTGGTCTTCAAATTGATTATGGCCTGGTTATCAAACGCCCAATCCAGACCGAGTAATACTGGGTAAGGTTTTGTACCATCTACTATTTAAATGACTTCAAAATCTCCTTTAGTACGCACTCCATCAATAGCTATTGTCACTCCTTTCAGTCTACCTATTGGTAGGACTCTATGCTGGTTTGCTAATTTCAATTGAGCGGGTGAGTATCCTAATTTTGGCTCTCCCAAGCATTGCCATGTCTTCTTTGGTAATACAATTTACTTCGGATCCTAGATCCATTATAATGTCTCCCATATTGAAATCCCCAATGTTAAAATTTAGTCTAAATTCCCTTCTTGTTCTTCTTTTTGTGTGTAAGTGATTATCTGTTTTAGGTTCTAGCTTTTTTTTTGTCTCGCTGACACACTTTTTTAGGATGTTTCACAATATTTTCACAGATGATGGATCACTTAATACTTTTACACATGATTTCAAAAAGCCTTTGATTGTACTTAAGTGTCCCGTGGGATGCATTTCATTGGTATGATCCAATGATGGAGGCATCTCGTATTCTAGTGCTTCCTTGTTATGTTGCGTAGTTGAAGTCGACGGTGTGCCCTCCTTCTGAAATTATTCTATGGCCTCCTTAAAGATCTCCTTTTCCTTCTTCGTGTCGAACTTCTTCCTGGGTTCAGTGTTCTTATTTACCCATTGGTTCTGCGTTGGTTCTTGTCGAACGACATCCGTGCCTATTTTAGCTCCTCTACAGGTAACTATGTTGATATTCCTTCCTTCATCCCTTGCTTCGGGTGAAATACCCTAAACATTTTGCTTGTTCTGGTTCCTCTTTTCCCGAATATTTTCTAGTAGTGTCAGACATTCCTTTGTATCATGGTCCGATGCGCGACAATACATACAAGTTGCTAGTGGAAGTGGACATTCCCTTGCATAATGTCTCGTTTGTTGACAATTGTGACATGTGACTGGTCCTCTACCTTGTTTGAATCCTCCTCTGGCTTTTCCTCCTCCTCTATAGCATGCTCGATCACATCTCAACATGCTATACTAAGGCGCCTGATTATACTGCGCCCAGGTTGTACTATGGTTGTGTGTTGTTGTATGGTTGTTGTGTAGTATTATATTGTTGTTGCGCAGTGTTTTATGGAGTTGGGACTTGATTAAACTATGGCATTGCTTGCCCAGTCATCATTTCGGCCTGTACCCTATATGCATATGATGTCCTTTCTCGCATCAGCTCCATATTTCTACAATTTTTATCATCGTGGTCCACTGACTTGCAAAAGGTGAAATATGAACTCTTTGGGACTTTCTAGTATTTTTGCATCATCGTGCAGTGATAAGGGTTGTGACCTAGTTTCTTATAGATTTCGCAACATAATCCTCCCGCTGGTAATGGATTTGACATTCCTGCTGCCATATACTGTGCGAACGTTGGACATTCGTTCTTGTGGTGTCCTTTTGTCATGTACATGGTACACCAAATGACCTCTCGTTTGTCCTTGTTCTTATTCTGGTTCAACTTAAACGTGAGATTCTTCAAATAATCCTTCAGTTCTTCGATAGTTGGCTCTGTATGTTGGTACTCGTTTTCTTCTAGTTGCAAGGATGCCTACAGAGCCTCTGCCTGTGTTTGAAATTTCTATTGTCGTAAAGGGTATTTTAATTGTGGGAGTAGTGAATTGACAAACAGGTGTCGATGATGCATATCAGTCATGAGATATTTTAACTTTCCCTTCAGTCGCTTGAATCTCTGGTTAATATCCCATACAAACTCTCATGGTTTCTGTCTTATTTTGATCATCTCATTTATGTGCTGATCCTCTGAACTCGGCTTCTGGAACTCATTAATTAGTAAATTCTTAATATCTGCTAGTGTCCTTGTCATCCCAGGGGCACTGTTTGTCTCTAGACTCATGTACCAGTCTAGTGTGTGGTCTCTTAGCATAATATTTAGCTTCATGAGTTTGGTATCTTCATCAGTGATCTATTTTTCTTCCCAAATCTTTGTATAAATGAACAATTGCTTCTTAGGGTATTCTGTTGCTTCTCCTCGAAATTATGGTAATTTGATGGTGGGATCGTGTCCTGCCATTCTGAATAATGAACTACTACCTCCTCCATGCGGTGTAGATACTTGACTAGTGTTTCCTGAACTGGCTCCTCCAGTTGTTGTTCCTTGTGTAGATGTACTTCTTGTTGTTGAACTTCCTCCGAACTGTGGTTGTCTAAACGGTGGTGTTCTCTTTGGTGTATTAGTCACACATTAGTCTATGGGTTCCACACTGACATTAATATGGATAGAATGGTTTCCTTCTCCTCCCTCTCTTGGAACTCTCGTCTTCCTATTGTATGTTGTGTGTAGGATTTCCTCAATCTAATCTACAGCCCGGAGATTCTCTACCTCTTCCTCATCACTCACCAAGCCTTCCCTCGCGGCTATAGATCTCTTCTTGGTATTCACCTTGTATTGGTAGGGTGCTCCACTACATGTCTTTCCATTTGTCTCCAAGATCCACCAGATCTGGTCGGCATCCATCATGATCGGGTCCAAGGGTTCCTCCTTCTTTCCTGTATCCTTGCCTCCTTCCATTTCTCCTCTCTCTGTCAGTGCTTCCCCCGTTCCCCCATCCATGCAGGGAAGTTTAGTTGTCTAATTCCATTGTCATTACGCCCTTGTTATATAGCAGTATCTTAATAGAAGTATACAGTGATTGAATCTACCTTCCTCAAGGTCTGCATATAAATTCTTTCTCCGCTGAGTTGTATGACTTCGTTGTGTCAACTGCAAACTTTGTTATAAACCCTTCCACAATACTGTCAAGCCAAACGTTTACTACACAGGTGAATTTTTTATTCACCTACTGTAACTGCTCAATATGTACTGGGGTCCAATATAAATGTCGAATCCAGTTCTTCACGTGGTTATCCTTCAACCTTAGTATCCACTCCTACAATAGATGCAGAAAATCACACAAAACGACTTTGTGCAAATCAGTAAACATGTATTTGTCCAGATATTTTCAGGGTGTTATTCTAGGGTTTCTATTGTCTTTCTATGCAAACTTTAGCTCTTTGGTTCTCAACCAAGTTTCAATTTCTGCTTTTGTGGGGTTCCATGATCTCAACATCCCCTTCTAATGGCTCATTACTCTCTTCTTTTCTTTGCTCGTTTCCCGCTCCATCTATCTCATCTACTCAATCCTCCTTTGTTCCTTCCAACGACAACGAAACCCTTTGTTGGGTTTTCTAGTATTGCTTCTCTACTGTCTGATTTATTGACCCAGGGTTTATGTCTTTTAGGTTTCCAACAAAGCCTCTAAAACTATCGACCCTCCTGGTAAGCCAGAAGGCAACGCAACACATAGAATGGGCCACATAGTCTCACCCGAGATAGATTTAATGGATGGTTATAAGACTCATCCGTTTACAGCCTAGGATTGAGCGCGAGATATGGGATCTATATTCTAAACCATTTATCATACTTGTGATTGCAACCTACTGTTATTCACAACTATGCAGTATCCTTCATAGCTTATTCCCTCAATATTGCAGTAGAATTTAAACAAGCAATGGAATAACTCATTCATTCATTAAGCATAACAAATAACTATTGAAAAGTTGATAAAGATATGCATGCAGTAATCACATTACACAAACGTTACCATGGTTCACCACCCTCCTAGGATATGTCCACAAAGATTTGGCTCTTGTCTCTTTTATTATGGTAGTTCTGCGTATCCAGCACCGCATTCTTACAATTCTCCTCAGATGGGTAAGATCTATATGAGGCGAACTAGATCGCACTAGGATCCTCAGCCTGCGATCTAATCCTTAGATCTTCCTTCTCTCCTCTCCTCTAGCTCAACAACTTACAAAATAGTACATAACAACATTACAATTCACATCGACTCATACATAACTATGATGTAACAACAATATCAACAATGAAAAAGTCCAACCTATGATACCTATGCATCTGAACCCTCTATAATACCTCAGTACCGGTATTTATACATATTTGTCTCTTCAACTGTTACAATACATTACTAAAACCCTAACCCTACTGACGTTAGGTCTTCCTCTCATGTGCGCATGTTGCTCCTCCTTCCAGCTGTCGCTCTCCTTGTGCATGCTTTCTTGCATGCATGCGTGCTATGTTTCCTTCTAGCTGTTACTTCCATTTCTGCATGCTTTCTTTCCCCACAATCATCCTTCTTTCTACTTCGGCCTGCTGCAAACAATATTATTGATATCATAGTCATACTCACAAAGGAATTCTAACTACCTACTCCGCCTAGCATTCAAGGTTGGTTGATCAAACAAATACTTCAAACCATTATGGTCTGTCCTTATTTCAAACCTCTTTCCCATAGTTTATGTCTCCATTTCTTTAGAGTGTGCACTATGGCTGCCAACTCGAAATCATGAGTTGCATAGTTCCTTTCATGCTCTTTCAATTTCCCAAACTCATAGCATATTACAAATCCATTATCTCCGAGGACTCCTCCCAGTCCTTCTTTGCATGCGTTTGTACACACTACAAAATCTTCATTTGGATCTGCAATCCTTAGGATTGAAGCACTATTTAACAACTGCTTCAATCACTGGAAGCTTCTCTCACATTCTTCTGTCCATTGAAATTTCTTCTCCTTCCTTTGCAAGGAAGTGATGGGGTGAGATATCCTTGAGAACCCTGCAATGAACCTTCTATAATAGCTAGCTAGACCCATAAAGGATCTGAATTCTGTTACATTCTTCGGCACTGACCATTCTCTAATAACTTCTATCTTCTTAGGATCCACGGCTATCCCATCTTTCAAAATGATATGTCCCAAATAATGGATCTTCTTCTAATAGAATAAACACTTGCTCAGTTTGGCATACAGTTGGTTCTCTCTCAGCACTTGCAACACCATCCTCAGATGTTGTTCATGTTCTTCCTCTAACTTGGAATACACCAGGATGTCTTCCAAAAAGACTATGACAAACTTGTCTAGATATTCCCTAAATACGCCATTCATTAGGCACATGAAAATAGTGGGTGCATTTGATAATCCAAATGGTACCACTGTGAATCCATAATGACCATACCTTGTTATGAAGGAGGTCTTGTTGATGTCTTCATCCTTTATCCTTACTTGGTGGTAACCTGATCTGAGATCTATTTTTGAAAATATCATGTCATCCTTCAACTGATCAAAGAGATCATCGATCCTTGGCAAAGGACACTTGTTCTTAATGGTCACTTTGTTCAACTGTCTAAAGTTGATGCACAATCTCAACGTCCCATCCTTCTTCTTCATGAACAAGACCGGGGAACCCCAAGGTGACACACTTGGGCATATATACCCCTTCTTTAAAATTTCTTCAAGATGTAATTGCAGTTATTTTAGATCTGTTGTACTTATTCTGTAAGGATTTTTCGATACTGGAGCTGCTCCAGGCATCAAGTTTACAGAAAAGTCAATATCTCTCTTTGGGGGTAGTCCTAGTACCTCCTTGAATGCATCTTCAAAATCCTTTAATACTTCATGGTATTCGATAGTTGATACCTTTTCCTTAGGTGCTTCATCCATATAGGCTGCAAATATATGGAAGCCTTTCCTGTAGCACTTGTTCGGCTGCATTGTTGAGATTTCTCTAACAAAAAATGCTCTGGGAATTCCTTGGACTGTTCTCTGATTTCCTTCCTTATCCAAGCAAGTGAATTCCTTGTTACAACAATATAATATGGCATGGTTTTGGTCCAACCAATCCATCCTAATTAGACCGTCATAGGAACCTAAAGGTAAAATATTCAATTCAGCCCTTGTGTTCAGTCCATTCATGTCTACTAGACATGCCTTAACCAACTTAGTAAATTTTCTTTTGGTTCTTGTAGCCAGCTACACTAACCAAGATTTTCCATGCTTGCTTCTTGGTAAATGCAAACTTTCCAACATTCTAGGAACTATATAACTATGACTAGCTCTTGGATCAATTAAAATAGTAATGGGATGGTTTTTTTATCATACCTTCAACTTCAATCATGTGTGATTGAAACTTATCTTGTTTGTTTTCCAGGGCTACATAGATCCTTGGTATTCTGTTGCCAATGTCTTCCACTATTTCTACCCGCCGAATATTGTGGACAACTCTCACTTTGTCACTTCTGTGGGGGTAATCTATGTATCTATGATTTACTTTACAACCCCAACATTCCATAGGTGGTTGTCTTGGCATTTGTCCACCTACTTCTGCCTTCCTGGGCTCTCTAAAATATGGTTGTCCTTGAGGACTATTTCTGAAAAAGGGTGGCTTAGTTCCCTTCTTCCTCTGATCCATCTTGAATTTCTTCTTGTTTTCCCCAGCCTTCCAGAAAATAGGGTTTTCTCTTTGCTACTCATATAGGCATTTTTCTCTCCTTATAGATTCTTCCATAGTTTTAGGATCATCATACTGGATCTTGTCACCGATGGAAGATGGTAATCCACTTAGATACCTTTGAATTTTGACATTCTAGTCTTTGATCAAAGGAACACACTTCAACAATTCCAAAAACCTTTGTTCATATTCATCAATGGCCATGCTACTCAGCTTGAGTTCAAAGAACTCTTTCATATTTCTTTCATAGTATCTCTTAGTCAAGTATTTATTTTCAAAATACTTCTTGAATTCCCTCCTCCAAGTAATATATTTCTATTTAATGTGTTTCACCTATACAAGTTGATCCCACCACATGGATGCCCTTCCTTTTAGTTGATACATTGTGATTCTCCCTTCTGCATGAGGAGAATAATTCTGCAATTGGAAATATTTCCTCATTCCAGGAAACCATGTCTCGACATCTTCCTCCTTTTGGTGCTCCCCATCAAACGTAGGAGGCTTAATCTTGTTTATTTCTCCCTTCATCTCATCCACTCTAGATCTCCTTTGTTTTCTGGTAGGAGATGGGCTTGAGCTATTGTGTGCCCTCCTCTTGGAGTATCCTTGGGAGTGATGATGGTGTCTTCCAACACTCATGGATTTCCTCTTCACATCAGGGGACTTGTGACTTCTTGATTTACTGGAGTCACTCTCCTTATCCAATTTCTTTTCTATCCTTTCCATGCTCTGTTTCAACTTTATGTTGAATTCGCCCTACTGATCCCTAGCTTTCATGAGCTTTATGTTATCTTCTCAATGAGTCTAGACATTGTTTTGAAATATTTCAATGATTTTCATCATGCTTCCCTCCTTATCTATCTCTTCTCCATGTCCATTAGAGTTTGATCCTTCAATTCCAAAACGAACATCCATTCCTCTAGCTTTATTTTATGAACTAGAAGCATTTTGTGCCTCCTCCATTTCTCTGCACTCTATGGCAATTATGTTTGGTTCTGAAAATTGTTAAACTCTGCAAACACAATGTGAAATCAATCAAAAAATTTCAGGACATCAATCCTTAACAACTCCATAGTATTCATAAACCAATCTGATTCAAGAAAAACATTCATATTTCATTCTCTGGAATTCTCGCCCAATCAAGAACCCCGCAGATCTCTTATTTTTGAGCTCTACTCTGTTCTACAATAAATTTCAGGTAGTAGCCCTTTTCTCTTAGCCCCCAACCCATTTGAACATGGGATGTGGCCAAGCACTCACTCAATAGGAGCTTTCTTGTGGCTTCGAGTTTCATAAGTCTTCAAAGTACATCTCATCAGTCTCTCAAAGTTCTGAATTAACGAACTCGCAAATTAAGGTGGATCAACCATCCACGACTACCTCGCATCCAATGACTAACACCCACTGTGGAAATTTTGAGCATCAAAGATTAGGGACTTCGAGGCTTCAGAGATTTGGGTTTTAGAAGTTTTCTTGCTTTCTTCCTTCCAATCTCTCGAATTCTGAATTTTCAAACTTCTTTACCCTCCGGGTCCACATAGTACAGATGTCACCAACTCAGGTGGTGGCACATGGCATGCCTAGGGAGGTCCACATCACCCCTGGAGACGTCATCCAGCCCCACCACGTCTTCTCCTTGACGTCGAAACTTCAAACTTAGGAAGTTTGTGCATCAGCACATCCCACTTCTCCCGATTATCAAATTTTGAAGCTACAATCTGTTCTTTGCTTGATCTAATGGTCGAGCTCTTCTCCTCAGATCCATGGAAGATACAGATTCCTTTTCTCTGTGTATTTCCAAAGGAACTCATGGATAACTACCTCATAACATTTCCAGATATGACGATCAAGATTTTTCCTCCTCCTCCTGAAAAAATCCTATGACCAACATTACTCTGCGGTCCAATACCACGTCTATCGTGGTTTTACAATACCGCTACACCTCCTGATCTTCCTAACGCTGCCAAGGTAACCTCTTGGCACTCATGAATGTTCTAAGGTTTGAAATTGGTTCTTCTTGACATAATTTCCATCTGATACCTTGGTCCTCGTGACCACTTAACCATCCCATCTAGGCTCAGTGCTCGAACCATCATTCTGCACTTGAATTTTGTCCATTTCGATAACAATTCTTTTCCGAAATTTTTTCTTCAACTTCCACTAACTTTTCTCATATAGGCTCAGCATTGAAACCTTGTCTATAATACCATATTTTAATGTCCCCAATCCTCACTAGGCCTATCAGGGAATGCTACACAATTACCTGGTCTTCTATGATTATCTCTGATACCATATTGTAACATCGCCAGCCACCAACAACCCGGGAATCGCTACTATGCAAAACATACATACATATATATATGTAATTCATATTTAATGAGATTTCATCAAACAACACAAAGATACTTCTACCATACAAACTCAAATTGAATTAATAGTAATGCATACATGCAACGAAATACATGATAACATTTCAAAGACACAGACATGCATAACATATATAATTAAGCATGGGAATGATACTTATCTTTTAACTGGATTAGAACCACCAACTGCGTGTAAAACTTCCACGAACCATCTAGCCTTAGACCGCACTTCTCATCACTCTCAACAGTAGGTCACCCCCAAGATAGGACTAAGCTCCACTGGGCAAGGGATTCCTAGTCTAGGTAAGGCCAACAAGGAAGTCACATAGCTTCAGAGGAAGGATTCTCTCCACAGAGCCACTTATGTTCACTGCTCACAAACTCTCATTCCCCACATGCCTGTCCCACTCCAGGAGTATGCACATTCACTATCACACAGTCCATCGACTGCTCAACCTCCCTTGCCTTGGGCTTCATCAACAGACTGGACCAGAATTCTCAGAGATCTGTAGTAGTTACAGGACTCTGTCCAGGAGAGATTTTCTCCTTAGCACACTCTCTCACCTGGAGAGAATTTCTCATAGGCCTGACAACCTGCCTCTTCAACCATGGGCCTAACAACCTGCTTCTTAAACCAATATTCGACTTAGATACAACAAGGTGAGGACAACAACCATTGATCAATACAACTCAAGAAAATATAAGGCAACAACCCAAAACGGTTAAGGTACGAACTCGACTCTACAAGTGCGGATAGACTGGGTTCACAGACTCACACAGGACAACTTCACAGTTCTAGTTTTCAAAGGTGCATGGTTATGTAGTGGCCAATCACAAAGGTTAAAAAAGATAGATGACAGATGGAAGAATGGGGGGTGAACCCTCAACATGAGCTGACTCTTCATCTTTAACTGCATGTGCCCAGGCCGACACCTGTCTTCCTGGAGCTGCATGCACTCCATTTTTCATTCATTCCCTTTCCTAGAACTCAGGATAAGACATATCCCTTTAATAAGATTTTGGAATAATAATAAATTATTATTATTCTCTTGGACTTAAGCCCCTAGACTTAGCCCCTCTTTCCAACCTCTCATCCCCCTCTCCCTTACCCAGCCTAGTGGAAGCTTAGTCCCCCATCACTCTTTCTCCATGGTCGGTCTACACGCAGTGATGTTTATATTTTATTAATGATATGCATAATTACATATACAAAATCAGGCTCTCTGGCCTAGTAAACATATAATTCTTCATCTTATAAACACTTGGTCACCAACCTATAAACATAATTACAATTCATCAATATAACTGGGGATCGTCCTTGGGGTATTACAGAAATAGGGCCTGTACACCCCTCTTCCTACTCCTAAAAAGCCGTGGGAATCCATCTCAATGGACTACATGTTAGGCCTCCCATCCACCAAGAGGGGCAATGAATATGTTTTTGTGGTTGTCGATCACTTTTCCAAGATGGCGATTATGGCCGCCTACAAGAAGAACATCACTGCAGAGCCCATTGCCAAGATCTTCTTTGAACGCATTTGGGTACACTTTGGGATCCCAAAAACCATTGTCTCATATCGGGACAGTCGGTTCCTCAGCACATTTTGGTTGAGCCTCTAGTCACTGCTAGATACCAAGCTCACCAAATCCACTGCCTTCCACCCCAGATAGATGGACAAAATGAGGTCGTCAATCAAATGATCGTACATATACTATGCATGGACAATTCCAAGCACCCCCGCACATGGGATGGGATTCTTCCCTATGTCCATCATAGCTACAACCAAGCCCTGCATAATGCAACTAGCCACAACCGCTTTTAGGTGGCATTGGGATTCCAACCGTTGGGCTCCATGGATGTTGCACTGCCCCTCATGAACACCTAGACCGACTGGTCTCCTACTCCACCAGAAGCTGACAAAGCCACCCGATTCATTGAGAGGATCCATCACATATGCTAATAGGTTTAGGATATTTTACATAAGTCCAATTCCAAGTACAAGCAGTGTCATGATCGGGTGCCACATAAGTTTTAGGTGGGTGAAAAATTTTAGTTGCACTTGTGGAAAGAACGCCTTACAGGGCCCCATCGGAAGCTTCGCTCACTCTGGTATGGGCCATACACCATCACTAAGGTTGTGGTTGAAAATTCTTTTGTTCTCAACATTACCCTTTTCCTTGGCCTACACCCAGTCTTCAACGTGGCTCTCCTCTGACCATATTTCCCACCATTATTGGACACCTTAGAGATAGCAGAGCAATTGACACCAACAAATATCAACCCTGACTGCATGCAACATGAATCTAGTGATCATATTTTGGACACACATATCAAGGGCACTTGACAGCAAAGGATCCATCTTGATCAAGTTGTCAAAGCAGGGCAGCTCCTGCACGAAGGCAAGTGACTCACTCGGGGCCAAATTCAATAGAAATTTCCTCATCTAATGGGGGAACTCAACACAATGGGGACCATCGCTTCCTAATGGGGGAGTATTGATCCAAATGGATTTATGTGGCCTCCCACCTATTACAACTGGTTCATTTTGGTAGTTTTCCAGTTTGGCATTTTTTTTCCTAGTTTTCGGGTCCCTAACTTGCGGGGCCATTTTGAGGCCCTAAACAATGTTTTTAGGGATCACCACAATGAAAAATACCCTTTGATAAATCACGAAAAAATGTGTAGTCCTATAATAAACCTTTCCAATGGGCTATCGTGCGCCTAAAATGAAGATCGTATGAAAACGATACGACCCCGGGAAGTTGATGTACTAACTTACCCAAACAGGGCCCACATGACTTTTGGTGCTTCATCTCCTAGGGTTAGATTTTTGGATGTCTAGGGTTTTTGACATTCTTGTTTATTGTAAAAATCCCTTCAGAGCCTCATTGTAATCATCTTCTTGTGAATGAGCACAATCGTCACATCTCTTCTCAGAGATAAGCCGCCACCATTCCAACAAGCTTGTTTTCCACTGCATTTTACAGTTTCAGCTTATTTCCTTATTGAATAGAAAACCAATTTTAGTGTATCTATGTTATTTTGTGTTAAACATCTTTTAATAATATTTATTCATTTTTTTTTCTCATAAAATCCAGATCAGCCCAACCATAGTCAACTATGGTCAACCACAATCAAACATTATCAATGTTCGTTAACCATTTTCAACCATGACCAACCAAATTCAACCAAACTCAATGCAACATAACCCTTAATGAATTTCGCAATGCAACTTAACCATTGAGGAACATAACAATTCAACATAACTCAATGTGGACGAATGTCACAATGTGGCATAACTATTGAGGAATGTCAGAATCAAACATAACCCTCAGTGAACATACAAACACACGTACACAGAAAAGAACCCAATTTGTATATGTATAGATGATGTTATATAGACAGCTTTGTTATCATTTAGTAATGAAGTTATCATCACAAAAATAACACACAATCAGATTGAGTTATTAGCGCTTTTTATTATATATATCTATATATATAAAGAGAGAGAGAGAGAGAGAGAGAGAGAGAGAGAGAATTGCATTAAGGTAGTGCTACAGCTAAATCATCCAACGAAATAATACATATCAAAAAGTATTTTTGAACCAAGTTCACCAAGTCAAAATTCAAAATTTTATAACTACTTTCGATCCTAGCTACTTGATAAAATCTTTCAGTTCTACCACTATAAATTTGGCAATTATAAATATTTACATACTATTCTAACAAAAAGATTGGTTTCAAGTACATTACATTGTGAAAAAAAAGGTTAGGCCCATTGTGGGCTCCCATGTTGTTACTAGACTTTAACGATTTCATGATATAGGAAGTATTCATGGCTTGATTTGTTGGTCGATGGACAATGTCATCCTCTGTGTCATTCAAAATATTTGCTCCAAATGAACCAACTAAATATGAGGGATGAGCTCTTGACTTGTTTCCTTATTTCACAATCTCCAACTCTTGAATTCTAGCCTCCAACATATCAATTGTGACTGCAACCTCTTCAATTTTTTGAGAATTGTTTCCAACACTAATTCCCAATTGCCTCTACTAAGTTTTCATTACCCCTAATTAGTGATCAAGCCCCACTATTTTCCTATTG
>JZKD02S0211871.1:64456-75163 GCA_000966675.3 Picea glauca
ATATTTAGACACTTAAGATTTAGTTAAGATAAACTTGGTCTAATGTGTCCTTAGGTAAAAGTGTGTTTTGTATAAATTTTAATACAAATTATGTATTTCCTGGATTCTCCTGATCTAACAATTATATGCCACTGTTAAATATAGAGTCGCTTCTACTAAAATTCTTGTGGAATTTAAAACATGATCGCCAATTGCAATATCAAGAATAAAGATCAATCACACATAACACAAAAAAATTTACCAGGAAAGCATAAAGCTAAAAACCCCACTATGATATATTATGTATATATCATGGATCATGAAACAATATCATACAAAACTCTAATCCAAGAGCTCTCAGTACAATATACAATCGTCTCACACTGTCATACAAAAATTGACAAATTCATGTGCCAATTTACTGCTTCCAGACAACCTTCCTCCTCTACGCAATCCCTACTGATGGAAATCCTTACAATGAATGAATCCCTCTTTCCTAGGCTACGCATTCCTCATGGGCACATCCAATGTGTGTGTGGTTGCATGAGTGCACTCACTAATGTCACCATTGATTGTCAAACTGTCCCTTTCACCTGTTATCTCAACTGGGTCTCAAATGGATCTGACATGCATGTAGTTAACAGTGGTAAATCTTCAGTTTCATGTGAGATCACTGATTGTGAATTAATTAATAATTAATTCATGGATTTCTCACTAGTGTAAGTTCAGTTACAACTAGTACAACTGAGCTTAACTCACTTAATTGAGTTAAACTACTTCAAAACTCACATAACTACACATCCAACTCTGTTACAACTTCGAATCACTCAGTTACAACTAATTCAACTTGCATATCCCACTAGTCAACCTTTGAACTCGAATTTCCTATAGCTAACTGATTTTCCACTTTAGTTAACTATTTCCAAGTGCTCATTGAGAATATACTAATATTTATTGTCCAACTATTATTAAGGGATAACAATAGTCGACATACATCTATATATAGAATTCGCTCACCATCTATAAATAGACATCATCTATAAATAAAATTTGCTCATCATCTAAAAATAGACTTCCACCTAAAAATAGCCTGAGGCTCCATCCTAATGTAGGTGCATAATTTTCACTAGGATCTTCTTGTTGAATCTCAACACTCCCTCTCAACAAGAAAGGGATTATCCTTCACCCCAACCTGTCTCTATGGTATTCGAATGTGCTCCTGGTGAGCGCCTTCCTCGGAATGTATGCATCCAGATCTTCCATAGGAATGTATTGAAGCAACATGATCTTCTGTTGCACAAAATCTATGATATGATGATACCGGATATCTATATTCTTAGATATATCATGAAACACATGATTAATTGAGAGTTTAATGCAACTTTGATTATCACAATGAATAACTGTCGGATCTAAATGAGAACCAATCAAACCAACCAAGATCTTTCTCATATAGATAGCCTCACGTGCAGCTTGACTCACTTCCATGTATTCTACCTCCGCTGAATTGAGTGCCACAGATCTATGCTTCTTACTGTACCAATAAATAGTTGTAGATCTGATACTAAAGATCCCCCTTATGTGCTCTTTCTATCAGTTAGGTTTCCCGCCCAATCTTCATCTGTGAATCCATGCAACTTCACCTCATCCGTCTTTATCTACCATAATCCATACTCAGATGTGCCCCTCAGGTATCTCAGTACATGCTTACCCTCCTTCCAAAAGAGTTTGGTAGGCTTAACCATCGCTTAACTCAGCTGGTTAACCTCATAGAAAATGTTCGGTCTCGTGTTCACTAGATACATTAGAGAACCCACTAATTGTCGATAGACAGTAGCATCCACTACCTCTCTAGAAGTAGCATCCTCTTTATTCAAGTTTCATGGAAGAGGAGTATCCATGGGTTTGCAACCCGCCATGTGAAACTTACCCAATATCTCCCTTACATACTTGCCTTGAGACAAAAATTTCACCATCTCGCTGCCATATTTCCAATCCAAGGAAATAATGAAGGAGGCTCATATCCTTCATCTCGAACTCCTTTGCAAGGTCCTCCTTGCATGAGTGTATCAGTTGCTCATCACCAGTCAATATTAAATCATCAACATAAAGATCAATGATTAAAATCTTACCCTTGCAGATCCATCTCGAACCTACCACTGATTTGTCGACTGGTCTTGGGACAATTTCCCATGCACTGTTTTTGACAATGGAGTCATACTCCTCCACCATTACATCAACCCAAGTGGGGTCCTGCTCTGCTTCCTGAAAGGAATATGGTTCAGTTAAAATACATTTTCTCATGAGATCCATGTATCCAGTAAATCGATCTGGAGATTGTCTCTATCTACACTATGAAGTAGGGGCTCCTACATTCTGTGCAACATCTAGTCTCAATCTATCAGCTTCCATGGTGCGCTTTCTGCCATTTCTGATGGATGGCTCTGCATGAGTGGATTCCTCTACTCCATGAACCTCCTCATGTGGTTGATCCACATATTGAGACTCATCTTTTGGAACCAACAATTCCTCCTCTTCATGCAAGTCTAGCTCCCTCTCAAGCGACAACCGCATGGCTTTCCCCTCATCGAATTTTATATCCCATCTCATAACAGTCATCTTACTGTTAGGAAAATACACACGATAATTATGGGGTGTTTCTATGTACCCCAAAAATATCCCAACTTGAGCAGTCGGCTCTAGCTTGTTCCTAGCATTCTTGGTCACATGCACATAAACAGATGAGCCAAAAATATTAAAATGAGGAACATCAGGTTTCTTACCAACGGAATCTTCTTCAGGTGTACTCATGCCAAGTACTCTATGAGGACAATGGTTTTTCACATAAACTGCAGTGTTTCATCCTTCCACCGACAAATGCATTGGTAAGCCCTGATCATGCAACATCGGTCGTGTTTCACCCACGATCATTATGTTCTTCCTCTCCGCGACCCCATTTTGTTGTGGGTTATGAGGCGCTATGAGTTCTCTTCAAATTCCTTCTTTTCTACAGAAGTCTTTGAATTTGTTATAGATTTATTCTCTGCCATTATCGCTCCTCAGAGCATTCACTTGCTTCCCCGACTCTTTCTCCACCAATGCTTTAAACTCACAGAACTTTGAGAATGTTTGATCCTTCTTCTTCATGAAGAATATCCAGCATTTATGAGAAAAATCATCAACAAAAATAACATAATACTTATGTTTTGTTGTTGAATCAACCGAGAATGGTCCACACACGTCTATGAATTCTCTCCAGAATCACCAAAGAAAAGTTCTCCTTTTCATGAAAGGTGGACTTTACATACTTCACCATGGTGAAACCCTTGCACTGATCTAACTGAGCAACTGTTCCCATTGCAAGTCCAATAGATATTTGCTGCATTAGTTTCAAGTCTCCATGATGAAGATGTCCCAATCGCTCGTGCCATAATTCTCCCTCATACTGACTCACCACTTTTTCTGCCTTGCCCATCATGGCAGCGCAACCATCTACCTCCAATTTGTAGATATTCTTAACTTGAATCCCTATCTTCTTGACTTGACCCATTGTTTTATGTCGCAGAAAATATTTTCCATCACTGAAAACAACATCATAGCCTTTGTCCTCCAACATTGCGACTGAGACCAAGTTTTTATTTAGACCTAGAAAATGCATAAAATATTTCAATTCAAATGGTTTACCTGACTCCCTCTGAAAGGTAATGGTACCAATTCTAGCCGCATTGTATCGTCCATCGTCACCCATCTCTATATGCATTATGAGATCTCTCTCCTCCATGTCACTGAAAATATCCTTATTTCCCATCATGTGGAAGGAAGCACTACTATCCAAATACCACACCGATCCCAATGAACTTGATGCCATGCATGCGATCAAGGAGAAGTCAAGTTCAAATTGTGAGGTAAGGGCCTCACCAGTTGCAGCTCCAACATCCTTCTTGTTCTTCTTCTTCTGTGGAGAGTTAGTAGCGAGATGCCCATGTTCGTGACAGTGAAAACACTTCACTTTGGACAAATCCAACTTCTTTCTTTTAGACTTGGATTTTGAATGGAATTTATTTCCCTTCCCTTTCCTTGCCTTGGAATCCAAAGAAAAATTTTCTTCATCATCATGCTTTGATGAAGATCCATCTCTGGTGTTCCGCTTGAACTCCTCCTGCACCAAATCCGACCATAGTCATTCCCAATCTGACAATTTTCCCTTCCGTTGACAGAGTCTTGATAACTGTGCCAATTCTTGGGAAGTCTTAGAAGATCCAAGCTCACCAAATCATCATCATTGACTGTTATTCCCACACTCCCCAGCTCATCTCGACATTGGACAAACTTCGTGAGATATTTTGGAATGGAGTCACCCTTCTCCATCTTGATCTTCCTGAGTTTATATTTGAGCGCCAATTTCCTATGGTCACTGT
Organism: Picea glauca; assembly: GCA_000966675.3. NCBI lineage: Eukaryota > Viridiplantae > Streptophyta > Pinopsida > Pinales > Pinaceae > Picea > Picea glauca. Next base: position 68,854 of record JZKD02S0211871.1, read on the forward strand.
TGTTTTGGAATAGATCCATCAAATACTTCCACATTTCATATGGTGTGGCTTTCCCATGGAGGTTTGAGACAATTTGGTCTCGTACCCCTCCAACGGGATCCTCCTCGCCTTTTCCACTTTCGTTTGCCATGCATCAAGATTTACAGTGTCTACAGCATCTGGCTTAGGAACATCCTTGTCAATGAATTCCTTCAAGCCATTGTCTTCAAGTACTACCTCCATCCTGTCCTTCCAAGAAATATAGTTCAAGTTTCCATCGATTGCATACTCTAACCTCAAGCCATTGAAATCCACTTTGATCTTGAATTAGCTATAGAACCAAGAAAGTCTTTCTGCAAATTCAAATTATATGCAATCACAAACTCATCTTCTGCAATATTATGTGCTCTGATACCATGTAGAAATTTTAATACAAATTATGTATTGCCTAGATTCTCCTGATATAACAATTACATGTCATTGTTAAATATAATTTCAGTTCTACTAAAATTCTTGTGGAATTTGAAACACGATCGACAATTGCAATATCAAGAAGAAAGATCAATTAGACATAACACATAAGTTTTTACCGGGAAAGCATAAAGCTAAAAACCCCCACTATCATATATTATGTATACATCATGGATCATGAAAAAATATCATACAAAACTCTAATCCAAGAGATCTCAGTACAGTATACAATCGTCTCACATTGTCATACAAAAATTGACAAATTCATGTGCCAATTTACTGCTTCCAAATAGCTTGCCTCCTCTGCGCAATCCCTGCTGATGGAAATCCCTGTAATGAATGAATCCCTCTTGCCTAGGATGTGAATTCCTCATGGGCACATACAATGTGTGTGTGGTTGCATGAGTGCACTCACTAATGTCACAACTGATAGTCAAACTGTCCCTTTCACCTGTTATCTCAACGGGGTCTCCACTGGATCTGACATGCATGTAGTTAACAGTGGTAAATCTTCAGTTGCATGTGAGATCAATGATTATGAATTAATTGATAATTAATTCACTGATCTCTCACTAGTGTATGTTCAGTTACAACTAGTACAATTGATCTTAACTCACTTAATTGAGTTAAACTATTTCACAACTCACATAACTACACATCCAACTCTGTTACAAATTTGAAGCACTCAGTTACAACTAATTCGACTTGCATGTCCCAGCAGTCAACCTTTGAACTCAAATTTCCTACAGCTAACTGATTTTCCACTTCAGTTAACTATTTCCAAGTGCTCAATGAGAATAGACTAATATTTATTGTCCAACTATTATTAAGGGATAATAATAGTCGACATACATCTATAAATAGAATTCACTCACCATCTATAAATAGACATCATCTATAAATAGAATTTTCTCATCATCTAAAAATAGACTTCCACCTAAAAATAGCCTAAGGCTCCATCCTAATGTAGGTGCATAATTTTCACTAGGATCTTCTTGCTGAATCTCAACATGTTTCTTAGTGTGTTTCTTTAATATGCATTTGTAATTATGTAATCTGACGATCACGATATGTTCTAGATATAGATTGATCCAACAGTTCATATTCTCCTTGAACTTAACAAATACATTGATCTGTGGTTTAACACTCAATTTAAAGTGGATGGAGGGTCATTCATTGATGATCGATTGTGAGAAAATATATTTTGAAATATATTTCTCTTTCATTAATAATTTCCTCAAGTGGCCACATTTGTTGGGGTCGTAGACTATTTCCCTCTTCGAGGGTTAAGAACTTAAAAACATCAGTGTGTTGATCTTTGATCGAGTTGTGTGAGTGGTTATTGAATTTGTTCATCGTATGTGTGGATACCCTATTTTTTGAACATTCTTGTCTTCCTCCAAGATCAAGAATGACTCCCCATGCACTTGCCACCATAATAACATAATACAAATATTAATTTCTTATATAGTAAACAATATCAATATTGTTTGTATTATTATTATAACATCAAATATATATTAATACTAAATAATTATATAATTTTATTAATAATAGATTAAACAAATTGAATATTTTTAATAATAATATATGATAAATAATATTAATGTGGAGATATGTCAAACCATATCAACATTTTCATTTTAACAACATTACTTATCATAATAAAATATGATAAGCACTGATATTATATCAACATGTGTTGTTTGTACTACTATTAAAACATAATAATGGTAATATATACTCATCTATATAGTAATATTAATATTAGTAATACTACTAAAACATCATAATAATATATGCTCAACTATATAATAAACCATGTGAATACATTATTATTATCATTATTATAACATTATTTCATTATGTATTCTAATTCATCAATAATTAATTATTAAATTATTTTTAAATAACTAAATAAGATTTAATGTAATCCTATGTTTATATGTGAATAATTACTAGAAACGATCATATTTTTTTCACAACAAAATGGGAGATTTGTGTTATAAAAAAGGGTGTGGCCGAAGCACACAGAGGAGTTAAAAAATCTAAGAGGATTCAGTTCAATCCAGGGCCTCAAATAAACAACTACTATAAGATGTGAATGACTATTTCAAATACTAAAATGAAAAATTCACATAGAACAACCTTACTGAATACACTCGGAAAAAGACTCCAAGGATAAAAGTGAAGAGACACTACATCTAAATTAACCTTTTGGGGAAGAGCTCACCTTTTTCACCGACTTGCGAGCCTGACTTCATGTTACCATTAGTTTTGATGTTACATGTCATTTCTTCTTCTTTCTGAGTACCATCCAAACATCATTTGCAGATGGTGGGGTGTTTCCGATGCCTACGATTCCTAGATTGTCTTTGTCTAAATATTGTATTTCTTCTTGATTTAGTACCTCAGCTTCTTCAACTTGATCGTCCTAGAATTCAAATGGATGATGATATTTTTGGATCAAAATTCCCTAATCTGAGACCTAAAGGGAATATTCCTCTTTCTCTGGCTTCTGAGTGGATTCTTGGCATGAGTCTTGAGATAACTGAGTAGGTTGAATATTGAATAGGAGGATATGATTGAGAAGTATTTTCACTGATTTGAGGAGTACATCTACAGTATTTTGAGATTACTTGATGGTCGTCATTATATCTGATCGACCAAGTGGATTTTCGATGCTTTCTATTCTTCCTGGACCCTTTGGGAAAATGGGTTGCAAGATGACATGTTTCAAAACAAGATATACGGTGCAAGGAAACTCTCTCATAGTATGGATTCTGAGACCAAGAATATTTTTTACCAGTAAGAATAAATTCCATTGGGAAACCTTACTAAGTCCATTTCCATGCAGATATAAGAAAAAATAGAGGTGTTGTGCCTCATAGTTTCACAGCTTGCAAAGTGGAATTTTCCCAATTCTGAATTGATGGCTTCACGAGAGGGTAAACCCCAAAAGTGAAAGGGAATATTGGGCAGTCTCACCCAAACTGGGGCTAAGGAGAGAATGTCGGTAGTAGGATTTAAATAGGGAGACCATGGTTTCATGCACATACCTGAGTTTGTTGAAAACCATGAACCCGAGTTGAAAAGTAGATCTCGATCCTCCTCAATGTTGAAGTCAACAATGAAGAATCATTTTTCACAAGGATGAATGAAATCTTGTTGTTAAATGATAAAGATACAAGTGGTTGAGATTGAGTTGTTGGATCTGCTAACTTTGGCCAAAAACCATTGAAGTGATAGACCAAAATCACATGTATGTAATACTCTTCCTCTTCGTCAACACTTTATCCCACGGAAATGTCAAGATAAGAGGATTCTTGAACCAAAAGACACGAAGAAGAGGGAGAAAAGTCCCTCTTAACAACATCTCGAAAAGAGGCACTAGACTGTGAAACTAAAATTGACTTGGACATTGAGATGGAGGGAACACCCCCAAGGCTTGGGGCACCCAAAAAATAGATGAGGCCACAACCATGGTTGATAAAGGAGGAAGGTACGAGGGATATAGGCCTAGCACACACTGGGGCAGTGAGCAACCAGGGTTAAACCCTAGCCACCATGACCATGTGTAGGAGTGACTATGACTCCATTTGCATAGCTCCTTTTAATTTATGAGGATGATATTGATAAGACTGACTACATATTTCTTGGCTAAATTGTTTGAGGTTTGGAACAACCATATTAATAATTCAATATATATCAATAAATATATATTAACATATTTTATAAAAAAAATCATGTTAAATATATTTTATTTCACGGAAAAAAAAAATCGCATTGTTATTACTAAAAGAAACAAAATTGAATTATTCATTTGCTAGATCACTAGATTTAGTAAGTAGTGACAAAAATTATGATTATACTCTCCCCAAAAATTGAAAATGTCCCATAGTATAGTTGTTTCAACGAGGAACTGGAAAATCTTCTTTACCACTATTAAGAGACTAAAAAGGACCATCAATAGACTAAATTAGATTTATTTTTTTCATATAAAAACATCAAAAGAGAAATGATCTAAAGTGAGAATTATATTGTTTTTCGAGTCTCCACTGATGCATCCTTGGAGGTCTCCACAAAGTTAAATTCACCTCGTAATATTGTGAGGCCATCCTTTGAGAATCTATTTTCATGTTCATTCAACTCACGATAAATATGTGTGAAATTGAGTTTGGAGAAGGTTGAAAAGATCTCCTACACATGAGTAGCTACCTATAATATATCTAAGTGTTTAATAATATGTGAAACTTGAATCCAGTTAAGCATAAAGGAAGAATCACCAAAAACTTGTAGTTATCAAATCCCGCCGTCAAATGATTTTTTAAGGAATGTATTTAGCACCATCAACTCCAAAACATTATTGGATCCCATAATTATGCTTTACTTAAAGGATACAATTTATTTTTTTTCTGAAATATAGGGCTCCACCTAGGCCACATTGTTTTTTTGACCCATGACAGGTCCCGTCAAAGAATCCCCAGCTAAAAGATTTATTTGTATAATCTCCCTAATCAATCGCAGGGGTTTATGGATGGGGTTATTTTTGTATAATTTGAAGAGAGACACGGTTACACATCAAAATTACTCACTTCAATGATGACCAATTGTTGTCATCGCAAGTGTCATAAATGTCGCAGTGTCACAAGTGTTGCAAACATCATATTTTCATCTTTCCTATGTCGTGTCTCTAATGACATCATAAGGACACTTAAGACTGGTTTAAGAAGGAGAAATCATCTGATGAGGAGTACAAATATTTTTCCATGGAAAAAACCACTTAAAAATGAATTTTGGAGGGCAGCGCTCCCCTACCCACTGTCAGGGAGTGCCAATGCTCCCTACCCTCCTTTGGGGGAGCGTTGTAGCACCCTATACACCCTTTTGGGGGAGCGCTAGGATTTTCTGAAGGAATTTTGAGCAACGCTCCCCTACCCACTGTCAAGGAGTGCTAGCTCTCCCTAGACTTCTTTGGGGGAGCGTTGCAATGCTCTATGCACCCTTTTGGGGGAGCACTGGCCTGTTTGAGCAAATTTTGGGCTGTTGAGGAGAATCAGGGAAAAAATCCTCCTTATCTTGGAAATCAGTTGGATTCAAATCTGAGGTCAAGGCTACATCTTAGGGAGGATCCACAATTTATGGAGAAATATCCTCAACCTATCCCAAGAATCTCTCAGGTGGTTGGGTCTCTCCAAGCTTATATAAGGAGGCCCTCTCATGGTAAAAGCATATAGAGACATTGTAAGGCATCAAAATTATGATCTCATAAGGGATATATCATTGAAGCATCATCATTTTGTGTGTGGATTATTTGAGCAAGGGTCTGGACAAAGAGAGGTTGGTGAAGCTGCTACACCTATATCTATGGCTATAAGTATTTCACTTTGTTTTCGTTAATATAAATCTATGCTTGTTCTGTTTCCTTTAAAGTTTGTGTGCATTTCATGAACTCGTTTTTGTCATAGATCCATTATGAAGCTAATCATGATAGAGTAGGAAGTATGTCTCATTGTTGTTTCTCATTGTATTGCGGGACCTTCTGAAGAACTTGGAGATCAAGATCAGCCTAGATCGAGCAAGGGAAAACATCGGTAAAAAGGTATTTACTCTTCTTCCTTCTTCTTCTTTGGATAGTTTAGATTCATGAAAAGGAAATTCAGTGTCCACAATAGCACTTTTCTATCTTGGTCATAGGGGTCTAGTATCCAAGAGGAAATCCACTTGTCTGCAGGAGGATTATCCTGTAACAGAAATTGGTGACTCCACTGAGGAGGAACTTTGATTTTTGTTTCCTTTCCTAGGTCTTGTTTTGGACTTTGCTCATTATTTGACCTTCTTAATGATGTGTCTATGATCC
>JZKD02S0211871.1:75213-85514 GCA_000966675.3 Picea glauca
TATGGTACCCTTGACACCAGAGCGTTGTCCCTTTTTCTGCAAAAATCTTCTTGGGTGTAGTTTTTCTCAATCTTTTTTTTGTTGATTCATCTGCTAAGGGTTTATGTTATCTTAGTGTGCCCTTGTTTAGCCTCCAATTATTTGATTTCTAAGGATTAATGATGTTTTTTTGGATTTTTGACATCTATTTTCCTTTATTTGAGTGACTCTTCTTCCCTGATATTTGGATTCGATCTACTACTTTCTCACTTATCTGATGGATCGAAAGAGGTTGTAAGGAAATTCAAAGATCTTTTCACTATTTCATTTTGATCTTTGAGGTCTTTTCTCCAAACATTTCCTCCTATCTGGATTTGGTTTTCTTTTTTCTTGTTTGATCACAATGAGGGTGTGCTTTTGTTTATTTGAAGTTTGCTTCCGGGTTTCTTAAATCTCACATATCTTGAAGATTGATTAACATAGGAATATTTACATCAAACGGATTATCAGTCACATATAAACATTTTAGCATTGTATCAGATTTTTGATTGAGGAATATTGCATGAGTTCATTGCATCTTAGTGTTTGAAAGTGAAAGGAAAATCCTTCTCCTTCCATTAAATAGACATTCATTGAAATAAAAGACTTCTTATCATTTCTTATGCATGTTTTGGAAATTGAGTCATGATATCATCAGTTTTCAGCGTCATGCACCTCTGAGTAAACAACAACCTTAAAATAAAGCGCCTAACTAAAATTCATCAGACATTTTTACATTTTATGTTAGCAAACCTACATTACCTTAAGGTGTAGGGATTTGGAATAGGTTGAAAGGATAACTTTCCAAAGATGTCAAATAAACATTATCATCTTGAGATAGGGAGAGCAAATCCAATTGTCGTATAGGATTTCTGGGATCCCCCTCTCACACAGGGGTTACGCACGAGGTCATGTTCGAGAGAGTTACAGAGATTATCCCTCTGTGGTTCAATCGTTCGTAGTAGTCAGATCGTATATTGGGTGTTCTTCTTGAGGTTCAACTTTCTTCATTTGGTCTCGGTGCTTCGTGAATTCTGAATCCGTTCGGTGTCCTCTGGAGTTCTACCAGTCCATTTTTCCTCATTTTTCTCAGAGGATTTAGGACTTGTTATCCTGCCCATACGGTCGGACTGGACTGTTGACTGTACCCGCCCAGTGGCTAACTGCGATTTGGTGACCTTAGTATCCATAATCTTCAGGGTCTTACACGAACAGACATTGTTCAAACTCACTCGGGCTCCTTGGAGGGTAAATCCACATTTACTGTGTGGAAGCTTACACCAAGGCGCAAGTCTGTTAAGCAGGTCGCCAATGTAACTAATCCACCCACTCTATCCCCGCCCCTTCCTATATTGATCTCGCGATGTTGGATTTCATCACCAACTAGTGGTTTTGTTGTGGGAAGTTTTGTTTGATTGTTTGCTTTTAGATTCATAGCATGTGTTGTTTTTTTTACTTAGTGGACCTTCAGCCGAATCAGTGTTAATGGCATTAAATCCTGGGAGTACCAATGGAGGAACCCCTTGTCCCGGGGAACCTTTCACCTTTCCTTCTTTTGGAAACTTTGGTCCTCCATACATTGCCACACTGAGTCTTCCGGGACTCACCATCAGATTACCAGTTTGGTTATTCCCCACTCCAGTGATCTTGAATCCTCCCAGTGCTTTAGTTTCACCTAATACTTCAGATGTCAGTACACCACCCACACATCAACCTCATGTCAATTTTTTTCCTTCTTCACCCATTAAGTCTCCTTCCTTTTCTCCTTCTTTGCCTAGTGAAATCTCTAAAGCAAGTAGCCGGGTTGATCAGAAGAAGAAAAAATGGAAAGAGAAGAAGAAGAACAACCTGAAAAGGAACAAGCCTCCAACTAAGTCAGATGTTGGATCTCAACAACCAACTACTATTAATATTACTGGGAGTGTTGATAAGGTCAACAAGATTAAACTGAATAATTTGAAACCCAAATTCCCTTGAAGTCTTTGTAAGGGTGACCACTTTCTGAGGGATTGCCCTGGTCTTCCCAAGGTCTTAGAAATGTGGTCCTCCATGTCATCGTCCCCTAATGTACATGCTGGTGATGCCCCATCAAATTTAATGTTAAGGTTGGTAAGAAGAAGACAACTGTCAAGTTTCCTTGCATGTTATGCAAAGGTTATCATTATTCTCACCTTTTTCCTCATATGGACAAGGCTTCTTCTCTTTTAGAAAAGCTTCAACTTCCAACTGGTTATCGTAATATTTCCCCCAACCCATAGTTAATTGATGGAATGGTTAATCTGGTTCCATCCCCGGTCATTCCAGGTAATCAGGTGGTCAATCTAGTTTCATCCTCAGTTGAACCACTAACCCAAGTAGTTGATCCAGTTCCATCATCGATCAGCCCCACTTTTCATCTGAAAAGTGAAACCCAAGTGATTGATCCAGTTCTATCATTGGTCAATCCCACTCCTCCTCTGACGAGTTCCTAAGTGATTGCTTCAGTTACTTCATCGGTCAATCCCACTCCTCCTTTGAGGAGTGCCAATGTGGTTTCTCTGGTTCTACCATTGGTCGATCCCACTTTTCCTCTGAAGAATGTCAAAGTGAATGATCCAGTTCCTTCCTTGGTCAGTCCCACCCTTCATCCAAAGAGTGCCAAAGTGGTTGTTTTGGTTACTTCATCAATCAATCCCACTATTCCTCTGAAGATAGCCAATGTGGTTGATCTGATCCCATCATTGATCGACCCTACTCTCCCTCTAGAGAGTAAACCCGATTCTTCCCACATTGTTCTCGTTGATACATAATCTACAGTGCTGGGGGGAATTCATCTTTCTCCTGCAAAACCCCCTCCAAGTAATGAGGCCATCCTTTTTTATTGAGGTGTGCTAACTGGACCTCGTCTTCCCTCTCACATTCCTTTCAAGATTACAATACAGGTTTGTGGTCAGGACGTTCCTCATGCACTGATAGATGAAGGTTCATCTGTTAGTGTTTTGTCCTCTATTGCTTGGCAAGCTTTGGGTTATCCTCATCTTGTGTCAGTTACCTAGACTTTGTTCTCTTTTAACAAAAGAAACAATCACCCTTTAGATATCCTTCCTCAATTTCCCATAACTTTGGGAGGGAAAACTATCTTTATTGATGTTATGGTAGTCAAGGACGCATTGGATTTCAATTTACTCCTTGGGCGAGATTATGTCTATTCCATGAAAGCTATTGTGTCCACTCTTTTTTGTGTGATATATTTCCCGCACGATGGAAGAATGGTGACTATTGATCAACTTTCGTTCGTTGGCCCTGACTTGACCATCAACCCAATGACCTCCCTACATGGTTCTTATATGCAACCGGTCTCACCCCTACCACAGGTAAATTATGTGGCATTATCTCCCATGACTTCAACTTCTTATGACTTAGATCCGGTAGTTGACGTGGTGATTTATTCGGTAGGGCTATTGGAGCCTGATCTCCTTACCCTTATCACAAACCTTGACATGTGTTCCTTCCAGAGTGTTTTCCTTCCATCCAGTGAAGATCTCTTGGAATCCATGACCGAGTTTTGTCCCTTGACATGTGTTCCTTCCAGGGCATTATCCTCTTGGAAGTCATGATCAAGAAAAGGTAACGAGCATAGTTTCTCTTCTCTGTGGAAAGCTCGTTAAAAAATGAAATAAATGTTATGAGCATAGTTTTTCCTCTTTATAGAAAGCTTGTTAAAAAATGAAACAAAAATCTGGGGATTGAACCCAAAGTCTTGAGCATAGTTCTTCTTCTGTGTCAAGCTCGTTAAAAAATCAAAAAATCACCTCTCCTATCAGGTAGAGTCTTTCGCCAGATCTCGTAGATGTTGATTCGAGTCTTTCATTAGGTATTGTATTTGAACCTTCATTTCATCCACCCTTATCCTTTTTCTACATCTAGTACAGAAATTGGTAACAACCTCAAAGTCGTTGAATGAATTGAAGCTTGGGGGTCATGTCTCTGGCATTTGGTTATCATTCTGGAGTTAAGCCACTAGATTTCAAGTTGGGGGCAGAGTACCGAGCTTAGTCTTTGTTCTTTCTCGCGCTCGTAAAAACGTGAGAATGTAACCGAGTATACTTTTATCACTTTTTCAGACTCATAAAGGTTATACGAAAAAGGAACCCCCTGGAGTCTCCTTTAATCTCTTTTCAGACTCTGTAAACATGAAAAGATTTCCAAGTGATCTTGCTTCCTTTCCCACTCGTTAAAAGGTTTGAAAGGGCATCTTTCAAGTGATAATTTATCTCTTTTTCGGCCTCGCGAGAGTAATATTACGAAAAAGGACAACCCTTGAGTCATCTTTAAGTTCTTTTCAGACTCTCTAAACATGAAAAACCGCTGAGTTTACCCTTTTTGGACTCGTTAAACAATCATACATTGAAGGGCCCATATGGGACCAAACCCTTACTTCTTCTAGTTTGTAAAATAAAGGAAGAGGAACTTACCGAAGGTGAGTTATATCGAGCATGTGTTACCCTCCTCGAGCTCGTTAAATAAAAAAGAAGTACTCGTCTATTTATATGGGGGGGGGAATTGAAGGAAGCAAGCCAAGCAGTTTTTGTGAACATTACCAGTAACCTTTATGGTCACCCTTGAACACGGCAATATGTATTTGCATACATTTTAATCCGTTGAACCTCTACACTGAACCAATCCTCTAAGTTTCTTTACTCCTTTGGGTCACCCGATGAAAGTCCCAGTATCCACTGCATCATCATGTTTTGGTCCATGTCATGTTTACGTTGTTGTTCCTTAGTGTTCAAGTGAAGTATCTGCCTCGAGAGGCAGCCACCACAAATATCCTATTTCAATACCCGTGTCAGTCCATGTTCATTTGATCTACCGATTTACATCTCTGTGTCAGTTTCATGTCATTGATGGGGAATACATCAAGGACCTCTGCGAAAATTCTATTCCTGTCGACTTCAACACATTATCCAGGAACTAGACTTAGAAACCAGTTAGTACCTTAGGACCTACATGCCTCAATGAAAATCCTCCTCGTGTCCGAAAATGGGTTTACATCATTGACCTTTGATCAGATGATTCCATGAATGTTCGACTTCAGCTCATCCATTCACATTCGTTGGAATGTACTAGAGTACGTTGGGAATCATTGACACTCATGGTGATTTCCCTCACGCTTGTTAACGTTTTACCTCATTGAACAGTAATCAAGTGGCTTTTTCCATGTTTGACATTAGGATATCTATTCACATGGTTAGATTCGTACTACATCGGGATCACTAAGAAGACCCTGGGTTGAGTGATAACTCTGATATGTACTTTGCCCAGGTTGCAACGGAGTTTCTCTTGAATATTGACACATATACTGTCAAATACATCCAATTTGTATTGGTCCGTGGCTATGTCTTTTCGTCTCATAAATCCACAGTGTATTTTTTGTGGCTACGATCAGTTCATGTCATGGAAGTATAGATCCACATTGTATCTTTGGTGGATATGCTTTTTGTTAATATAATTATGGATCCGCAGTGTATCTTATGGTGATCACACCTTGCAAGTATTTATCACCCAATCATAGGTATGCCTGCCTTGGGTTTGAAACATGTCATAATATTTGTTTGATGGTTGTGTGCAGCTTCTACCAGGTTCTTTGAGTCCATACCCTTACTCTAAAAAGTCTACAAAGTACTTCATTCATTAGTTTCCGTCTTTTAACTTCGTACTTTGGGGGGGAATCTGTTACACATCAAAATTACTTACTTCAATGATGACCTATTGTCATCATCGCAAGTGTCATAAATGTCGTAGTGTCGCAAGTGTTGCAAACATCATACTGTCATCTTGCCTATGTCGTGTCTCTAACGACATCATAAGGACACTTAATACACCTTCAAAGACTAGTTTAAGAAGGAGAAATCATCTGATGAGGAGTACAAATATTTTTCCATGGAAAAAAGCACTTAAAAATGAATTTTGGAGGGCATCACTCCCCTACCCACTGTCAAGGAGTGCCAACGCTCCCTACCCTCCTTTGGGGGAGCGTTGTAGCACTCTATACACCCTTCTGGGGGAGCGCTACGATTTTCTTAAGGAATTTTGGGCATCGCTCCCCTACCCACTGTCAGCGAGTGCCAATGCTCCCTAGCCTTCTTTGGGGGAGTGTTGCAACGCTCTGTGCACCCTTTTGGGGGAGAGATGGCATGTTTGAGAAAATTTTGGGCTATTGAGGAGAATCATGGAAAAAATCCTCCTTATCTTGGAAATCAGTTGGATTCGAATCTTAGGTCAAGGCTACATCTTAGGGAGGATCCACAACTGATGGAGAAAGATCCTCAACCTATCCCAATAATCTCTTAGGTGGTTGGGTCACTCCAAGATTATGTAAGGAGGCCCTCTCATGGTAAAAGCATATAGAGACATTGTAAGGCATCAAACTTATGATCTCATAAGGGAGATATCATTGAAGCATAATCATTCTATGTGTGGATTATTTGAGCAAGGGTCTAGACAAAGAGATATTGGTGAAGTTGTTGCACCTTCATCTATGGCTGTAAGCATTTCACTTTGTTTGAATTAATATAAATCTATACTTGGCCTGTTTCCTTTAAAGTTTGTGTACGTTTCATGAACTTGTTTCTGTCATAGATCCATTATGAATCTAATCATGGTAGAGTATGAAGTATGTCTCTTTGTTGTTGCTCATTGTATTGCAATACCTTCTGAAGAACTTGTAGATCAAGATCAGCCTGGATCGAGCAAGGAAAAACGTCGGTAAAAAGGTATTTACTCTTCTTCCTTCTTCTTCTTTAGATAGTTTAGATTCATGAAAACGAAAGTCAGTGTCCACAATAACACTTTTTTGTCTTGGTCATAGGGGTCTAGTATGCAAGAAGAAATCCAATTGTCCGCAGGGGGATTATCCTGTAACAACCACTACCTATTAATATACCTAGAACATTATAGGTTTTTGTTTTCCTAAAAAAAACTACCATTACAGGCCAGCTATAAACCCCATAGAATTGGATATAGGATATCTCTATACTATTTTAGTTACGATCATTGATACCAACTATAAAAACTATGGTTGATAGTTTCCTCATTCCAAAGGTCCCTTAAGCTTACGCAATGACAAAAATCCTTCCACGCATGCTTGGAAAAAACATATTGTACAAATAGATGTACAATGGTTACCTTTTCTTGAAATAAAAGAACAATAACCCTTGATCCTTGGACTGATCTTTATTGCAAATCCTTTGAAGTAAGAATTTTATTTTGTAAGGTCATCCACATAAAAAAAAAAAATTGGGACCTTTACCTTCCATATTTTATCCCACCACCAAATAGAAGGACCAATTTAGGTGTCATTGGGATCTTGCATCCTAATTTTTTTTTCATAATTTCCTCCATCTTTGTTTCCAATCCAAACAAGGTTTTATTCTCCCTCTCAAATATATATGTGGACCTTCTTCAATTCAATGATGAAATCATCCTATATCCTCACCCAATCTCCATGGAGTCCCAAAGTTCTGGCGCTTTTCCATCCTTGTGAACACAAATCCATCCTAGCCAAATCCCCAACTCAAGAGAGGTGCATTACATGTTGCTAATGTAAATTCTAGATCAAATCCTAGGACAAGAATATCTTGTTTCCACATCCCATAATGGCATCCATTTCCACCTTGACCTTTCTGCCATCTCCAACATTCCATGCCAAGAAGCTACTAATTAGGTTGAAGGAAAACACCAAGGCCTTCTTATGGTTCAATCCATTTATCCAGTTGTTATATTCCTTATGAATCCATGATAGGAAGTTATTTGGGGCCATATATTTTTGTTCAATCAACCTATTCCAATGATTTTCCCTTGTTATCATATTCCAAAGAGACTTGGCCACCAAGGATATTCCAAAGGCATGGATGTTATTTATACCCCACCCACCTTCTTTCTTTGTCTTTGTAATAGAGCACCAATTGGTCCAATGGAATCCCTCCTAGCCATCCTTTCCACTCCACAGAAAAATAGAACTAAGATTCTCAATATTTTCTAATACACCTTTAAGTATATGTGCAAGAGACTGTCAAAAAACCAAAATAGTTGTTATGACTAATTTTATCAATGCCATCCTCCCTCCTATGGACAACTAACAAAAACAATAATGCTAAATTATTTTTTCTATGTGTTCTATCAACCAACCCCAATCACTCTTCCCGTAATATTTTGGATTTATTTTGTAGCCAGATACTTGAAGCCATCACTGAATTTTACATTATGAATTTTATATCACACTTTAATGTCTTGTTCCTCTCTTTCTCAGACCCCATATAAAAATATTGTCAACTTATATACATTAATTTTCATTATTGTTTCCTTACAATAGAGGCTCAATATGTCCTTTAGAACTCTTCCTTTAGAAAAACTTCCATTGGTGAAGCACAATGCATCGTCTACAAATAGAAAATGTTTCAGATAAAATTCCATGCCCACTTTGACTCCTTTTAGTATTCCTGTCTTTTTTTCCTCCATGAAACTATGGCTAAGTCCTTCTTCCATTGGCTAGAAGATATATGGAAAAAGTGGACGCCCCTATTTTATTCCTCTCGATGAGAAAAAGAAAGGTGAAGCTGTCCCATTCACTAAAACTACAAAAAAAACTGACATCACGCAACCAATTATCTAGTTTACCATGTTCAAAGAGAACCATATATGGAATAGGAGTAGTTGAATAAAACCCAAAACACCCTATTGAAGGCCTTTGATAGTTGCATTACATTCAAAGAAAGATTACTTCAATTCTTGAATTGCATCTAAAGTAAAAGATGACATTACTCATTTGCATTCCATTGGGAATTTAAAGATTTTTCATTTAGAAGTGTTCCTGTACCACCCTTTTTCCATTCAAGAATAAGTTTGTTTTTCTTAACAAAAATGTTCTTAAGTGTTTCAATTTCTGTAAGTTTCAAAACAACAATAGTTTCACGTCCATCAACCTTTGAGTAGCAACACCTATAAAATTAATGTGTAATATAAAATCAACTACAATTGTTTTTGTAGGGTTCACAAACAAGTTCAGGTTAGGGCCCTGGAATAAGATTGGAAAGATAACACTCCAAGGACATCGAAAAAACATAGGAGTATAACTTAGGGAGAGAAAAAATACAAATTTTGTATAGGTATAGTTGGGAGCCTCCTCTAACATGGGATTTAAACATGAGGTCGCATGAGGAAGAGTTGAGGAGATCACCCCTATGAAACTTGAAAAAGCATAATAGATTGATCATATACGACTGTTTCGTTAGTGCCTACACCTCTTTGTGAGGTAGTGATTTTGAAGCTTTGAGTGTATCTACCTTCCCCATATGTTCAGTCTTGAGTATCGAATGTACCCCCCCAGATGCTAACTATCAGTTGGTATCTTTAGTATCCTTTTCTAGGTACCATAGAGGTGATTGCAGGGGGTTTCCCTTGGCATGTGAGGAAGACTTTGTATCACACTATCAATACCCTAAGAGGGTGCCCTATGAAAAAAGGGTTTCTTTCACCAGGTAGGGTTGTTACGTGGAGGTCAATGTAACTACTTCTCACTCCTTCATTATTTGGTCACGGGACTTAATCAACCTGTGCCATTATTCAAAATGTAATTTTCCTGACTTATTTTTTTCTTTAGTCTTGGGACCAAATCCACCTAAGCTAGGGTATTGAAGAAGCAATTTGTGTGCATTCTTTTCGTATGGAATTTTTATAGTGGTGTGCTCTGTGCATGTAGTAGGATTTAGCAAGTTAGTTCATGGCTACCATGAATTATTGATTTAAAGTGGTTTACCAACCACGTTATCAGTATCAAACGGCCTAAGGCATTTCACTAATAAGACTGAATTCTCCACTACCTCCTCTAAGTTGTCAACTAGACCAATTTGGTGCTTTTGTGTCAACTATTCCTATTGATTTGTTGGAGCCTGAGTGATCAAAATCTAGCCCAGGGGTCAAAATTTAGCCCAAAAAACAACATTCTCGGAATTGCTTCAAAACGGACGAGAGCATAGCCCTCATTGTCATGAATCCAACACAATTCGTTTCATCTCAAACGGACGTCGGGAGCGAGAGATATCGCGATCTGTTTGAATCGTCAAATAGGTAAAAAAAAAAGGATGCTGAGTGGGAAATCCGTACGGATGCTGATGTGGCATGACCGTACACTAACATGGAAGAGGTGACATGGCTTGACCGTATGCCGATGTCGCATAGGTGACATGGCAGAGCTGATTTTTCTGACAGTTGGACGAATCACATTGCGACACGTGGCATCATTT
>JZKD02S0211871.1:89187-113401 GCA_000966675.3 Picea glauca
AACTTAACACATAAGTTTATCTTGCATATTTTAACACATGAAGCAAGGTCCTGTAAAGTTTATTTTAATGAAGTAGAGGGTGCTTGCATAGCATAACAAGTCAGCCTTATATTTTTAGATCACTGAGACTACATAATCAAATGCTTCTACACAAGAGTTTACATATATCTCAAATCTTGAAGTTGAAGGCTTCGTTAGAACTTGGAACCTTCCATTAATTGGGTCAAATGATTTAGTTTTAGTGCATCTTCTAACTTTTGATTCGGGTAACATTGAAAATGGTCCTCTTAGGTGATATGTTATGGACGACACCTCGGATATGTTCAGGGTTAGGGACCCCTTCAGTCCCCACTTCAGATATAATTGGGGGAGGTGTCAAACCCCCTCATATTTTTTCCCAGACGACTAATGTGACTCAAGCCGTAATGCATGCGTAAGTAAGTATCTCTATGATGTTGATTATTGGGTCCAATCAACGTTTGAGTGTGACTCCATAATCATCATTTTTTTCTGATTCATTTTCGTTTGGGATGTTTTCAATAGGCATGAAAAGCATTCCTGCTAGTTCTCAGTTGAACACTCAAAACCCTAAATTTGGGGGAAGGTGTTCTTCAACTCCCTTGCAAGGTTTTCCTTAGGGTGGGGGACATATCCATCCATTGATTCCATCACTTGGAAGTGGATATTTCCCATATTTGGGGCCTAATCACTTTGTGGGATGGATTGGTCCAATGAGCATAATATTTCAATCCTCCAGCATGCTTCAACCTCTAACCCCTTCACATTGTTTGGTGTTTTCTAGAGAAATCATTTCCCTTTGTTTGGGATGTTAGTAGGGGAAATCCTTTCAAGAGTCAGTGGAATCCTACATAAGGGACTTTCCCTTTGCAAGGGAAGTCGGTAGTGGGTAACCCTTTCCATTCTTATGGAAACCTGATGGGTGGAATTTTTACTCCATTTGGCTAGGGACCTCATGATTTTTATCGAAACCCTAGCCAATCAATGAGGTCTTCATGGAAACCTAGTGCTAGTTACAACCCAAGATTCCCTTTATAGAAACTTTAAATTTTCCATATTTATCTAAACTAGTGAATGACCCGATGTGTCATGATCCGAATTGGCCCCTAGTCCCCACCAAATTACCCTCACACATTCCGAAGATCGAAGGAAAATCTAGTGAGGATTCAGGAAACCACGTCACAATATTTCACCTATAATTCTTGTCTAATTCATTGAATGATGAATCCATTAGGTTACAACTTTTTCAATGCACTCTTGCAAGATTTATTATGATGTGGTACATCTAATTACAGGGGTCGACTTTTCACATCTTTCACGATCTTGAACGAGTCTTCCTCATCCATTTTCAGCTTTCAATCAGGTACAATTTTAACAATAATTTATTGTTGACGCTAAGGAAAGACAATATCTCGGATCATATCTAGGAGTGATGAAGGAAAAAAGGATTATCAAGGACATGATTCCTCCTGAGTTCCTTTTGGAGTGGTTTCATAAATATTTGTTGCCATATATCTCCAAGGATGTTTCTACTTCAGGGGTATCTTTTATATCATAAAATTCCACCACTAAAGCATTGATGACTTTGTTGACCTTGTCCTTATCCTAATTATAGACATAATTTCCCCATACCTCCTCTAGGTTATCTAAAAAACAATATTTTTGGACTTGTATGCGCCCTAATAGTTGTACAACATGAGAATACATGAGTTTCTCAAAGGAAATTCATGGAGAAACTCATGTACATGTCATTAAATGCACAAAAAAATATAATTTCGTATAATTGCACATTGATTTATAGGTTTGGTTAGTTTCCTAACTCCTTTTACCTGTACACAATCGTCTCCAACTACTTGGAGATGATATAAATATAGCATGATCCATGAGGAGAAGGTAACGATCCTTGAATCAATGTTGTTCTTGTCTTAATCCTTCCTTGTATGCATGCAAGCCCCTATATTCTCGTTGTTTTTTTTCACCTCAGGCCTGGAAACCCTTGTTTCCAACCATTTCCATGCATCTCCCTATATGATCAAGAAATATTCTTGGATCCTCTTTGGGTCTATTTGTACATTGGAGTCAAAGGTTCATCACATATATAGCATCTTTGGTGAAGGGACCTAGATTCCTTTCGAGGAGCAGTGCTCTAGTAGGTGCAGATAAAAACTACCCCTCAAATATTTTGTTTAATAATAAAGACACTCTTTCCTTCAAATTATGGTATTCTTAATATATGTTCATTATATTTGAATATCTTATTATCTGTAATGTTAGTCGTTGCAAATACTTATGATTTTGATCAAATTTACAAGAGTTAGTTATAATATAACTATCTTCCTTTGCGGTCTTGTGTTTGAAAGTATTGTAGGTCCACGGAGGATCAATTAGGAAGGAGTGTAAAATATTCTATCCTCGGGATCTACATCAACTGTTGAATACCAAGTATTTTTTCCTTCTTTTCCAATTATTAGTTAACTAATCAAATTAGTTACAAAATTTTTTGTTTTCTTTCCTTGGAAATTAATGGTCTTTAAGTAGTCACTGATATGTTATGGTCTACACAAAACCATAGGGGAATTTCCCCGCAATATTATCCTCCGAGGAGGAATCCATATTTAGGGCTCAACACTTGGATTTAATATATTTTCATTCTACGATCCTATACACAATTTTTCCAGACACACTGTGTTCAAGACCGACCCTATGAAACCAAAGTATGGACCACATGTCAATGGAATTGTTGGTTATTTCAATAGCATTGTCACATATCTAGTTATGAGCTAGATGAAACAAATGAATATCCATTGAACTGCAACTTTTCAAGTTGCAACTTTGACCGGTCCCATTATCCAGTCATCAAATGTACATTTTTTACAATAGACCAATCTAAAGGGTGCCTAGCAGCGTGGAGGAAAGAAGAATGGTAAATATACTAAAGGAACTAGGAATAATGGATAAAATGATAATAAAACTATTTCTAATTCTAGTGGGACTAAGAAATATAAGAGGACGATAAAGTTTCCATGTAAACTTTATAAATAATATCACCTCACTCATGAATGCCCTAAGATGGAGGAAGCCCATTATTTGTTGACACGACAATAACATGTTGTGTTAACTAACCTATTCCCTCAAGGAAAACATATGGTGGTAGGATCTTCTAGAGGAAATTCACAAGGGGAACCCAAGGTTCATCCTTTCTAGAAGGTACCACAACATTCATCCATATGGTGGGATCGAACATCTCTGTGTCAACCAAGGCCTGAGATTATGGTAACCCTTAGTCATCTTCTAAAGGAAAGGAAACTATTGATCCTTATAACTCTCTTCACATAGAGAATCTTGGAAGGGAACAATTCCACACATACCAAAAGGTGTGTATAACCATTATTCACACAACCCCAATGCTTGAGTTGCACCCAACTACTCATTTTTTGAGAACTTGGCTTAGACACCTTGTGAGATGTTATCCCTCAAGGTACTCCAAAGTTTCCCTTCCCAATGGACTTTGTTTTTTTCCACTATAGGAGATACCAATTCTTCAATCTTACAAGTGATAAAGTATGACACCACATATGTCAAGCCTTTCCTTTCAAGCACATTATTAGAAGGAATGTTGTTGATGAAGGTTCTTCAACATGCGTTATCTTGTTGTCTTGTTGGAAATCCATTGAATCTCCCAACCTCACTCCATATCCAACGTTGTTCACCAATTTCAATGGATTCTCTTCTATGCCACACAGGATTATCTCATCCTTCCCCATATAGTTCTTGGGGGAAACCATCTCCATATAAGTGGAAGTGGTCAATGCTCCCCTTGACTACATTTTTTTTTTAGGATGAAGTTGGACGTATGCAATGAAGGTTGTTGTATCCTCAGTTTTCCAAGTATTATGCTTCCCTCATGAAGGGAAAATTGTAATGATCAACCAAATTTCATTTTATTGCTTTGACTCTATGACATCCACAAGATCCATATTCTTGTTAGTTGGAAACCCTCAATCGATGACTGAGAGAATTTTTTTTGGGTTGTATCCTTCCTTGATGGGGACTTTCAACTTCGTGGCCCCTATTTTATATATTAACATTGTTCCAACTTGATATCAATAGTCAAGATCTTTGATCCCCATGACTCAAGTGATTTTTTTTTTAGCAAGATATTTCGAGGATCCTTAGGTTTTACCATCTCCGTGTAATTCGGTGGAAGGTATTTTACATGCTAGGATGGCCATGCCACTATCTGCAACTGAGATAGATTAACAAGAAATTCAACAAGTTAGTATAGATCTTGATCCTACTCCTTCTTGTATAGAGGAAGTGGATCAACTTACGGGGCCCATATGGGACCTGCACTCTTATAACTCACTCAATTTCCTTGATATTGTTTTTCCTTATGATGAAGCTATCCTTGAGTAAATGATAGGGCCGGAACAACCCTAGAAAGACTTACATCATCAATATTATTTCCTCTTGGAACTTAGTAGGATGGATAAGGAAGAGTTTCAATCAACTTTGAGTGGAGGTGTTGGTCATTCCATGACCCCCTTATCTATGCATGGTGTGTATGTTGATGGAAACATGGAAAATATATTGGAAAAAATTCCAATCAACATCTCTCAAACCCTTGGCATCATCGAGAACGTGTTCATCAACACAGGCTTCTCTCTAGAGGATATGTGCACTTATATTACCTTGTTCAAACAATTTTGCGATGTATTCATCTGTTCATATGAATAAATTCCAGTCATAGACCCCAGGATCGTCGAACATGAAACAAGAATGTACAAAAATGTGAAACATATTCAATAGAAGTTACAATTGGTTAACCCAATAAAGGAGGCAATGATTAAGACAAAGCTAGTGAAACCACTTAAGGTTGGTTTCATCTATCTGGTTCCCCTTACCGAATGGGTGCCAAATCTCTTTCTAGTGGATAAAATGAAATGAACTATTCATGTTTGTATGGAATTTAGGGATTTGAATAATTCTTGTCCAAAAGATAACTTTCCCACATAATTTATTGATCATATTATCGATGAGTGTGCATGAAGAAAGATCTTTTCTTTTATGGACAGATTCTTTGGCTATAACCAAATTCAAATCCATCCCGAGGAACAATACAAAAAGAAATTTATATGTCCTTGGGGTACACTCGCATATCAAAAGATTCCTTTCGACCTTTCAAATGTTGGAGATACGTTTCAGTGGGCCATGTCATTTTTCTTTCATGGTCTAAAACATATTATTGAAGCTTATCTTGATGACCTCCCTGCTCACTCTTGCAAGAGAGAATATCATATAGGTCACCTTTGACTTGTATTTGAGAGATGTCGATACTATATTATTAGATTGAATCCTAAGAAGTGCATCTTCTATGTTTTATCGGGGAATATATTGGGTTTTATTGTTTCTAATATGGGGATCATGGTTGATATGTTAAAGGTTGAAGCGATAATTCAATTGCCTCTCTTGAAAGATATTCAACAAATTCAAACTTTTCAAGGAAAATGCAATTTCATTCGTCGGTTTATCGCTAACTATGATTACATCACCAAGGGATTCATGCACTTGTTGAAAAATGGGTTCTCTTTTATTTGGAACGAGTTTGCACAATGATATTTCGACCTACTCAAAACATCTCTTATTTCTTCCCCTTTGCTTAGCCCATAGACTATAATAGATATTTCTTGTTGTATCTAGCAACAAAAAAATATATTGTCGGCATGGTTCTATTTCAGGAGGATGATGCACTCTAGGAACACGTCATTTACTACCTCATTCGTGGTCATTTGGGTCATGAACTTAACTACTTGCAAGTTGAAAAGATGCCTTTGGAAGCCTTACACTCTATCTAAAGGCTTCAACATTACATTATATTGTGTAATACTACTATAATCATTGATGTCAATCCATTCTAATATTTCTTAACATGATGAATCATTGTGGGAAAATATAATAAATGGATTTTCATATTTCAGGAGTTTGAATTGGACTTCATGTCTACCAAGTCCAAAAGATTTTCAATCTTTGTTGAACTTATATTGGAGTTAACTTGGGAGGATGAAAACGCCATTATTACATATTCGTTTCCTAACTATCATATATTCCTAATATATTTCATTGACCCTTGGTATAGGGATATCCTCGTATACCTCCAAAATTTGAATTTCTCTTTGCATTATTCGTGAGATGAACAATAACGTATTCACCATTAGCCAAATAATTATCTCATCATAAATGAAATTTTGAATTATTGTGGAATTGATTCAATCCTTTGTTGTTGTTTAACTCATGAGGAAGTGAAGAGTGTTCTTAATGACTGCCACAGTGGATCATGTGGTGGTCATATTTTTGGGTTGAAAATAACCCAAAAAATCTATTGCATCATATGCTTTTGGCCGACAATCTTCAATGATTGTGTTGAGGTAGTCAAAATATGTCACCCTTGTCAAGTCTTTTCTAGTAAAATGTGGGAGCATCCCTCTTCTTTAATTCTGGTCAACACCATCAACCCGTTGAATAAGTGCAAGGTATATTTTACAACATGCCACCCACCTTCATCTAGGGGGCATCGTTATATTATCATGGTTGTCGACTACTTTACGAAGTTGGCAAAGGCCATGCCTACATTTTCAAATGACAATGGGAAAGCAACACTTTTCATATTCAATCAAGTTATCACCAGGTTTAAAGTTCCAAAATAGATTGTTATTGACCATGGTAGTCACTTCTAGAACCAAATGATGTCGGAATTAGCATCAAAACTAGGTTTCAAGAAGGAGGACTCATCTCCTTATTACCCTCAAGAAAATTGTCAAGTAGAGGTTGTCAAAAATTCTCTCAAGACCATCCTTCAGTGAACTGTGAATTCGAAAAAATCAAATTAGCATTTGATGTTTTACCCAACATTGTGCACGTAACAAAATTAGGTCAAAACCACTACAGGCTTCTCTCCTTTCCAACTCATTCATGGTGTGGAGGAATTTCTACCAATTTAATGTGGAATACCTTCATTAAAAATTGTTATTGAGATTCTTCCTGACATGCCATAATTAGAAGCATGACTAGTTCGCTTGGAGCATCTTGATGAACAGCTCGTGATGTGGCCATGGTGAATTAGGAACACAAAAAAAATGTTAAAAGTTAGTATGATAAGGTTTTCCTCCCAAGGATCTTTTTGAGGGAGATTTTTTTTTAGTATATGACCAGGACAAGGATGTTTTACAGTTACGCAAATTCAATCTGATGTGGCATGAAAATTCAATTCAATGTGGCACATTCCTTAAAATGCGAGGCATGCCCTACAAAAAGGGGCTTGTGAGTTATCAGATTATGAGGGTAATTTGTTATCAGAGCCTAGAAATGGGCTCTATCTCAAGAGGTACTACGCTTAAATGTTTATGATCAGGTGTCTTCCCCTTTGTAATTAATGTATATTTCAAGTATTTAGGACTATTTTTTAGTTCATTTTATTTTCATTTCAGTTTCCTTATCGTGCTTCCGCTTGGTTGGTAGATGTCGTGGTATTTTTTGATATTCATAGGGTTCATAGATGGTTCCAACCATCACAGTCAAAATATTTCTTCCACTGCATGTGTGATTTACTCACCCATGGGCCAATTGGTAACTTCTAAAGGCACTTGTATTAGGCCAGCAACCAACAATGTGGTTGAGTATAGCGCCATGATTGAGCTTCTTGGAGACACCTTTTTGAATTGTGTATTTTCTCTTGAAGTCCACCTGGGTTCCCAATTGGTAGTGTCACAAATGAATGGAAAGTACCATGTTTGTGATCTCATGCTTCTTAGATGATTCCTTCAGTTACATATTCCAGAATGTTCTTTTGATTACATTACGTGTGTCCACATTTCTAAGATTTTTAATCCAGTATCTAATGCCTATTTATAATTATGTATAAGAATGGCATTTGTTTCATAGTTAAAATCAAAAGAACAAACACATGTATATTAAATCATTCCATTTTCACATAATCATCTAAGTACACTGAAGAAAAATAGTTGTATATATATTACTTTAATATCCATTAAGTACAAAAATATGGGTTAGTTTTATAAAATCGGGATTCCATCCCTAAATGTCTATCTTAGTAGACTTGTAAAATTAACAAATAGAGTCTATGTATAGGGCCCTTTCCCTCCATGTGTGTCTCGATAACATACAACGACATTGGAAAAACACCTAAAAAGTCACAGCAACGCCCGTGGCACTCTGATGAGTTGTTGTTGCATATACTCTGGAAATTCCTCGATCTAGATCATAAAGAACTGGTGTGTAAGATGATCAAAGCTCCATTGAACATTATGTAACACTCTCTTGACATCCCCACCGTTTATTTTTGTGTCGTTTTCTCTACGTCTCTGTCGAGGGAATCTCTCTGGTTTTCTCAATCCAATACATGCACATTCGAGATATTTTGTTAGAATTAGTACCCATGCCAAAAATATTTATGTTTTGGATTTCTTCTTGGTATTCCTCTTAAATAAAACCCACAAAAAATTATAACTTAAAATCTTTAAAAAGTGTTACCTATGTCACCCAATGCAGCGTCGGGTGGGACAAGCATAATTGGATCTTGAATAAATTGTATCCCCTCATAGGGATAGTCATTTATGGAAATGATATACCACCCCCACCAATGAAATAATTCAACATCGTATGGATTTGGAAGACACCCTCCCTCGAGCCGCTATATGAGCCCTACCCACCATGTCATACACAACTCTTCGAGACTGTGCATTTCCATGTGAACTCTAGGGTTGATAGTTGACACTCTCTCTCAAATAAAGTGTGGAGTATAATACCATAATAACACATTTTCATTTTCCCCAACGTATATTCTGCCAATTGATTCTTCATACACTCTAAAAATGAGAAGCTCCAATCATACACTATTTCTATCAAACTTCCCACTGCATAGTACATATGTGGTCTGGATGCTTGATGTAATATTGTTGATCCTGATATTCGGGAAATGGTTAGTAGGATTATATTTAGACAAAGGATTCTATATTGTATATTGGGACTTGGCTCCCAGCGTTTTGCATACCCAAAGTGCATTAGGTTGCAATGTACTCATCAATTGTCATTCCTCCTCCAACTCAAGTTCTGAGGTTGACTATATCACCTCAATGAGAAATTCCAGTAATTAAATAGATATCTCCCACCTCTAACTTTAGAGGCTGGCCATTGAGCATAAATGCATCAATGTCAAGTTCCCAATAATTTTTAAGGACCTTTAGTGGTCTTTTCTGCACCCACATGTTACTTGTTTCAAATAACTTCCATAAGTCACATCTCCGAAGGGCTTCCAGTGCCTCCAGATCATCAATCACTTGAATATCAATGTATTCATTTTCTCATTCTCTCCACTTGATCACCATCCTAATATTTTTAATCAAGAAAACAATCAAAATATTATTTTTTTCACCAAAAATAGACTTGAATATGAGTTCTAGTTAGAGAAGTCACATGTGTATGTCATTTTCCTTAAATCAAGGTCTGCACAAGCCCGCCCTTGTGTAAAAATTCATAAAACAAACTAAAATTTAAAAGAAATAGGAATTTAAGTGCATGAAAATGGAGATAAGGATGATTCCTCTAACCTGGTCCAAATGACACTCTATTTCATTGCTCATATCTCCTGCAATCATTGAACAAAAATCATGGGTTTTTTGCACAAAAATTCACTATTTGGGTAAAATTCTAAAATAGATGGTAAAAAACTTGTATTTTTACTATATGATCCAATTTATTTAACGACTTTGCTATAGTTTTTACCCTAGTTATGATTTTTATGCCTAATGGACTGACTGTCAAGTATAGATGGCATTTAATGATGTATTTTTTCAAGGAGGATCACTTACCAAGGTGTTCTTTGGCCTTTCATTCCAACTTTATGACTCTTCGCTAGTAATGTTTTCGCTTACCAGCATATAGGGTAGGACATTTTCCACCTTTCATATTGTATATTCAGTGACGATTATACATCTGCCTTAGGTTTGATATCACTCACTTGCAACACAAGCTTTTCCCCACTGAATTTAACTGTCGTCTTGTTTGTGGTAGAGCCTATCGCTCATGGTCATCCTATATAGCACCTTACTTTTCCTTTTGGTTCCCATGTTGAAGTATATTCATAGGTTCGGGAGTCCCGTTTAGTCCCACCATGACATTGCATTATTCTTCCCAATATTTTTTTGGCTCTTACGCATGAGGCTCCCTTATGTTTGTGTTAAGTTTGAATTGCATTGTATATTTCCCTCTTGTGATTTCGGGACTAATGTTGGTTTCATCTTGATATTTCTTAAGCTGTTGCTTATGAATTCACATCATTTTCTATCCTTGCAATTTTTTCCTTTACGACTTGACACCTGTATCCCCAAAGGAAACATTCCCCCATTGAGAATAGGTATGTTCCTTGCACTTGGAACTAATTTTTTTTCCCATGACACTCGTTTCCTCCACTATACTATAGCATTGTTTTATTCATTTTCAATATTTATACTATGAAAAAGACAAAAAATCAAATAACAAAAAAAATAGCATGGGACAGAGTCTTCTCTTCACTATTTTTCTAGCAACAGAGTCGCCCTTGAACACATCACAAAGTTTTGAATATATGTCTCAATAGTTTGGGTTTAGTATGTCTTTAGGAAATTCAATGAGTTACACAGATTATTTTCTCTTTTGGTTGGTTATTCTTCCATTTATTATGGAGATTTTGCCGATGCCTCCTATGTCGCAAACTTATGTCACCCTTCATATTTAAGTACATGTTTCCTATGTCACTTTATTGTGTCATTCTTTTGTTCAAGGGAAGTTTTATCTTGTGTTGGCCACTCCTAAAAATTATTGAATTTTCATTTCACCCTTCTCGTATGTCAAGTACTTCTTAGAATCAACAAGTATATTTGTCCTCTACTTGTGCTAGTATGGAAGGTTCTCATTAATTTCCAAGTAGTGATTCATATCTTATTGACTATGAGAAATTTCTTTGATATTTTGACCTAGACCTACAACCTGACCCTATTTACATCATTGATAGGTGACCTTGTACATAACACATGAAAATTCATCAATGGTAATTGTTTGAGTGGCTTCCCTTATGTTTTATGGTAAGCACATTATTCACACATTGGGATTCATGCAACACCTTTGATTCCATTTGACCCCATTGGTGGTTTCCTCACCTCTGTAAATGATTTTCATTATTGGTCATTACCAAGAGGGTCACTTTTATGCACTATTCCATCTAGTGTATGCGAGAGATGTACTTGGTTGTGGGTCCTTTCAATATTTTGTCTGAGTTATTCCAAATATTTCCCCTTCTACTATTCCTCATGTTGTATGATGGGGGATTCCTTAATTCCCTCCTTCCAACGAATCTCTTCTTATCGACTTCAACACATCTTTATCTAGGATAGGGATCTAGAGTCTTTGTTAGTACCTTGGGGCTTGTAGTCATTAGTGGTAGGGTACCTCCCTATTGACAATGGGAATACAACAATGTCCTCTGATTGATAGATTCTACAAATGTTCGACATCATCTCATTTATCTGCACTTGCTAGAATGTACTAGGTATATTGACACCCATTATCATTATCGATGGGTTGTCTTTCATTTGTTAGAAATATACATAAATGACGGATAATCAAATGAGGTCTCACTATGTTCGAATTAAACACATCTATTCACATAGTGTAGACTCGTATCATTGATAGTTTATTTTCAAGACCTCATGTGTGTAGTAGCATCGCCTCTTTTATGTTGTTTCCCAATTTGCATTGGATAGTGTTACACATTATTTTCATCATACCTATGACCATTAATGATGTAAACCTATATGTTTCCTTCAGAAGGGTCAATGGCCTGAATTCCTGAAGAAAGAAGGGAGAAGAACCTTTCCTAAGAGAAGAAGTTGTGTTTTCCTCTGTAAAAACCCTATTTTGGAGGATTTTTGTAGGCTGCTCTATATGCAGGGTGCGAAAATGCTAAATTTCTGCACCTTTCTCTATAGGTAGGGTGCAGAGTTTTCGCAAGCTACGTTATAGCTAGGGTGCAGTGACCTCCATATGTGGGAAAAAATGAGCATTTTCTCGATGCTTATAGAAGGAGAAGCTTCTATGGTGAGGTGGCCTCCGAATGGTTTGGATCTTACTCACTTTCATGATTTAGTGGGATCATCCTAACCTCCTCACCTTATCCTCTTCATCTTATAAAAGGAGAGGAACTCTCATGGAGAAGGTTAGATTGATTGAGTTGAATTTGGCTTGAGATTGTTAGCTTGGTTAGATTGGATTTGAGCTTTGCTTTGTCAAGATAGATTGTAAGTATCTATCATATCCACGGTCTCAGAATCCTTGGAGAAAAAAGTGTGTGGGAAGCAAGGAATCGTTGGAAGGAACCTTACGACATCAAGGCATCTGGTTGTAATCTCTCTTCCTATTATTAATATAATGCAGTGGCATGTTTCTTTCCCATAAAATCATTAGCATTTTATTACATGACTCCTTGATCACATGTTTAGGTTTTCATTGAATCTACTATTGTTTCTTTCACTTTGGTTGGTTTGTGTCATTACAGATATGATTTGACAAGAGCACCGGAGCAAAGCAGGGACAACAAAGATATAAGGAAGCGATATATTAAAGTATGTCATCCATTCCTTATTTGGTAGAAAATTCAATGATTGTAACTTAGGGAAAGCATCATGTCCTGTCTTGTTTTGTTCTAGATCTAGGTGGATCTAGGGAGATCATTTTATGTCCGCATTTATCGATTTATCCTACAACAAAATTGGCGACTCCACTGGGGATCAGAATGTTTTCTTAGTTTTTCATGTTTCATTGTTTTGATTGCTTGGTTTCTGTTTTCTGAGTCACTGGGAGATCCATCTTGACTCTCTGACTGTTAAAATTCACTGGAAAACCTTCTTAATTTTTATTTTTTTCCATTTTTGTTTGATTTCCGCACCCTGCTTTGAGGAACGGTGCGAGGACTTGGGATTTCTGCACCCTGGATGTTTAGACCAGTGCGGAAACTCCACACCCTACCCATATCTGGCCTGTGACAATCAAGGATTTACGCACTGTGTTAGGTTTCTAGCCTGTGGCGATTGTGAAAAAAAATTGTTTTTTGGTGGTTTTCCCTACCCAGATCTGTGCCATGGTTATGGGGTGATTTGTTGGGTCTGATTACAACCTGCTTGACAAAATTTGAATCTTCTTTCAACCATCTTTGCCTTATTTTTTCTTTGTTGGCTTTTGAAAGATTTGGTCTCTTGATTTGAGTGTCTTTCAGTTATAAAGCATCGTTTCTCTTTAGGATTGTTTGGTGAAAGAACTTATTTTTCTTTTATTGAATAATTCGTGTTAAAAGAGAAAAAAAAATTGGGTTTCTTTGTTTTATCTAGATCTGCTATTGCTTTTAGCTATCTTTGAAAAAAAAAGTTTTAATTTCTTTCTTCATATTAGATTGAGGGATTCTTTGCATTTGAAGTAGCGAAATTGCATGATTCTTGACATTTTTTGGTCTTAAATTATAAATCGTGTATTGGAGTACATTCTCTTGGTATCATTTCTTGAAAATATTGATATTGATGAGTTTTTAAAATTTTGGGACATTGTGCATATGGGAATGATAAATGTTTTCTCCTTCTCGTAGCATAGCTTTCATCAAAATGAAAAGATTGCATCCTCATCTCTTTGCATAACTCTCAAGTCGGTCAAAACACCATATTGTCCATGCCATTTTCCTCTTGAGTAACAACAGCCATAAAATAAATCACTTATAAAAATTGATTAGAAATTTTTATATTTTCTGGAAGAAAACCTACATTAGATTAGTTGTAGGGCTTGGGAATAGGTGTGAAAGATAACTTTCCAAAGCTGCAAACAAACATAGAATCTTGCGTTAGGGAGCGTGAAATCCACTTATTACATTTTGTCCTGGGAAGCCCTTCTCACACAAGGGTCAATCATGAGGTCACATTGAGACTAGCAAAGTTACTCACCCTGCTTTGTTGGTCTTGGTGTAGAGATTATGTGTATTATGGGGTCACTTGAAAGGTATACCCGCATTGATGAGTGGAATCCTTTCAAGTTGATTTCGAGCTAAATACCCTGCCTTTGTGCATGGATCAGACTATCGACTGTTTCCCCAGGCATCACTATAGTAGTTGGTAACCTTAGTGACCTATCTCTTTAGGTGTTTACACAAGGTGACTGTGGAGGGGCAAGTCTTCACGGTACCTGAAATTGATGTTGGCAACTCACTCGGGCTCCTTGGAGGGTATACCCACGTTTAAGTGTGGGAGCTTGCACCAAGGTGTAAGTCCATTAAGAAGGTCATCAACGTAACTTTTCCACCCGCTCTATCTCATCCCTTTCTCACTTTGTTCCCGCGACGTTGGATTTCATCACCAACTACTGTGATCATTGTGAGAAGGTTTTGTTTGCTTGCTTGCTTACTAGATTTTTAGCATGTGATGTTTGTTTTCCCTAGTAGACTCTAGATTGGATTTTTATTTGATGGCGTCAGTTCCCGAAATGACCAATGAATGAACCCTTGCTCCAGGGGAACCTTTTGGTTTTCCTTCTTACGGAAACATTGGTCCTCCTCACATCGCTACTTTGAGCCTTCTAGGCCTCACGATTGGATTGTCGGTGTGGCTTTTTTCCACTCAGGTAATCTTGAATGCAGTAAGTGCTTCGGTCATAAGCACTTTCCCCCAAGAACATCAACCTCATGTTGATCCTTCACCATCTTCACCAGTAAGATCTTCTTCACCTTCTTTCACTTGCAAGGTCTTCTTCTGTTTCATCTTCTTCGTCGAGTGAAATATATAAAGCTAGTGAACCGGTGGATAAGAAGAAGAAGAAAAGGAAGAATAAGAAGTAGAAAAATAAGCAAGGGTCCAAACTTCCAACCACTGTCGGAAGTGTTGGAAGGAAACCAGTTACTATTGATCATGTTGGGAGTGGTGATGATGTCAAGATCACCCAAACAACCTGTAAACCCAAGTACCCTTGCAGGCTTTGTAAGGGTATCCATCTTCTTAAGGATTTCCCTGGTCTATCCAAGGTTATAGAATTATGGTCTACACACCCTCGCTAATCCATGTCGTCGGCCTCTAAACAACATGTTGATAACCTCCCGTCAACTAGTCAAATTACCCTTGCGAAGAAGAAAAGTAGAGTCAAGTTTTCTTGTAGGTTATGCGGAGTGAGTCATCAAACTCACATTTTCCCTCGTATGGATGAAGCCTCAAAATTACTATAAGACATGACTGTTTCACCGCCTCAACTTCCAGCTGCTTATTGCAAGCTTTCTCTCAACCCACTTGTATTTGATGGAATGATCAATTTGGTTCCCCCATCGTTCAGTCCGGTTGATCAGGTATTCAATATGGTCATGTCCTTAGTTGAACCAGTTGACCAAGTGGTTGATCCAATACCATCCTCGATCAATCCCACTCTCCCACCAGAGAGTGAAAACCCAGTGGTCGATCTGATTCCATCCTCGATCAATCCCACTCTCTCGTTAGAGAGTGCAACCTAAGTGGTCGATCCGTTTACACCCGTCAACCCCATTCTCCCCTTGGAGAATGCAACCCAAGTGGTTGATATGATCTTGTCATTGGTCGATCCTACTCTCTCGCTTGAGCATAAACCTAATACTACCCACGTTTTTCTCATTGATACAGACTCTGTCGTGTCGGGGGGTATTCCTCCTTCTCCCGTGAAACCCCCTCCAAGTAATGAGGCCATCCTTTTTAATTGGGGTGTGCTAACCAGACCTCATATTCCCTCTCGCATTCCTTTCTATATTACAATATAGGTTTGTGGTCAGGGAGTTCCTCAGACGTTGATAGATGAAGGTTCGTTCGTTAGTATTTTGTCCTCTTTTGCTTGGCAAGCTTTGGGTTTTCCTCAACTTGTGCCAATTGCACAGAATCTGTTAGCTTTTAACATAAGAACCAGTCAACCTTTAGGGACCCTTCCGCAGTTTCTTGTATCTTTGGGAAGGAAAACTATCTTTATTGATGTCATGGTAATCCAAGACCC
Organism: Picea glauca; assembly: GCA_000966675.3. Classification (NCBI taxonomy): domain Eukaryota; kingdom Viridiplantae; phylum Streptophyta; class Pinopsida; order Pinales; family Pinaceae; genus Picea; species Picea glauca. Next base: position 105,292 of record JZKD02S0211871.1, read on the forward strand.
CTTGGATTTTTCTTTACTCCTTGGGCAGGATTATCTCTATGCCATGAAAGCTATTGCGTCCACCCTTTTTCGTGTGATATATTTCCCTCACGATGGAATAATTGTGACTATCGATCAACTTTGATTCATCGGTCCTGACTGGATTACCTCCCTAAACAGTTCGTATATCTATACGGTATCGCCCCCGCCACGGGTCAATTACGTGGCATTGTCTCCCATGCCTTCAACTACTGATGAATATGATCCTCTTACTGTAAGCTCAGTCTCTTATGATTTAGATCTGGTAGTTGACATGGTGATCTCTTCGATTGGGTTGTTGGAGCCTGGCCTCCTTACCCCTATCGCGACCCTCGACATGTGTTCCCTCTAGAGTGTGTTTCTTCTGTCAAATGAAGATCTCTTCGAAGCCATGACCAAATTTTGTCCCTTGACATGGTGTCCTTCCAGATCATTGTCCTCTTGGAAGCCGTGATCAAGAAGATCTTCGAGCATGATTTTCTAATTTCAAGCTTGTTAAAAAATGAAACCAGCTTTGAGCATAGTTTTATGCTTTCAATCTCGTTAAAAAATGAAACCAGTTGAGGATAGTTTTTGCGTCTCTATAGCAACCTCGTTAAAAAATGAAATAGAACTTACGAGCATAGTTCCCGTTTCTATGTCAAACTCGTTAAAAAATGAAATAGTGGTCTAGAGATTATACCTAAAGTCATGAGCATAGTTCTTCTCATGTGTCAAGCTCATTAAAAAATGAAACAACTTCCCCCTCTCCATTTGGATCAAGTCCTACGTATAGTATTTGAAGCTTCATTTCATTCTCCTTTGCAGTTGGATGAAATGAAGCTTGGGGGTCATTTGCCTCAGCCTATGCCCTTCATGTTGAAGTTAAACCGCTAGCTTCTCAAGCTAGGGGCTAAGTACTAACCATGTGAATTCATGAACCATGCGTTGGGAAGTCGCAAGCATGGTTTTCTATGGTTCAAGCTTGTGTAAAAATGAAACCAGGTCCAAGCATAGTTTCGGCTAGTTTTAAGCTTGTGTAAAAAATAAAATCTATCCCAAGAATAGTTTTGATTTGTTTTAAAGCTTGCGTAAAAATGAAAACAATCCTGAGCTTAGTCTTTGTTCTTTATCATGCCCATAAATGCATGAGAATAAGTTACCGAGATTAGTGTTTGTTCTTTCTCATGCTCATAAATCAATGAGAATGTAATCGAGTAAACTTTTATCACTTTTTCAGACTCATAAAGGTTATACGAAAAAGGAACCCCCTGGAGTTCCCTTTAATCTTTTTTTAGACTCTCTAAACATGAAAAGATTGTCGAGTGACCTTGTTCTTTTCACGCTCGTAAAAGTATTTGAATAAAATGTTTGATGGGCGGTAGGTTATCACTTTTTCGGTCCCATCAAACTAATTTACGAAAAAGGAACTGAGAGAGTTCTCTTTAAGTGTTTTTCAGACTCTCTAAACATGAAAAACCCATGAGTTTTCTTTCTTTGGACTCGTAGTTGTCAACTGGATTTTTTTGCATGTGATCAAAGGGATAGCTTGGAAGGAGTGTTGAAGCGAAATGTTTTCAACCATGGGACCATCATCAAACGTAAGGAACCTGGTATGCTTTATTATTCCTTACTACTAGTAGTTAGTTAATGAAGTTGGTTACAAAATCTTTTAATTCCAATTTTGGGATTGAGTTCACTCATTAAAGTTCCTCTCTCTATTGTGTATTTAACCCATAACCACAGGGGAATTTCTTCATAACAATAGGGCAAGTTTAAGTATTAATATATTTATTTTTTCAATGATATTTAAGAGAGTGTTGGTTTGAATCTAGTGATTTAAAAAGTAGCATTTGTTACCCATACAAACTTGTAGATTGTATCATTCTTGTGACTGAATGAATTATAAATTATAGAATGTGATATGTCATTAGTATTTTCACCTTCTCATTTAATGTCTCGACTTAACTAGTACATAAGATTATAATTAGTGATTAGAGAATAGATGAAAAACCCCTTGCATGCCTTCCACTCTATATTTTTTCATACATCCCCTTTTCTAGAAACCAAATGGTAAAAAGTTCATAAACTTTTCTTTTCCCGACCTAGTCATGTAAGGAGAAGAAGATTGAAATCTATGTTTGCATAAAAGAAAAAATTCAATAGAAGCTTATATGCATGTCATTGTTGTTCTAATGGAAGATTATTTACATGTCATTGTTGATCTACTTGAATTTTTTATGGGATAGTTTTTGAATGCCAAATTGACTTCCTAATTCATTTTGTTTATAAAATAACATCCTTTCTCATCCTCCTAGTAAAGAAAATCCATGCCTCTTCAAGACTTGGTTAGTTTTTGGAATTTGCATTGTATTAAATTTTGATGCTATTGTTGGAATTTGCATTGTACTAAATTTTGATTCTATTGTTGGAATTTGCATTGTACTAAATTTTGATGTTATTGTATTGGCCCTTACTTAGAAACTTTCTCAAGGGTTTTCATTCTAATAGCATTGTGTGGAATTACTAATGTGTGAGATATCAGTTTTATTTACAGGGAATTATTTAGTTATATTCCTATTTTTCCATAGGAACAAAGTTGTTAACTTTGTTAAAAAATTAACAAGCAGAGTTGTTGAGAAACAAGTTCCTTCCCTTTTAGTAGGGAGTGAATGTATGTTGTGTGTTAAATTTGTGTTTCCTTTTTTATGAGGAGTGAATATAGGTTGTGTTAAATTTTTTCTTGGTTCAAAAACAGGCCCAAAGACTTGATGAATGTGTTTTGGAAATAGTTTTTTGGACCAATGTAACCAACAACTCCTTAGTCATAGCATTATCCCACTAGTGAGCCTGAAATGTCTATTTTTAGACCTGTATCCCTAGGCCCCCATGATCCCAATGAGAAGTTGGATTGGGAACATTTTTGCATGAATATTTTAATTCGGTAGAGATGGAGAAATGGAGTTCTTTATTAAAAGAAAAAAGAAGAGACATTTCATTTCACATTAATTTGAAAAAAATCTTGAAGATCAATTTCACTTTAATTTGAAAAAATATTTAAAAATCAATCTTTTGATTTGATTAATTCCTTAGATATATTATCTGGTCATGGGATTAAAAAACTTTGAAGTTTGTACACAGTTAATACACCTTATTTGTAAATTATAAAATCAATAGAAAAATTTTCAAGAAGACATGTTGCAAGCATCCCATTGCCATATGAACTTCTGATGTGACAATCACATGGTCTCAAACCTCCTCAATGACGATAATTATTTTATTCCACACACCCTCATGTTGCATGTCGCACGTCCTTTTGTAGTCTCGGAATTCTTTTCAATGTTGAAAGAAGTGCTTTGAGTTATAACAACTCCCACATATCTCTATACATAATTCATGCACGTTCCCTCTCCAGCACACCCTCATGTTGTAGGCCACACCTCCTCATGTTGTAGGCCACACCTCCTTCTACCATGTCTGAATTATTTGTAAATTTGAACAACAGTGGAGTGGAGTGGCATGCATGCATATGATGTGTCTTTTCCTCATAGACTGCTTCAGTTTATTTTATTAGGAACCATAGTGGGGAAGTGATTATCTCGCTCCCCAAGATTATGACAGTGGTTTTGTCATTGAACTCGTAGATTTATGCTACACTCCTTCACTTCAAAGAAAAAGAAATAAATACATTGTTTTGTTTCCTCTGTCTTATATTTAAGAGATACTAGTTGTTGATAGATTTCAACATCTTCTACAAATAGGCCACTTGATGATCGATCATTGTTCTTCATAACATGTCTTTGAAAACAATAGGGAAACATAGTAACATGATACTATATGCTCAATACATATTTTTCGAAGTACATCGGTCTGTAACCTGGATTAAATATGTAAAATTTTGTAAGGATGAAACAGATAAGTAAAATATTCATGCAAAAAGAACCAACAAATAATCAAACAAGGATAATAGCAAGGATGTTATTGAACTATTGTTGTGGGTGAACTGTCATATTAGCTAACATATATGAACTTTGAAGGATAGGGAATTTCAAAATCGGGGTAGGGGAAGTATCAAAGCTAAGAGATATCTCATTATTGATGATACTTACTACAAGGGTGGAGATGATGACGGTCTATTCTTGGTTGGTGCAGATCTGGGTGCTCACTCGAAGGAACTTGAAAATTCGTAAAATAGAATCGATGGATTGAGAAGTAAGTATGAGGTAGAGAACAACATAATGCAAATTGATGGCCATATAGCGATTTTTTCGGTCCCAGTGATGTGGATGGAGACATCCCTGCTCTTCAAAGTTGGAAGGAAACTTGAAATCAACAACTTCTCTGGAAAGAGACTCATTTCATAAGTACATTGTCTTGTATCCAACAATTACCATGGCTCGATGCTTCAACCACACTCTATCGGATAGACCTCTTTTCTGCAACGAAGGTGTGCACCATTGTCCAAGGCATGAAATTGTTTAGAAGTGTAAGAAAAATATGGTGTAGAGATGTAAGAAAGAGACAATGTGTTGGAGATTCCATAGGCATATAAGCTACCAAGTTCCTTGTTCAAAGTATCTAGGTCTTCCATGCCTTCAGGAAAAGGAAAATAGTGTCAGACCTGGCAGGTGAGAGGTGATAGAGGAAAATGATTTCAAACCTGGAAAGTGAGAGGTGATAGCTTTACATTTTTCTCAATATATGTTATTATTAATATTATTTTGTGGATTTATGTGCAAGAAGTAGCGGTAGTTCCACCTAGTTTACATGCATTTTGGTTGTGCAGAAATGGATGGATGCTCCACACGGTATCCATGCATCACACTCATATAGGTCCAATCCATTTTCCTGGAGAATTGGTAGATTTAAATCCACATTGGCTCGACCAACATGTTGGAGATAATAACAGAAATTAATTTGGGCACATCAAATTATATTACGTGGCTACAAGTTCCTCAAATTAACATGATTGTTTGATGGTTTAAGATAATTAATTTGTGGCTTATGTTAGTTGTTGGAAGGTGTGTATGGGTATCCTATATAACTATGGTATGTTCCACTCACATAATGTTGGCTTGTATTCACTTGCCTCACTTCCTTAAAAACATACATTTGTGGAATGCACTAAGATGCAAATAAACTCACTCGATATAATCGTACTCTAATTGTTGGTTGTTTAAAAAATTTCTATTTTTTTGACTTAAAAATGTTGGTTGTTTACATATGCACTGTTAGAATGTACTTCCATCTTTTGATATGCATGATGTTATGCATCATATGTGGAATAAAAGTGGGTATTTAGCACTTGTTGATATTTTGTGTAACTTGTACAATTTAAGAAGCTTTTTTCATATTAACTATGTCTCATTTGTGCAACAACCTTCATAGGAAATGCTTCATAGGAAATGGGCTCAGGACAAGAATTATTTTTTGTGTTATATGGTTACCATGTGGTTGTTTTGGAAAAAATTAAAACCCCATACTAGTGTTTACAAGTCAGGAAAGTAACAGGAAGCAAATAAAAGGTTCAAATATTTATCCAAAGAACCAATATTTGTATATTTATTGCATAACTAATGAAATAACAATCAACGTAGTTTTTTAAACTCACAACACACGAAGCTAGCCAACCGGGGAAAGGTTGGTCTAGTTCTAGCCATCTCACGGGGAGGGGGGAAACATAGTCATCTTGAGCTACACAGGCCCTCCCGTGATCGATCGGTCCATAGTATATTTCATCGAGGAAAAGCTGCATCACCCCCTTCCCCCTTTGGCTTTGATGTGCATGTGAGGGACTGGCTTAGGAAGGCAGGAGGGGAGGGTTTTGAACCTGAATCAGTTGAATATATAATCTTCCTTCATTAATGCGTTCATCTATGTTGTGGGTGGAAAACTAACCGAGTGTAAGCCATGCGTGGATGCTAAAATCATGTGTATGTAGGGTGGATTGAGTTGCCCCACCACCTTCTCCTCTCTTCTGCATATAGATAGTGATCTAACCAAGGGAATCAAGGTTGTGAGGCAAAGAGAATACACATATGGATAATCAATATCCACTGGTGGTCGAGGATATTCATAAGCGATCTTATATAGGATGACCATCCCATCTGAAGTAACACACAACAAGCAAGTATTGAGCTCTGCTAAATAACCTTGATTGCATTCAATGGGCCTGAACATGGATAGTTTGATAGATGTTGGTTATCCTGGTGTTTCCTATCTTGGGGATATAGTATGTAGCATGGATGCAACTAAAATTGATTCAAAAAACATTCTATTTTTCTTCAGATCCTACAGTGCAAAGGATTTGAAATGGGGTGGTGCAAAACATCGCCTAGATGATAAAGATCATGGTCGGAGGATGCACCTTTGGTTCTCTTTCAAGGAATTTCTAGAAGTGATCAAAATAACAATCCTACCATGGGAAAATGTGGAAATTGTTGCAAAAGGGATTATAGGTGCCCAACCTGCATTAGCGAACAATATTTCATGTTTCCAACCTGCATGCAGATATCACAGTCCAGGGTGAGTGGTCGACTTCCTCCGAACTGCAATCTGGTAATCCTTCCCCCTGAGCTTGCCTTACTTCTGAAATCAATTTTGAAAAATATTACTTAGTTCGTCTAAACATAGTGTAATATTCTGAAGACACAGATGCAAGTATCATTAACCCGAACTTACCGAGAGTAATTCATTGTTATGGAATCAATATTCATTTTTTCTAGTATGCATAAAGAACAACATTTGGTGGGCTCTCCAATGTGTTGGGTTGGCTGAGATTATGGAACTGAATACCTTCACCTTGTCTTCACGGAAATAGACAAAAGGAGGTAAAGATCACATTTGGAAATTTGTGGAAAGATTTCATGGGAAAATTGGAGAGGACGTTGTGTGTTGTGCATGTGGTCTCTCCAATGTGTTGGGTTGGCCGAGATTCTGGAACTGGAGACCACTTCCTCTTCTTTACAACAAGAGACAAATGTAGGTAAAGACCGAATTCGGTGATTTTGTGAAAATATTTCATGGGGAGGTATCAGATTGCGAAGCACTAGAAACATGTTTGCAGGATTGTATAGGCTCCCTATAGGTTTGCATGGTGGTGTAGATGGTTTCGGTGGATCAAGTCAATAGAAAATGCATGCTATGGAATATGGATTGTTTAAAAAACATTAAATGTTAATAATTAATGCTAGACCCATTTTTAGCATTACTTGGTTTTGGAAAAATGAGTATGCAAAGTATGCTTATAAACTAAGCTATCTTCTTCACGTGCCTTAGGAAGAGGCAAAATAAGAGGTCAAAATGAAAACTTAGGCTAAAGTTCAACCTAATGTGTATGATTTTTGGAAAAAAATTGGTTAAAAGAACTAGAATTCATTGGTTTTTCCACCCAGTTAATAAGAAAACTGAAAATAGATTAGTAATAATCCCTCATCATGAAGGGAAGGGACTAATACGAGTAAAAAAAGTTTTTTTTTTTACAGATGTTATTATATCAGTTTATACTTAGAAACATTACTAACTTTCCATTTTATTAGCATTAGATAAATTAATAGGAAATTTGTGTTTCTTAACAAAAACACCTTTTGTTACATTAGTCTTATCACATACTTATGAAATTTTTACTATGTTGTGAAAATAAGAGTTGGTCATGTTCAAAAGTTGGTTTTGTTTTGGGACCCAATAGTGATATATATTGTGAAAATAAGATTTGTTCATCTTCAAAGGTTGGATTTGTTTTTTGTAAGGTACTAGATCTATTATAATAGCTTAAAACAGAGATATTGCAAAGAATAACACCGCAACAACACAATAGATGAAACCACAACACCAAAATAATACCTTTATTGATAGGAAACAATGTTCACTTACCTCTTCAAGGGGGAAACCTCCAACAGAGAAACACTCTATTACAATAATTCTCAAGAAAAAATTTATCATGCCCTTGACTCCTATTTATACTAAATCTATCCATCAAAAGAACAATATAGAGGAAGATCTTCTAGAAGCAGAAGCTTCTATTAGGTCTTCTTATATTTGACATATTGTTCCTTATTACTAAGACTTATTAATATTGGCCTTTATTACATGGAAAATATATTATTCTACCTAC
>JZKD02S0211871.1:116744-176540 GCA_000966675.3 Picea glauca
TCATAAAAGATGAGTTGTAACGAAGTTGGTGCTTGCTGAACATCTTAAGAAGACGAGGTTTTTTCCCGGGTTGGGTTTCCTCTTGAAAAATCTGTGTCTCATACTTGTGAATGAACGCTGTGTGTGTGATTGCTGTTCTTTATGATATATGCTTTATGTTTATAACACTGGTTTTCACAGTAAATACTTACTGCCACTAAGATTAATGATTCGAAGGTAAAAATGAGAGAAATGGTTAATAATTTACAATAACTGATTCACCCCCCCCTCTCAGTTATTTCATACCTGTAACATTTCCATGCGATGGGAACCGATGATCTCAGGGGAACCTCCTCTAATTCCTTGGAATTTATACTATTGGCCCTTCTGGATGAATTGCATGGTTAATTCCTTAAAATCCATGAGAATGGGGCCCAAAGTCCTTAACCATTCGACACCCAACACAATGTCACAACCACCTATGTCGATAGAAAACATATGAGATTTCGTGTGGTATTGACCAATTTGGAGACACATTTTCACAACGCCCCCCACATTTCATGGACCCGCCATTGCAAATATGTTTTGAAAGTTGTTTACAACTTGGATATAGCAATCCGTTTCTTGGGAAATGCATCAATCAATAAAATTATGGGTGTTTCCATTGTCAATGAGGATGATGACCTTCCGATGCTTAATGTAACCAATGAGCTTGAGGATTTGGGGAGCATAGAAGCCAATGAAAGCATTCAGAGAAATGATCGGTTCAACTTATGGGGGGTTTGAGGGTGGAGTCAGGTCAGTGTGTTTAGGTGATTCGGCCACAGGGGGAGCCTTGACCTCTTGTTCGGAAACATCCTCAGAGATCTCCATAAAAATATTTTTTTCCTTACACTTGTTCCCAGGAAAATATTTTTCATCACAATTATAACAAAGGCCCTTGAGTTGGCATTTAGCCATTTCTGCCCGGGTTAATTTTTGGATCTTTAGCGGAGTGAAAGGAAGAGTGGGAGTGATTGGTTTAGGGTGAGGAATAAAGGAAGATTTTCTGGTTTGAGAAGAGACAACTTGTGCTTCCTTAGCTATTTCAGTAGATTCCACCCAACTCTAAGGGATAGCCATGAAGACATGGGAATGGATCTCAGCCTTGAGGCCACTAATAAATAATTCTCAGAAAAAAACATCATACATGCCTTATGTGTGGAAAACTACTCTCTTAAAAGAAGCAATAAAGTCTTGCACTGTGCCAGATTGTTTCAACTTTATCAAATAGCCTAAATGGTTGGTGTCTGTGTCAAAGGGTTCATAAATATTTGCAACAAATTGTGTCCAAGCCACATACCCTTGGTGGACATTTTTTCTCCATTGCCACCATTGCCAATTTTCTTGATCTAGATGGAGAACACCATACCGTAGTTTGTCCAACTCATCCATAATGTTGTACAAAGAGAAATAATGTTCCATTTGAGTTACCTAGCTGATGGGATCTGAGCCATCAAATTTGTTCACATCCATGCATGGAAGGCATAAGTCACGCTGAAATTGATGGGGCTGAAAATTATGGAAATTGGAGGAAGTTTCAAATCATGCCAGTAAAGAATGCAAGATGGGTAGAGAGGTCATGTTTCAGGGTTTCCATTTTTGCGTCTATGGTGGAATGCATTTTTTTTATCAATGGTGGTAATATTGGCACTGAACTGTCGCACTTCTTTATAGGTCTCTATGAAAATAGAGGACAAGGAATTGAAGTGGACTTCGAGGTCTTAGATATGGACGTGGGACATGATGATGGGGGGGAACAGAAAGGGACGAGTGGGACCACATAGAAAATGGGTTATGAATTAATGGTATCACGATAATCAGGGTGGCAAGGGAAATCCAATGGGGTAAGGCCCAAATAAGGGGGGCGGAAGGGGTTTGGGCCCACAGGAAAAAACATTGTTGAAAAATGATAGGTATGACTACAATTAGGGCGAAGAGAGGAATACAATGTGATAAGGCTCAAATAATGGTGGTAGTAGGATCCATACTTTTTTTTTACTCCTACGAAGTTATAATCCAATATGAAGAATATTGTAGTGTTGAAATTCCCAAATTATTAATAGGAAGAAATTTGTAGTAATTCCATAACCAGAATGCAGGATATGAGGTTGCACGGAAATAGATGTTGTCTGTTCTGTTTTTGTTTCTGTCCCAAGGGTTATGGTATTCAGGGTTTCTACAGACAAGGGTTTTCCCTGTGCTATAGCTCTCTGATATATATGCAGGGTCCAACAGTAGTACTCGGCCCAATATCTTAGGGAACCAACTAAGGTGGCTAGATCGTGCCCTTATCCATAATACCCAACCACCCAGGTACTAGAGAGTATCTTTCTGAGTTCTATTCTCGGTGGCACTATAACAGTCTGTTGGTCGATCGATTTATCTGTGGAGGGCTTCAAGATATCTAGGTCGATCCGTATATAGGTGTTTTCTGATGCACTACTACTCGAAGGGGTACCAACATGGGTTACAATGATGGCTAACAATGTGCGATTAAGTACCACTTATAGTTCCTGCGTCTATGCTTCCCCAGTCGTGGATTTATGCGTTGAATGACATATCTTTGTAGCTTTAAGATGCCAGAATACATCTCTACCCTGAAGAAAAAAAAACCCACAATTTTTTTCCAAGGAAAGTGCTCTGATGCCACTTGTAAGGTACCATATCTATTATAATAGCTGAAAACAAAAATATTGCAGAGAATAATAGCATAATAACACAATAGATGAAACCACAACACCAAAATAATACCTTTATTGATAGGAAACAATGTTCATTTTTCTCTTCAAGGGGGCAACCTTCAGCAGAGCAATGCTCTATTATAATAATTCTCAAGACAAAACTTCTTATGCCCTTGACTCCTATTTATACTAAATATATCCATCAAAAGAACAATCTAGAGGAAAATCTTCTAGAAGCAGAAGCTTCTATTAAGTCTTCTTGCATTTGACTTATTCTTTCTTATTACTAGGCCTTATTAATATTGTCCTTTATTACATGAAAAATATATTATTCTACATATATAAGAAGTTAGGGAGGTTAGATGCCTAAAATTTTTTTTACCTAATAATAATAAATTTGATGTGTGAGATTAATCTTTATTTAAGAATAGATTTGGTAAATTATCATTAAATGTGTGATATATACATTTATATTAAGAGGATATCTTACTAGTGTGATTTTAATACAAGTATTCAATAACAATATATGATGTGTCCATGTAGGATAATCTCAATTCTATTCTATTGTATTTATGTTTACAATTACTCTATTTCAATTCTATTGAAATTAACCTAAAATAAATCCTATTTAAACTCAAAATAAATCTATCTTATTTTATCTAATTTATCTTTCTCTACAAAATTGGCTTCAGTCAAATCGCCTTTCAATGCCCCTTTCAATGGAAATATTAAATGTGTAATGTGAAATCCCATTATATTTTATGTAACTAAAATAGCTAAGTGAAGTGGTCCTTATTTTTAACAAAGTAATTTCTAAAAATACTTTATAGATAAAAAGATAATAATAAGACTATGATCTAAAACATTTTATTTTGGATTAATGAGATTATAATTTAAAAATTTGTCAATTTAAAATGGGTTTAAGAAAAGAAGTTAAGATTTTCTAGATTTTGACACAAATTGTAACATGCCTTAGTTGATTGGGGCCAATTTAGAATGGTTTTAAGAAATAAAGTTAAGCTTTCTAGGTTTTGACACAAATTGTAACATGTCTAAGTTGATTGGGCCAATATATTGATAGGTCTCATTTTATTTTATTTTGTATTGGAGGAATTGGTAATGGGCAGTTCTCGTACTCGCGTGACATGGGGTTGATTTTTTTGTACTAGAGGAATCGGTAATGGGCAGTTCTCGTACTCGCGTGACATGGGGTTGATTTTTTTGTACTAGAGGAATCGGTAATGGGCAGTTCTCGTACTCGCGTGACATGGGGTCGATTCTCGTCTACTACCTCTATAACCTCCAGGTGTATCCACACAACCTGTAAACATGAGTCACAAGTAAATTAGGGTGAGAATCGAACTTGAAACCTCCTTTACATATTTTCTTTTATTTACACGGCACTTACTAATCGATCTATGCCCCTGCGCATTGTTAATAAGTCTTATTGAATAAACATAAATAATTCAATTCCTTTTTTTTAAGTGGTTATTTAAAATAAACACTTTTTGGTTAAAAACTCATCTTTTATACGTGAATTTGCATGGAAATAATTTGTTATAATGAACTTCAATTATTTGTATTATCATTCTTTTATTGGAGCAATCTTTTCTCTTTTGTGTTGAAGATCGTAATTTTTGTAGCATAATAATGCACTAATTGTGCTAGTTGGAAAATTTTGCAATATACATCCCATATCCCCCTAGATTATTTGATAATAGCCTAAGTTTATAGGCAATCTTCAAATCAATATGAAGGATGATAATTAAGATATGTTTAAAAGTGCATTCAATCTGAAGACATGGGCATTGACATTCTTTGACCCTACAATATTCTCGCACATTCCCTTCATGATGGAATGAGATAAACATAACGCCGGTAAATTGTTTTTTGAATTCATGGGTGGGACAATTTTGGACTTCCTTGTACCTCATTTTATTCAAGAATTTTCTTAGCTCAAAGGAGATTGCATACTTAGAGGTCCAAACTCCTTCCATTGGACTTTAATGTTTTGATTTATTTGGGATTCTCATGTTGGAACTTTGGGGGATTTGCTCACGGTGTCTATTATAGGTTTGAATTTGGGTTTTCTTAATTTTAATTATCAAGACAAACTTGGAAGACTAGGAATATGTATGGGCATAATCATTCTAGGTGTTTTTGTTAGGAATCATTAGACATACATCATGTACTACAATGAAATGAACATTTTTAGGTTAACAACTGAGTAGCGATCTCTAATATGAGTAATAGAATTTCTAGTCTGGATGAAGCATAAAATTCTAATCATGTAGAGGTTTTAGATATCTTGACCCATAAAAAAAGATAAATTGAGAATATTAAAATTTGAATGTGTGATGCTTTATCAATTGGTCCTAGGCCTTGCTAGGAGTTCTCATTCTATAATTTCTCATCCAAAGTCATCAACTAGGTCTACTCCAACTATTCCAAAATATGAATAAATAGTTCACCAAACCCTAGGAGATCTGTAAATGGAACAACTGGACCAAGAGCCTTAAGTACTAGTAGAAATCTATCAAGAAGCCCATAGTAGGCATGCATTTTTTTTAATTCCAAGTTTATTTATTTTTTGCAATGTAATTTTGATTTTAGTCCAATTTCTTAGGATCTATACTAACAAGAGATTATGTTATAATTTTGGGGGTGTTACCAACTCATTTTATATATAAATTTTGTATTTGGGACTCTACTTGAAAGATTAGTTGTTGGAAATACACATTTTCTTTGTATTATTATGTTTTATGGTGTGAATGCAACAACCTTTCAATACAAATTATAATTATTACATTTTAAAAAATGTGCTAACTAAATTTTAAGTGTAGCTATGAGAATTATTTGATGTGTTTCTTGATTGGAATATTTTTAATATGCTACTTTGAGTTTGATTTTAGCTCGACATTTATTTTTGTTTGTCCAAAATAAAGTACTAGTATTCTATGTCTCTTTTTTTTTGTCGCATGCATCATGAAGACAAGAGATAAGAAGAAAGGGATGTATTTTCCTATGGAAATGTATGCAGTTAAGGTGTAAATCCTTGGAAATGACTTTTCATGCAACTTCTTTACTATTGGCTAGATTATATTGCTTGTTGTTTTTATTTAAAATACATATCTTCATAAAACCCTCTAGGCACTTCCCCTCATTCTAAGGATGGTACCCAAGATAAAATTAGATTTCACAAAATTTCAAGTCTTTGTCAACATAGGGTTCAAATTCGTTATAACAATATACTTATTAAGAGTTCAACATGTCACTCATAGAAATTGAACTAGCTTAAGAGGATAACACACATTCTCACAATTGTCCAGACTAAAACTAGTTAACATGATATTGCTTGTTATGCATAAAGGAGATGTCTTTTTGAAATATATGCATCATAGAGATGTCTACTTATTTTTAAGAAATAAATATGAACAAATTTATAGTGAAAGAGTTGAATATATGTTGTATGCACAGGGGAGATAAGTTTTTTTTTAAGTTTATAAGTAAGGTTATATATATATAAGGTCATGATCAAGCGACCAAATTGGTGTATGAGACTATTGACTAGATGATATTGCTTGTTATTTTTATGTGAAATACATATCCTATTAGGCACTTCTCTTCATTTTAAGGATGATACCTAGGATAAAATTAGATTTCACAAAAACTCAAGGGTTTGTCAACATAGGGTTCAAGGTAGTTACAAGAATATACTCATTAAGAGCTCAATATGTCACTCACAGAAACTGAACTAGACTAAAACTAGGTAACATGATATATGAGACACTCTTGTTTGTGGGACAAGGGACCCCTTCCGCGCAACGATTTGTCTACTAAATTATACTAAGGTATATATACCCTATCCCATCTAGATTTGAACCCGGGACTTTCAAAAAATAAACACATATGCTTAACCACTAAACCCACTAAAAATATATTACTTAAAATAGCAATTTCACCTAATTGAATTCATGCATATCGAATCTTCCAATTAAAATATATAGAATTTTCATTTCTTTTTTATAATAATTATAAAAATGAAATCGAATTTTAATTTTTTTTATTAGCATGATGAGGTTAACACATATCCATATAGGATTATGGAAAACCATTAGCATTATTCACTTTGGTTACCTTTCATCAAACTATTATATTCACTTTGGTTACCTTTCATCAAACTATTATTAAATTATTAGTACTATTTAATTCAATTACCATTAGTTAAATAATGGTGAGTGTAGGGTATCTATTTTATCAAAATTGTGCAAGTGTGGTTAAGGTCACCTAGATGCCACTACAAGTTTAGTATTGTGGAAAATCATTAGCATCATTTAATTTAGTTACTTTAAGCTACAAGTTGAGATTATAGTATTGACTATGCAAAAATCACCTAAAATTTACACTTAATCCCAATCATTGTATGCAAAAAGGAAGGATTTCCTATTACTCTTGGGATGGCTAAAAAGTTGATCCCACTTTCCAAGTGGATGTCTTTTAAGTTCTCCTTACCAATGTCTCCTTCGCTTGATTTTTATGATGCAGTTCCTTATTATGGGCACTTGAATTTTCATGTTTCTTCTTATAAGATTCGGTTTATATTTTGATATATTCAAAGATTGTTCTTGCCCCATGATAGGGTATGATTGGATAGCTAGGAGGTTATTCTGTCAAAAACCTTGCTGATTTTGTAGCTGATTTTTTTTACTATCAGTTTCAGTTTATGCTCATTTCTGAAGATGTATTTAAAATTATTATTAATATAATTTTATGAGAAAATTTTCATCTGAAAAAAACCATTGTATTCATGTGCATCTAAAAACACAATTACAAACATTAAAATGTCACTTAAAATGTAAACTTAAATCCCAACCACTATATTCACGTGCATGTACAAGCACAATCACAAACATTAAAATGTCACTTAGTAAAACTTAAACTCTAATAAAAACTATATTAACCATTAATAATAATAAAATATTTTTTTAACAAACTTTTATCTTTTCTTTTTTTTTGACAGAAACGATTAGAGAGATTTGAATTAAAATGTGGACTAGCCACTGTTCGGTTACAGAGTGGCAGTGCTACACTGAGTAGCTGCCTGTAAAAAACTGATCTGCACTACTAGAAATACTAAGTTTGGGCGATCACCCCCGAAAGCGGTTCTAATAACCTGCTATTACAGATTTATTTTAAAGCCTTGACTTCTATACAAAATGTCAAGATGCTTGAGAAGAGAAGAAATCGCTTCAGACCAAGAGCTGGTTATTCTTTGGGGTCCTTCTTCCATTCGATGTTCATCTTGGAAATTTTGCCTTCCAGCTGACCGATCCGTTCCTCAAATTCGTCCTTTGGATTCTTCAGCTCCTGATGCAGTTTATTGAGCTCCTCTGTGAATCCAAATTTTACTGTGGAAATGTCCTATTCCAGTTGCTCCAATCGCCTGCCTGCCTCCGAGTCTAAGTTCTCCAAGAAGTCGAGTTGGTACTGAAGCGTCTGCTTCAAGATTTCCAGCATTGCATCCATGAGCTTCAGTTGCTCCTCTGTGGTGAGGTTGTTGCTCGAGTTGGTGGACATCTCTCCTCCCATGTTTCGCGGGCTCTGAATCCTCATAGTCGGGTTCTCTGCACAACTAAGGATAGAGCTGCTCCCAAGCTGAGGATGAAACGCGAATTTAACCTTGCCCTCCCTGCATTCATCATTCCACCCTTCTTTGGTTTCCCCAAGAGGCATGGTCGGGTCGTCCTGCTGTCTCCTCTCTGCTTGAGATCTGATCTTCCTTGGGTCGTCCACTGCCCAATTCGTCCTTTCACGCGCCCCTCTATTGGGTGAGTCTGGGCGTTGTCTATTTGGTCTTGTCCCCCACTTGGCCACTTGCATGAGCCTCGTGCTTGATGAAGAGGTGGGTCAAGGTATGTCCACCGTGGAAAACGAATCGTTTATGTTCATGTTTCCTGGTGCCAAGAGGGCGCCTCTATTTGCCTCTGCGTCTGCCTCCTCATTCAAGTCACGCAGAACGTGAAACAACTGGTATGAGTCAAACCTTTTGAGGAGGAGGCGGATTTTGTCCAGCAAATTATTGAGCTGTGCGCTTTGATTTTTGGAAGAACTGATAATGGCATTGATTAACATGCGGGAGTCTCCTATGATAATCAGGTTCCGGATTCCATTTCTTCTGGCTTGGCATAGGCCTTGCCAAAGTGCCACTGCTTTTGCATAGTTGTTGGTGGCGATGCCTAGGCCAATGGCGTATCGCACCAGAACTTCTGCTTTGGGGCCTACAATCGTCCCTCCTCCTTCTGCTTGACCTGGGTTCCCCTTTGAGGCCCCGTCGAAGGAAAGGATATAGGCCTTCTTTTCGTTCTTCCAGTTGACAAACTCCTTCCTTCCTGTCCTTATTTCCCAATCTGCTTGAATTATGGTGTTGAGTGTGTGTCCATGTTGCGTTTGTATTTTATACTGGGCCAACCGAAGCTCTTCTTTTTCTTCTAGCTTCCTGTTGTATTGAGGGTGGCGATGGTAACTGGCCCATTCGCCAAAGAGTGCTTGAACAGTTTCACTCACTAGTGGGGTGCCCCTTTTCTTATCCCTGAAAAATCTATTGCTTCTTTCCAACCAAAGCCCCCACAGGATAAACCTCGGGATTGTTCGCCAAAGCCCCATGGCATAGATTTTGGAAAGGGTAAAGGGCGTTCCAAATTTGGAGGAGGGTCTTAATGTCTTAAGGAAGGGAAAAATCAGTTTGCAACCCAATTGCCAGCCTCCAAACTTCTTTTGAGTAAATACAGTTGAGAAGGAGGTGGTCTGAAGTTTCTTCTGCTTGTTGACACAGGGGGCACCTGAAGGGGCCCTCCCAACCTTTATTTTGGAGGTTCTCCCCTGTTTGGATGTTGTTATGGCCAAGAGTCCAGAGGAGCAGATCTATTTTGGGAATGGTTTTAGAGTTCCAAATGGATTTCCATAGAGTTGGGTTGGGTGGGGCGTAGGGGATGCTTAGGAAGGTGTTATAGCCCAAAGAAGTAGAGTAGAGTTGAGCATTCTTCCCCCATCCTCTCTCGTCCTTCCCTTTTCTTTTGAGGGGGGATTTCCCCTGAAGGCAGAGCTTTAGATCACCCCAGTCACCTTCTAAGTCCGAAGGCAAGTTGCCAATTTCCCATCCTTGCCACGACTTGCATCTATCATTACCCCACGTTGAGATGTCGAAGAGCGTCTTTAGATTTTGCTCGTCCATCCAATCTTTTAGGCGTTGCAGATCCGGTCTTAGTTCTAGAGGTGGATCTCCTAGAATAGAGTCCTGCCAGATTTTGATTTTTTTCCCGTTTTTTGGCACCCAGGTGAGGTGAGGAGTGAATAATGCCAAGGTCTTTTTGCAGAGAGTGAAGATTGGGGACCCCTTAGCCTCCCTGCAGGGGTTTTCTGTGCATCTCTCCCTTGCGCCTTTGAAGTATTTTTTCCATAGAGCTTCCTTGCTCTAGGAAAGATCACCACTGACAATGTGCCATAGCAATTTCGCCCCCAAAGCCAGATTCTACACTTGGGTTTTTTTAAAGTTGAGACCTCCTTCCAAGAGGGGCTTGGAGATTTTTTCCCAACTTATGAGATGAAGTCTCCTGCCTGTCTGCTTCCCACCTTCCCACAGGAAGTTTCTCTGCATTGCCTCCATTTTTTGGATTGTGGAGCTTGGGGCTAGTAGCAAAGAGTTCTGATAAATGGGCACACTAGCCAGGACGGATTTGATTAAGACTATTTTCCCTGCTAGATTTAGCCAATTCTCCCCCCAGGAGGAGATTCTCTTTTTTAGCTTGTCTATTAAGTGGTTCCAATGTGAGGCCCTTGGGGCAGCCTTAAAGATAGGGATTCCTAGGTAGGTGAAAGCCTCCCAGTTGGTGTGCCCTTCCATCCCCAATACTCTAGCAATTCCCAACATTTCTTTGGGTGTAATGTTCCATCCATAAATCTTACTTTTTGTTTGGCTTATCTCGCTTCCCAAAACTACAGCATATACATCTAGCTCCTCCTTAAACCTTTTTGCTACTAAAGGGCTTGCCCCTCCTAGCAGCAGGGTGTTGTCCACAAATTGCGCGTGATTGATTTCCTTCATGCCTTGTGCTATTTTTAGCCATTGGAGGTTGCTTTGGGTTCTGGAATTTTCCAGCTGATAGCTAAGAACCGAGGCCTGGATTGCATAAAGGAGGGGTGAGAGAGGACACCCTTGCCTTAAACCTCTGGAAGCTTGGAAAAATTTTGTTACTCTTCCATTTACCATGGGGGCTATCCATGGTGATCCTATGCAAGCTCTAATCCAATTCACAAAGGATTGGTCGAATCCAAACTTCCTCATAACCTCAAATAAGAAATTGTGATTAACTCTATCAAAAGCATTTGCAAGATCTAGCTTAATAATCATACCTTTATCTTTTCTGCGGAGACTTGAATGAAGAGCTTCTTGCACCAGGATTATGTTCTCTGCTATTTGTCTGCCTTTGATGAAGACTCCCTGGTTCTCTAGTACTATAAGAGGAAGAACTTTTTTTAGTCTGTTTGCAATAACCTTGGTGAGAATTTTATAGCTTGTGTTGCAGAGGGAGATCGGCCTAAAGCGGTTGAAGCTGCGCGCGCCTTTCCCTTTCGGGATGAGTGCCAGGAAGGCTGAATTTGTGCTTCCTCCTAGCTTGCTGATCACTTGTGATTTCCTTATCATTTTGGTAAGGTCGGATTTGATTATTTCCCAGCACTGTTGGTAGAATCTGGCTGTGAATCCATCCGGTTCGGGGGCCTTATCCGGGTGCATTTGGTCTAATGCCTCTTTTATTTCTTGTTGCGTGACTTCCTCCACAAGCCTGAGGTTGATGTCGTCTTTTATTAGATTCGGAATGATGGAAAGGGGGTACCTTTGGGGGTCAATGCTTGCCCTTTGTGTTTCTGAGTAGAGGGTTCCAAAAGTTTCAAAAGCAGCCTGTCTGATGCCTTCTTGATCGAAAATTGTGGTGTTGTGGACCTGGATTTCTGTCACAGCCTTATAGTGCTTCCTTGCTTCCACTTGCTTATGAAAATAACTAGTATTTTTATCTCCTTCCTTCAGCTAGAGACTGCGAGACTTTTTCCTCCAATAGCCTTCTTCCTCTCTGCAGGCCTTGTGCCATTGCCTTTGGAGTTGGTCCTCTTTATGTAGGTCCTGTTGTGTGATCTCCCTATTTTCCAGTTCAAGCTGATGACTCTCCAGATGCCTTTGGGTTTCTTTGCGCAGGGTGGTTGGATCAGATTGTCTTTTTGCCCAAGATTTTAGCGCAGCCTTGAGCCTACGCAGTTTTTCTTCCCATACATAAAACACAAAACCATTTACCCTGCTTGACCATACGCTGGAGACTATGCGCAGAAAATCTTTGTCCTGTTTCCATGAAGGGTTGAATCTGAAGGGGATGGGCCCCTGGCCTTGGTATTTTTGTAGCTCTAGACTAATTGGCTTGTGTTCAGAGGTGCTATGAGGGAGGATTTCTGAAGAGGCTATGAGCCCAAGGGTCAAGAAAGAACTTTGGACAAGAAATCTGTCCAGACGGGCAGCGATATGCCCTGGACCTACCCTTTTGTTGGTCCAAGTGTAGAGTCCCCTGAGTGGCTTAATATCCATTAAGCCCCATGCTGAGATTAGGTCCTCCACCCATTCTCGAGTTGGGTCCCTTACAATAGATCCCCCTCGCTTTTCTCCGTGGGCCAGAGTTACATTTAGATCCCCTCCTAGTATGATATTTTCTAACTCATTGTCTTTTAAGAAGTCTAGGAGGGATTTCCAACAGTTCTTTTTTTCTTCTATATGTTGTGGGACATAGATGTTAAAGAGACTTACCTTATGCCCAGATTCCTTGTGGAGCAGTTGGGAAAAGATCCAATGCATGCAAGAGTCGGAGTGGATCAGATCTATTTTGGAGGTGTTCCACAGGGTGCAGAGCCCTCCTGACGCACCTCTGGCATTTTCGGCTAAACCTTGGCTACTTCTCCATACATTTTTTGAAACTTTAATAGAGTCCTCCTGACTCATCTTGGTTTCCTGGATAAGTAGGATGTCCATTTTCGATGCTCTGATTATATCCTTGAGAGATTCTTCCTTCCTTTTGCTACCTAGACCCCTACAGTTCCAGGAAGTTAACTTCATTGATTACCTTGAGGAGGGGAATGGCCTCCTTGGGAGGCCTTGGTTAGCTTCCTCATTTGCCTCACTCCAATCAGTTGCTTGATGGTTGGTTGTGCTCCTTTTAAAACGTCCTTGTAGGTTTCCTGGTCTCTTTCCACTTTTTTGGATTTCTTGCCTCTTCCCGGTTTCTTTGGGGTGTCCCGAGCTTCACTTGGTCCTTCTGAGTCGTTCCCTGACGAGATCTCCCCTTCCTTGGTGCCTTGAGTCGCCCCATTCCTTGGAGGGGAGTTGGATTTCTCCACTTCTTCTGTTGTCTTTTGGGATTCTCCGATTTCCGGGATTTGGACGCCTCTTTCTTCTTCCTCTTGGGTGTCTTTGCGAGGGTCCTCCATCTCACCTTCGATTCCCAGCGCCATGAAGCTGTTTGTCGTCTCTCTGTTTCCTGGGTGCTTGTCTTGAGTAGGAGCTGGTTTTTCCCTTCTTGGGCCTGTTGACTTCGACCGCCCTTTCCGGGGTGGCTGCCAACCTTCCTCTCCTGCTTTCTCTGTGTTTGGGATTTTTGGGCAGTTCCTTTGAAAGTGTCCATATTCGTGACATCCTCTGCATTTGAACGAAAGCTGCTCATAATCCAGTTTTTGTAGATGTTGCCAATCTCCTACCTTCAGTTTTACTACTTCCGGCAAACCTACCTCCAAATCAACTTCCACACATATCCTTGCACAGGAATATTGTTCTTTTGGATCGGCTCTGTCAATATAGTTCCCTAGTCCATTCCCAATAGCTTGCAACGATGAGGAGTTCCAGCACTGTATTGGCAGATTCGGGAGTCTGACCCAGACAGGGACGTCTTTTGGCACTTCTGAGGCTGGGTCGAAGCTTGGAGTCCAACGGTTCAGATAGAGCCCCTGTGTGCCCATGAAGTATGGCCCATTTCTGAAGATTAGATCGCGGTCCTCCTGGGAGATGAATTCGAAAATAAAGTATCCTCTTCCAACCGCGTAACATGTTACACTGTTTGTTATTAGCGGCCGCCAATTCCTTTGGATCCAGTTATCTGTTGATTTGGCTGAGGGACAGAGGCCCATGAACTGACCTACCAGGCCACGATCTGAGAGGGAGAGCGCTACCTTCATTGGTTGTTCCGGGGGAAGGTTAATCTCGGGAACATCATCCAGTCTCTTTACAAAACTAGGCGCTTCTGCCTGGGGCGCTTTCTTTTTGCAAGCTGCAACTAGTTTCCTGAAGGACGCGGTTGGGGAGGGAGGGGGCGGCGGCTCCCCTCCGCCCTGGCTTGGCATGGCAACGATTGAGCTCGAACACTAAATCAGAGCTGGAGTGTTACCTTCATGCACGTTTGATATATTGTATCAATAACTATTTCAGAATAACAAACTTTTATCTTTAACAATATTCAATAATGGTTATAAAATATTCAATAATTGTTATAAAAGAAAATCATTAATGATTATAAAATATTAATAACTATTATAAAAGAAAATCATTAAAAATTATCAAAAAACTAAAATTAAGTTTACATAAAGTTAAATAATATTTATTTAATTTTTAGTAAATACTAATCTTGACGTCTAGACACAAGAATTAATATATTTATTTAGCTAATTTTAAAAGATATATTAATTTTAAGTTATTAAATAATTTTATAATAATTTATTTTTTTAAACATGTTTATTGTTCTACTATTATTTTAGTTGTGGGTAGAGTGAAATGAAAGTTTTGAAGATTTTTGTTAAAAGTATGAATAGAAACTCTAATTTTCTAATTTTTGTTGTTAAATTTTAATATTAAAAAAAAAAAAATTAATTTTAAGTTATTAAATAATTTTATAATAATTTTTTTTTTTAACATGTTTATTGTTCTATTATTATTTTAGTTGTGGGTAGAGTGAAATGAAAGTTTTGAAGATTTTTGTTTAATTATGAATAGAAATTCTAATTTTTGTATTTTAATATTAAAAAAAATATTACATAATTAGATTTTTTTTCAAATTATATATATAAATTAAAATAAAATAAATTTATTAATGAAAAAAATAAAAACATAATATTAATTAATTGTGATAATTTAAAATTATTCATCAACATTTTTAAAAATAAAATAAATTTATTTCTATGCAAAAATTTTAAATCAAAATTAATTTAACTAAAAATATCTTAAATATAAAAAATTTCATAAAATATAATAATATATATTTTTCAATTTCTTAGCTGGTTAATTTCATTCTTTTATTCTATATATTTAATATCTCATGGAAGTGAAAGTAAATATTTAACTCATTTTCCATACTAAACATTAAATATAAATATAAATTATAAATTTATAAGGTATGTAACTCGCTTCTTCAATTGCAACTTGATGAAGAACTGACCGAGAGATACGATTGGTAAAATAAAGGAGCTTATTATTTAAAATAAGGGTGTTTGCAAAATTATTTAAAAAAACGTTGTAACTAAACAGAGGAGCTTAACTAGTTGCTCCTTGCCCTATTGGGAAGTATAGTTATTTATTCGTTAGGTTATAGTTTAAATTTATGTTATAGTTTAAATTTTTTAAGTTTTGATTTTTTTTTAAATTTTATTTAAAATTTAATTGATGTTGGAATTGTAGATTTGAGTGATTAAATTTGTATAATTCTAATGTTTTAGAAGTTTTTTAATAAACTGAATTTATTTATCCATTTATAAATACAATTTAAACATTAAAAACTTATAATTTCTTCCAAATTTATATTACTAGATTCCAACTAAAAACAAAACATAAAATTAAACAATACCATTTTTTATTATAATATTAAATGTTTAAAAAACAAAATTAAAAAAATTAACATTTGAACCTAATGGCGGCCTCGTACTATTTAACACTATTTATTTTTATATATTAATAATATTCATGAAATCCTGCGCTGGCAGAGACGAGAAATTTTTTCATAGCATGCAACATAGATGCAGCAAAATAGCTAGTTAATATCTAATAAACTGCTGCTGTTTCCATAGATACCAACCAGAGATTCCTTGCCGAGTCACAAGGAAAGCCCATGAATTGAGGCTATTTCAAATCTATAAAAAGAATTTCAGTTAACAATGTTGTAGTTTAAATGTTTTTTGTTTTTTGTTTTTTAATATTTTTTAGGATAATTATTATCAGAAATTGTTGTATTTGTATATTTAAGAGATCAATTTTATGAGAAATTGTTGTATTTGTATATTTGAGAGGTTAATTTTATATAATGGAAGAGGGTTTTTTCAACATTCTGAATCCATTTCTGTATTTAGAAATACAATTTAAATAATAGAAAATTTAAATAATAGAAAATTAAGATTTCACTTAGCTATATGTTATTGAATTCGGGCCAAAAAAACAAAAACTTAGAACAGGTTGTTAACAAAATAATAAGATTTAAAAGATGACTATTGAAAGTATTTCATTATTCAATTCTGAAGGTACAATTTACAAGTTTTATATTTTTTATCATTTTTAGTAACTATCATAGATATCAAGTGATATAATTATTGGTGAGATCACAGTTTTTAATGTATAAATGGATCCAACCTCTGAAAAACCTTGTAACACTCAAACTATACAAATTTAACAACTAAAATCTACAATTCCAACTATTTCTAAATGAATTTTGAGTAAATTAACCAAAAATTAGAAGTGAAAATGATTACTAACTTAGAATATTTAGAGTACATAACTCCTGAATCTTCCATCCAATTCCAAAATAGAAATGCCTCTAGATTTAAAAATAGCAGTAGTTTATACATTCTACATTTTGGAAGTTTTCAGGCGATTTTTTCAATTTTTCCAGAAATCCTGTGAGGAATGGTTGGATCTGTAGATTTGAGTGGCTAAGTTTGTAT
This sequence comes from Picea glauca, assembly GCA_000966675.3. Lineage (NCBI taxonomy): Eukaryota > Viridiplantae > Streptophyta > Pinopsida > Pinales > Pinaceae > Picea > Picea glauca. The sequence continues at coordinate 133,454 of JZKD02S0211871.1, forward strand.
AATCCAAATGCCCCAGAATTTTTCAGCATGCTGAATCTATCTATGCATTCTAAAATACAATTTAAATAACAGAAAATAGAGATTTTGTCCAAATTTACATTGAGAGATTCTGACCAATTTATACAATTAAACTAATTTATACAACTAAACTGCTTGCCAAACAAAAATAATTATAAATAATTATAGTTGACTTTTTGGAATCAGGCAAAGTTGTCGTCCTTTATGATTTTGGCGCGCATAAACTTATGTGAGTGCCCCCTGTTTGTAACCCAAACTTGCACCCTGTTTCTATGCGAGTGCCCCCTGTTTGTGACCCAAACATGCACCCAGTTTCCCACCYAAACATTAMAAWAACATTTGAATAATTAGATAATTATGTGGGTTTCCTGTTTCCCACCCAAACGTGCCTCCTGTTTCCAACCCAAACATTAGCATAGATGGCTGTACATACCTATGATCCAGTCTGTCTTATCTCCCTTTCTGTGTCGCTGGTAAAGAGTCTTGTAAACAATAAAAAAACAATTCCTCATCTAATTTTAAGAAAAACAATAAAATAAAAAACAATTAAAAAAGTCGTGTAAACAATGTAAGTAATATTATGAATTTTTATTGTGGGCTTCGATTTCAAAGTCTTATCAGTGAACGGACAGGTAAGTAGACAATGTATATATTAATTTTTTTTATATGTATTGTTTGGTTTGTATGTAAATACCAATATGATCATAGAAATCACAAGATTAGGGCAAAAGGAAATTTATTTTCAGGTTTAAGTTTTAAATTTTATGTATTTTTTGAGAGAACAAAAAGGGGATTAGGTTTTTATGTAAATATTAATATGATTATAGAAATCACAAGAATAAGGCAGAAGGAGAAAAAAAATAATTTATTGTTACGTTTAAGTTTTAAATTTTTTGAGAGCACAAAAAAGGAATTAGGAGAAAATAAATTATTTATTACTTATTGTGAAGTGTAAGTTTTAAATTTTATTTATTTTTTACCAAGAATTTTAAATGAAGTTGTTCATCTTTATTGACTTATAAAACCAATCATTGAATATATATAAGAGTTTTGTGGAGAAGTCTTCTTACATAGTTATTGAAGTTTGGACACATGGGAAGTGTAAGAGTCCTATATTTGTGTCTTGTCATAAGTAATATACCAAAAAAGATACTCTATGTTTGGGCTCTTTTTAAGAGCATTAGAGGAAAGCATGTTATAGAGGATCTCTTGTATAGAGAAATGAAATATCTTCCTTGTGTTGTGTGCCAAAATGAAAAAGTGTGTAGTGGTTGTTTGATGGTTGGAAGAGTGAAAGAGTGTGTAGTGGTTGTTTGATGGTTGAATGAGATGTCTATAATATTTTGTAATGAGGAGATTGTGTAAAGGCATTGGAGCAAATGGGTTGGATTGAATTATTGTAGAAGCCTATAGCTTGGTTACTTTTCCTTGGTGACCTCATAGCCCAATGGAGTGGTATCTAAACTAAGTACATAATTTTGGGTGGAAAATTACTCTTATAAAACTATTTTCTTGGACTTTCTTATGTTAAAAATAAGTGTTCTATCATTGTTAATAAATACACAAAATCAATGTTAATATTTTATGTCATGTAAATCTATGTAATCGACACACTACATGTGATTATGTTTAAATCTAGTCATAAGCATTAGGTTTCCATGAATTTTGTTAATCCAGGCTTGTTTAATTTCATTGCAATTTAATTATTACACCTTCATATGCATTTATTTTATTTATGGTCCCCATTGTGAGTCTTTCTCTCTTGTCTTTGTGGATATGTGGCCTCTAAGAGATGGATTTTGAAATCCTTGTCTTGTGGCTACCTCGCAAACGATTGAGAGTCTTGGGAAGGGATGCCACGACAACATAATTTTGAAATATTTTTGAAAGATAAGATCAAAACCAATTAAATAATAACATTTAATTTCCAAAGGTGGGAATATGAGAGTCAACAATAAGGTTAAAATAGTTCAAAGGATTAGTTTTTGGAAATATTATGATAGACAAAGACTTTAACGTGTAGGTTCAATTGTGATCCAAAATGGATCCGAACACGAGTGAATGATTGTAAGACTCAATACCTACAGGTGCAATTGGACAATTAATGAAGGTTGAAATAATAAAAGAAAATGAAACCAATGTAAAATTAAAAGAGGGAAAGAAAATAATTAAATGAATAAAATTAAATAAAAATAAGAGAGAAAGTTGGAGAATGAGAAATGAAAGGACAAGGATGTTTGGCCTTCCCATAATCCCCTAGCTTTCTTATATCTTCTTGTAACTTGAATCACAAAGGGATTTTACTTTTTGGTTGACTAAGTGGGAGGATGCATAGAAAGAGAGAGTTGCATTGTAACCAAATATTGCTGAAATGAGAATTGAGGAACCATTCAAATGTTGGTTTTATCGTTTGGGTTTCAAAGGTACATTCATTGTGTCTATTATGTGATTGATTTTATGTGCAATGTGAATCTCTTATACAGGTTCCATATATTTCTCTTATTCATATTTAATTGTTTCTTGTGTTTCTTTTAATGGTGTGAGAACCCATTCCAACTAGAGTTATACATATTTTCTTTAGAATTTCATTCTTTGTTAGTATTTTGAAGAACACCATCTANAGTGAATATGTAACTTGTATGATTTTTCCAGTCCTCTCATTGTTTGTCATTTTATGGTGCAAGTAATTTGGACTTACCATGCTTTAAAGACTTTTGACATTATTTGCACTTGTCTCATCTCCTATATACTTTTGTTGAGTCATCACCTTCGTTATTGTAACTTGTAGCTCAAGTCATTGGTCTCATCCCTTTGACATCATTGTAATCGTCTCATTCATCATGCTTTGATGAAGTCTCTTCATATATGTAAAGAATATAATATTTGTGAAGGCATTGATATGGCATTCTTTTATGCGAGAAGACAATATATATACATATGAGAGTTTCTAAGTATTAGAGTTTGAATCGAAGCTTGAACCTATACATATGAAACCTATAAGTGAAAATTTGTTTTTTCTTCTTGATTATTAAGCATTTACATTGAGTGAAGTAGCATTGTCCCTTACATTGTGTTGGTGCAATTATATGCATAATATATTACCAAACATAAATTATCGACCAAGATACGTAATCAACCAAGTTGTTACACTATATGTGCCGACAAAAGGTGGTTTAACTATGTCTGATGAGTATATTCTATATAAGAAAACAATCTAAAAACCAACACTTTGTTTTCACACTTCAAAGATAACTCTCTCCACACATTTCAAAATTCAGAAAGAAAAACTCATAAACAAGCATATGATCATTCAAAGTAATTTGAGAGCTTAAAACATCAAATATTCAATCCAAATCATTAGTAAATCATCATAAATCATCATTAAACATAAGTTACCCCATATGTACACAATAATGGCTAAAAGACACGTCTGTTGAATAAAATAGAAACATAGTGCATATGTATGAGGAAAAAATTGGCCAGGATATGGGACAAGATAAGGCAATTGGAGGTGACAAAAATGAGGCTCAACACATTGGTTGAAGTTTCAATCGATTGTACAAATTTGTGTTATTTGTTTTGGTCATAGAGAAGGAAATTGGTTCCATGAGTCCAAGTCTAAAATAGGGTGTGTCAATTCTAAATAAAGGAGGAAGTGTTGGGTTACATATTTGGAAATTAGAGCTTAGATTATAGGTTTTGCTGCAATGGGATAATTATTTCTATGCTTGAGTGGTTTCTATTAAGAATAGAGCTATATAACATAGTTATTTTAGATCTATTTTGGAAAATAGGTTTGGTATTAACTATAGGCATATCAATGACCATAATAAATGTTTGATTTTTTCATTCTCRTCGATATTTTGATTTGTATTRGTTTCACTTCACAATATGAGGTGTATGTGAAGTAWTTTTTCTCRAAACAAAGCACTACAATTAGAACTAGACAAACTTTGAACCATGATAATATCTTAACCTTGATCATGTTGAGAGATCTAGTTCAGTTGGATATCAACATGCAAAGGAGTTACATTGAAGACAAATTTCTTAGTGAAAGAATAATTTCAAAATCTTGGATATTAATGGCATTGTCAACTGGTTTCTAGTGTGCAGGTTACTACAGAGAATACACCATATCACCAAACCTAAATAGTGTTGGAAAGTAGTTTCACTCAGAACTACAATGAGAACAAAGACCTATTATCTATTATGAAGATGAATATGTTTATCCAAGACTAAGAATATAGAATACATAGTTAATTCCATAAATCATCTATGTTGGTGAAGTGAGTGGGATATAAATCCATCATATATGGATCATGTGGTATGAGAGAAGTCAAACCCTTGACCCTGACACAACTACCAAGAATTTGAAAATAATGCAGACCTAGCATGAGTAAAAATAAGAGAGAAAGGTGGGAATACTTTTAGGCCATCAATGTTCATCTTCGAGAAAGAGGAAAATCACTTGAAGAAGAAGTTCCTTGTGTTTGAGCGAAGAATGGAAAATATGGAGAAGAACCTTGAGACATTGAAAAGGTTGTTTCCATTGCTAAATAATTGACTTGATGGACACCAAGAATCCCTCACTATGGTTATGGTAGATTGGTACAAGAGTAGAGTTCAACTTATAAAATTGGGAGAAGATGTCATTCAAATTGGYATTTGGCATGAAGACAWGCCGACTCAAATAATGTTATAGCTGCACTACAAGTTTTCAAAGGAGGAGGAATTGGAAAAGATACAAGATTTTTTTCAAGAAACCATGAAGGAAAATCCATCTTCTATTGCCACTAAAAAATCCAACACCATTTCTAAAACAGTTGTGGTGACATCACCTTCCTTATAAATTTCTCAAGAACATTTTGGTGATTTTGAAAATCATACCAAGGGTATTGGTTCAAAATTTTTAAGACAAATGGGATAAGATGGAAAACGGCTAGGAAATAAAATAAAATGCATCATAATCATGATTGCAACTCAAAAAAGGGTCAATCATGAAGGTCTAGGTTTCAATGGCATAAATGAAAAATCCATGAACAACAAGATCAAATTTGTGAAGAAAATTGACATGTTAGAGTTATCTTTCTCATCCAAAGAAAGAGCAGTGGTAAAGGAAGAGGGAAGAACACTCCCACTCCATCCTTCTTATGGAAGATTACATAAGGGAAGTGATAAGGGAGTTTCGAGACTGAATCTACACCAACACTTGGCATAATTAACAAGTCAATCAACCAGCAAAAAAAGAAAAAGAGTGAGAGATATGGATCAAGTAAGACACTCTTTGTTTGTCATTGTTTCAAGATCAAAGGCCATAGAAATACTATTTGTTAGTACTTAGAGGTATGTTGATTATGTGGAGAGAAATGCAATTGTGTGGAATCTTGATAGGAGAAGAAAGCCACATTCGATGTGTGAGGTTGGATTTAAAGGAGGAATGGAAGGAAGATTTCCCAAAACCAACATTAAATTCAAAGGCATGGGAAGAAAAGGACTATGTCAAGTAGTCCATAAAACTATGCTAAGATCTTTTCCACCATTTCGAATTGAGTCATTGGGAAGTAAAGTGTTGGAAACTTCATCTAGACCTTTTCCCCAACAATTGCACGTCCAATAGAAGAGTGTGGAGAGTGANGTTATAGCTGCACTACAAGTTTTCAAAGGAGGAGGAATTGGAAAAGATACAAGATTTTTTTCAAGAAACCATGAAGGAAAATCCATCTTCTATTGCCACTACAAAATCCAACACCCTTTCTAAAACAATTGTGGTGACATCACCTTCCTTATAAATTTCTCAAGAACATTTTGGTGATTTTGAAAATCATACCAAGGGCATTGGTTCAAAATTGTTAAGACAAATGGGATAAGATGGACAACGGCTAGGAAATAAAATAAAATGCATCATAATCACAATTGCAACTCAAAAAAGGGTCAATCATGAAGGTCTAGGTTTCAATGGCATAAATGAAAAATCCATGAACAACAAGATCAAATTTGTGAAGAAAATTGACATGTTAGAGTTGTCTTTCTCATCCAAAGAAAGAGCAGTGGTAAAGGAAGAGGGAAGAACACTCCCACTCCATCCTTCTTATGGAAGATTGCATAAGGGAAGTGATAAGGGAAGTTTCGAGACTGAATCTACACCAACACTTGGCATAATTAACAAGTCAATCAACTAGCAAAAGAAGAAAAAGAGTGAGAGATATGGATCAAATAAGACAATCTTTGTTTGTCATTGTTTCAAGATCAAAGGCCATAGAAATACTATTTGTTAGTACTTAGAGGTATGTTCATTATGTGGAGAGAAACACAATTGTGTGGAATCTTTATAGGAGAAGAAAGCCACATTCCATGTGTGAGGTTGGATTTAAAGGAGGAATTGAAAGAAGATTTCCCAAAACTAACATTAAATTCAAAGGCATGGGAAGAAAAGGACTATGTCAAGTAGTCCATAAAACCGTGCTAATATCTTTTCCACCATTTCAAATTGAGTCATTGGGAAGTAAAGTGTTGGAAACTTCATCTAGACCTTTTCCCCAACAATTGCACGTCCAATAGAAGAGTGTGGAGAGTGAATTCTAAAGGATATGAAGAGATCCCTAACTTGGGAACCCAAGGAGTAGAAAGTGTTTTTAGATTTGCAGCAACACAATAGGTCAACCTCACCAACAAAGAAAGCAATATTTGGAAGAAGTAGAAGAGAGAAAAGAAGGATGTCAATCATGGGATGATGTTTATTTCATTGCATTCTAGTTGAATAATGACTCACTAGTAGGTGAATGAACTTACCAATGATCAAGTCTCCTATAGCTAGTATGTAGGAGCACATGTAAGACTGAATTTAATGCCTCTAATTCCTTCACCATGGTTATAGGAAGTGCAAGAGTGAAGAACTCACGCACTAATTGAATAAAGATGTACATGTCTTTTATTAAGGATAGGAATGGTGGAATGATGATTGATGAACTACAAGATCTGAAGATTGTAGAGTTTGATGCTTACAATGGAGAATTGTTCTACGTTGGGAAGAAATTAATCCTAGTAGAATAGGGGAGTCCACACTTCATCTTTTGGATTTGTTGCATGATGGAATACGTTTGTTGGGATCTCATTGAAAAAGAAAAGACCAGAATTTAACTTTCCTTTCATTAGTTGTCGAGATAGACCATCTCCAAGTCTAAGAATGCAAGGGACTTATACACTGAAGATGGGAAGGAATTCTAAGAAGCTAAGAGTCAACAAGAATAATTCTATATTATGGAAACAAGCAAGCTAGTAACTAGAGCCAAAGCTAGAGTTAGGGTTATATTTATAGCTAGGTACCCAACTTATAGTTGTGTTCCATAGAAGTAAGTAGAAAGTACATTGATATAGATTGGTTTATTCTAATATTTTAGAGACAAAAATTATTCTCAATGGGGAGGTGTGATCCAAAATAGATCCAAACACAAGAAAATGGTTGTAAGATTCATTACCTACAAGTGAAATTTGATAATTAATGAAGGTTGCAATAATAAAAGACAATGCAAGGAATGTAAAATTATAAGAGGACAAAAAAAGAGAGAATTAAATGATTCTGAAAAATAAAATAAGAGAGAAAGTTGGGGAATGGGAAATGAAAGAACAATGGTGATTGGCCTTCCCATCACCCCTAATATCTTATACATATTCTTGTAACTTGACTCTCAAAAGTATTTTTCCTTTTGGCTAGCTAAGTGAGAGGATGCACAGAAAGCCATGAGTTGCATTGTAACCATAGATTGTTGAAAAGAGAACTAAGCAACCAGTCAAAAGTTGGTTTTCCCTTTTGGGTTTCTAAGGTAAAATCATTGTTTCCATTTTGTGATTGATTTTATGTGCAATAAGTATATCCTATATGTATTTGATATATTTCTTCTATTTCTAGTTAATAATTGCATGTGTTATTTTCAATGGTGTGAGAATCCACTTTGGATGTAGTTCTATGGATTATCTTCATAATTTCTTTCTCCAATAATATTTTGAAGAACACAAATAGCTAATAAATACCCACTATCCATTACACTCAAATCATTGAAATCAAGGTCTCTCAACAAATGGCTATTGTAATTGTGTAACCAGGCTTCCAATTTTGTCCCTCAATACAAACAATTCAAGTCTAGGAATATTGTTGACATTCAGATGGGCCATACATAGCGAGTGAAGGAAGGTTGTATGATACTAATAACCTTCTAATAGGGAAATACACTATAATTTTCCATTACCCATGAATATAAACTATTGTTGGGATTGCATGAGGCCATATGCAACCATTGAAGTGTTTTCCTCGATTTCCTAGGTTGTACGCAATAGTGGTTGGGAATGTGTATGGTGTTGGGTTGTGTATTCTACTTAATTCCTTTGGACTTACCATGTTTCAAAGTATTTTGGAATTATTTTCAATTTCTTCATATCCTATATGCTTTTGAAATAATCACATCAGATGTTATAACCTATAGCTCAAGTCATTGGTCTAATCCCTTTCGCATCATTGTGATTGTCTCATTCATCATGCTTTGATGAAGTCTCCCCATATGTGTATAGAGTGTAATACTTGTGAATGCATTGATATGGCATTCCTTTATGTGATAAGATGAGATATATACTATATACATCTAAGCATTCCCAATTATTAGAGCCTAAATCATATCTTTAGCCTATACATATGAAACTTGTAAGCGAGGGATTGGTTTTTCTTCTTGATTATTAAGAATTTACATTGAGTGAAGTGCATTGTTCCTTATATTTATTGGAGAATTGGAGAAATAAATTTCACCAATTTTTGTTATTTTCTTTTGTCACAGAGAAGGAAATTGGTTCCATCAGTCTATCTATACAATAGAGTGTGTCAATTCTAAACAAAGGTAGAAGTGTTGGGTTACATATTTGAAAAATAGAGTTTAAATTGTAGGTTGTATTGCAATGGGAATTTAATTGGTTCCATCAGTCTATCTATACAATAGAGTGTGTCAATTCTAAACAAAGGTAGAAGTGTTGGGTTACATATTTGAAAAATAGAGTTTAAATTGTAGGTTGTATTGCAATGGGAATTTTATTTCTACATTGGATTGAGTTTTTAGGGAATAAATTTGTAGAACATACTTATTTTGAATCTATTTTGGACAAGAGATTTGATACTAATTAGAGGTATATCATTGGATATACTAAATTTTGTAGTCTTGAATTCCCATTAATATCTTCATTTGTGTTGGTTGCACTTCACAATATGGGGTGTATGTGAAGTAATTGGTCTGGACGCATAGAACTACAATCAAAATTGAACACACACACACCAAACCATAATGGTGTCTCAACCTTAATCATATTGGGAGATATAGTTCAATTTCATATAAACATGCAAAGGAGTTTCATTGGAGGTAGAGTTCTCAGTGACAGAGTAAATGCAAAGTCTTGGATATTAATGGAATTGTTTAATGATTTATTGTGTGCAGGTTACACTAGAGAATAGACCATATCACCAATATTGAACATTGTTGTAGAGTAATTGCACTCATAATTGCAATCAGAACAGAGGCCTTGTAACCATTTTAAATATTGATATCTCTATCAAACATTGAGAATAGAGAATAAAGAAACAATTTTGCAAAATATCCATGTTGGTGAAGCAAGCAGGCTATAAGTGCCTCATTTACAGATCAAATTAACATACTTCTCATAATTGTGGATAACATATTTAAAAAAAAATCAACATCTATTAACACAATGGAATTAATGAAAATGCCCAACAATATTGACAACTACTTGAACTAAGCACTAAAGCTAAAAGAAGTGTATTTTACCAATACTATGAAATTAATTAATATTGTTTTAATAAGAAATTTATTATTTGGTTCTCATAATAATTGCTTGAGATTGAGTTTAAACTAACATTTATTAAAATATCTTAAATATGTATTAACTTGGATTCAAAAGGGATCCAAAAGAAACAAAAATTCAAACTTTTAAAATTTGAAATAAAGATGATTTATTTTATTATATATTCTTATTAGTATGTTCTATCTTCTTTTGTTTTTTTTTTACATTATGAATGGACTTCATTTTTGTTTTCAACTCAACTGTAAAATACACATCCCTTCTCTTTATGTAATTATAGACAAATTGTTCAAGCAATTGAGCTAATCCTTGGGGATATTTTTCAAATATAACCTTGCGCGGAAACGTAAGAGATGTCTCCACACATTTGTATATGTATATACCTAATAAAATTGTGGGAGTAAACTGATATTCCTCAATTAGGCATAGTGAAAATAGGAACTTGTCAACATGGAACTAGTCAAATGCCCAACAACATTGATGAAAATTGTTTAAGATAACCACTTGGGTTTTATATATTTTTATTATTAGTATGGTTTCATATATAATTCTATTATTATTATGGATGGGATTTAAAAAAATAAATTATTTTTATGATAGTGAATATGTGTTGGACAATTGGTTTGGACAGTTGGTTTTCATTGATGTAAGCCCTTAGAGATTGATGTCAACCCTTGGAGAAGTGTGGAAGCCCTAGAGATGTGGTTGAGATTGATGGTGAGTTAGTTTTCATTGATGGAGTCGTTGATGTTAGTAGATGTCATGGGTCCATTTGATGAAGTCTACATGAAGCCCAAGAGGCGTGGTTGTGGTACCCAAAGTTGGTTAAAGAATATGGACATGAAGGATAGTGTAAATGTAGGTGAGACACTCATAGATGGATAGTAATCTTCATTTAATTTCTAGTGATATGTGGTAGACCACGTGGTTCCTCACAGTTAGGGAGATATGGCCTCGTGAAGTTGGAAACCCAAAGAACGGTCAAGAAGCCCCTAGTGGGTTAAAAGTCCTTATTGAAAGGGTAAAGTGGTTGTGACAAGAAAGTACTAGAATCCGTAAAATTAAGGAAAGAGGTTACTATGAAAAAATAAATAAATATCTCAAGGAGTATCTCATATACACACAAACTTACATTGAATATACATATTGTAAATGGTATGGTCTAGTGTTTTTGGTTTATTGGTGAAAATGACAGTAAGTCTGAGGCAACAGAGAAAGTACGAGAAAAGAGAAAAAGTTTCATATCTGTAGAGTGATAGGGTTTTTCTGTAACCCTAATTTAGTAGGCCCTCGTGGGTCAGCTATAGGGTGTCACCCGCAAAACCCCTGCAGGTTGTTTAGCACTAGTCTCGTGAGGCCCTTCTAGACACTAGTTCTTAGACCTGCAAGGCTAAGATAATATGGGGAGAATGTTGGTACCATGTTGTTGAGGTCTAAAGAATAGTTGCATTTTGGTTTTACTAAGTTTAGGTCATCTACAAGTTACATGTATGTTTAAGTGAGAGTTACATGTTATAGTATGGTACATGCTTGAGGTATATCTTGTTTGTAATGGTATATGATATGGTACACTTTGGTTGATGAAATGATACATGGTTACAACTGCATTATTGGATGTTTGGCATATGGTTTGGTATGGTGAAGTTATCACATGTTTGAGGCACTTCTTGATATGGTATATGATTGAGAAACTTTTTGGTGATCTTGGTACTTGGTTTGTTCATGGTTAATGTACATGGTTGGCACATGGTATATGGTACATAGTTCAAGTTTGAAGCATGAGTGATACATGATATTGTACATGATTGATACATGATATTGTACAATTTGATGGTATAGGTTGATGTATGGTATGGTGCATGGTTGATGCACAGTTTGGTACAGGTGTTGGTGCATGGTTGATGCACGGTTCCATACAGTTGTGGTGCATGGTTGATGCGTGGTTTGGTATAGGTTGTAGTACAAGGTTGATGCTTGGTATGGTAGAGGTTGATGGTTTGGTACATGCTTTGGTACATGGTTGAGACACATATCTTATGATGGTATGTTGGTTATCTTGGTACATGCTTGGTAGAGGCTTGTGTTGGTGATGTTGGAAATCTAGTTGAGGGGTGTCATTGGTATATGATCCATGTGGAAGGATTTGGTTGAATATCAGTGACAATGACAGTTTGGACAGGTTGGTTAGTGACAGGTTGGATAGGTTGAACAGTGACAGGTTGTATATAGTGATAGGTTGACAGTGATAGGTTGGATATTGTGATAGGTTGACAAGTTACATGTTGATGTGATGGTGGCAGTGACAATGACAATGGTACACTGGAAGTGACAGTGATAGTGGAAATGATTATGGTAATGACAATTGGTCTACACTTATATTTCAGGGAGGTAGGATGGGGAAATGAAAGGGGGTTGTAGCCTCCTTCTGGTTGGTGTTTGAGAACACAGGGAGTTGGATCTTCCTTTAGGTTGGAGCCTGAGAATCAAGGGGTTGTGGAATCCTTCTGGTTGGTGCCCGATAATTTAGGGAGTTGTAGCTTCCTCCAGGTTGGTGCCTGGAAATCAGGGGATTGGTGCCTCCTTCTATTTGGTGATGGAGAATTGGGAAGTTGGTACTTCCAATGAATGTGTTCTTTGATATATAAGAAATCATTTTGTGGCTACTCCCAAGAAGCTATGAATCTCGGTCAGTGTGGTCGAGGATGGTCAGTCACGGATGACTTGGATATTAGTTGGATCAACATGTACCCCATGCTCATCAACAATGTAGCTCGTGTATTGGACCTTTTTCATGATGAAAGATCATTTTTCCAAGTTGGCATAAAGCTTGTGTTGTCGCAGAGTCCTCAAAACCTATTGAATATGTTGCATGTGTTCCTCCCACATTCTGTTGAAGATGAGGATGTCATCCAAATATACTACCACAAAGCAGTTGGTTAAGGGTCTCAATACATCTTCCATCAACCTCATGAAAGTGGTTGGTGCATTTGTTAGGCCAAAGGGCATGACTAGCCATTCGTAGAGACCTTCTTTAGACTTAAAGGATTTATTATAGATATCAGTTGGTTCGATGGGAACCTGGTGGTAGCCAGACTTTAGATCAATCTTACTGAAGAAATTTCCCCCCTTGAGTTGTTCAAGAAGGTCATCAATCCTGGGAATGGGGTAGAGATTCATGACTGTGATTTTGTTTAAGGCTATGTGATCAATGCAGAGTCACCAAGTCCCATCCTTCTTCTACACCTATACAATCGGGCTTACGCAAGGGGAGGAGTTGGGTTTGATGTGCCTATTTTGAAGAAGCTCTTGGATCTAATGCCTAATTTCATCATTCTCCATCAACGAGCTTCGATAGACTGGTCCATTAGGTAGAGGTGTGCCAGGGGTCAGATCAATTGGATGCTTGACTTGGCAGTGTGTCGGTACCCCTGTAGGTGAGACACAGATGTGGTGGTGACCTTTTGCTTACTATGAGCACGAAACACAAAGAAAATGAACTTCCCGGTCTATGAAATGACCTTATTGCATGACTCATACACAACATGACGCTTCCACAAATATGGTTATCCTAAAAGAACATCACAAACTTCAAGAGGAGAAATATCACACAGTACCTCATATTTGAAAGGATTGTTGTCATAGGGCAGAAGGCACCATTGGCTAACACGCAGATCTCTTCCTTAATGAAGCCAGTCGATGGTGTAGGGCTTCAGGTGCGGTGTCATTGGCAGGTTCAACTCCTTGACAACCTCTACTAAATCAGGTTCTTCTGACTACCGTTGTCGAAAATGAAATGAATTGGAGCCCCCTTGAACCACATCTGCGAGTGAAAGAGGTGTTCCCCTTCCTTTGGTTCTTGTGGTTTTCTTGGTCGTACTTTGGTGTTACCGACCACGGCACTGGGTTCAACATCGATAATCTGCTTCTCTCCTTTGAGATTTGACTCAGAGTCAAAATCGACCTTTGAATCGAAAGCCTTCAACTTGGCCATGAGGGACTGCTTGGAGCAACATGTTGCAGTGTTGTGCCAAGGACTTTTATGGTACTCACACCATTTTCCTATGTCCTTCTTCCTCTTCTTGTTTCTCTTCTTGTGTTGTGGATTGGACGGATTGTCCTGAGGGCATCCTGTAGATTTTATGAGGTTCTATGAGGCTACCACCTAAGGTCTATCCTTGACCTTAGTATGGCTCTAAGTTTCAACTGTGTGGTTCTCTTCTCTTGCTATTTTAGGACAACAAACAATCACCCAACTTTCTACTCAATCTTTTAATGGTTAAGTTCTCTTTTAAGGTTCCCTTGCAAGTGCTTTCTTTACTCATGTTAGCACATGCATAATACATTAAAACACATAACACTAGCTCTATATATTTGAAATTTAAAATGATGATCTACACTTCTAAGCATGCATAAATTTGACACATGTGTTTTTGGTCAACATGACCCTGGATAAACCCCCCCGGGGAAAACTAGTTTGGGATATATGTCTATATAATGATGATCAAAGCATGAGATGCAACAAGTAACACAATACAAAGGAACCTATATACATAGCAAGCTCCTCACAATCCTTTCCACAAGATCTAGTGAGATATGCACCCAAACTCAAGTGCGCCCTCTCCCTTTGTTGCTCTCTCCATTAAAATGAAGCACTCTCCTTCCTCTTTGACCCAATGAAGAAATCCCTCCACATGAATGTCCTCTCCTGTGCTTTATCTCCACTGAACCTATCAGAACTGGTTTCCTCCAAGCGAAACTGGTATCCAGTAGTTGTGCATCCACTCCTATGGTGCACCCTCCTCCTAGCAAATGTGATCACCATCAAATAATTGAGGCCTAAGCTATATGACTCCCTCCATGGAAGCATGCACCCAATATCTCATCTCCCAATGCAAGTGTTCTCATCATCTTTCCCTTTCTCCTTCTCCTCAAGTGAACATAACAAGGAATGAAGCCTCCTTTGCCCCTTGCGCCCTCCTTAAGGATGCATAAGGAAACCTAAAAGAATGGATGGATGAGATCTCACATCTCATCTCTAATCAATGGTTGAGATCATCTCATGTACATCTCAACTCAAAACCCACTTTCACTTAAGTTTCCATATTTTCCACTTTATGTCTATTAATTCACCCACATTGTGAATTAATTGTCACTTTAGGCTAAAATGACCAAATTTCACTTTTGACTTAAATCTCCTAAGTCAAAGTGAAATTAGACACAAAGTACATAGTACAAGGGTAATAGTCTCCCCCTTTGTTCTTAGAGGCTCATAAACACGTGGGGACCACTTTCCAAGGTACCCAAATCTCAACACTCCCTCTTATCGAGGAAAGTGCTCATCACCACCAATATCATCCCTATAGTGGACATGGTTGCCTCCTAGCATATGCTTGGTGAGTATGGTTGTACCCTGATCATTGAAAGTGGACTCTATCACAGATCTACTCAATATTTGTGATCTATAAATGGAACTGACTCTCTATCTATCCAAGATCACTTAGATCTCACCATCACACCAAAGATCTCCACCTTGGTCTCCCACCAAGGATTTCCTCCTACTGTTGGCATCTCACCAAGAGTCTCCCCCTCTTGGTATCTCACCAAGAGTCATCAACTTGGCCTCTTTCCAAGTAACCTCCACCTGAAGTGGATCCAAAACCCGATCTACCCTTCTTAGAAGCTAAGTGAGGCTCAAGCCTTTGTGGTTCCCTGTTGTTCCTCCTCATCAGCCTCTGATGCATTGAAGTTGTAGCACCAACTCTATGTTTGCTCGACTACTCTAAAACTGTAGATATCATGGGTGGACCAGTCACCCACTCTGAATATGTCCATGGACATTGAGTCTTCTCTCCCTCTAAATCAATGATGTGAGTCAGTAGATCCTCATCAACTCTGTCTCCCCATATAGTGTTGGATGGTGTAATAGCAGACAAGGTAGTCACGAATGCGCACTCTCTCACAAATTGATCACTAAACTCTATCTCTTATGTTGTCACTGCTAACACATCTTGTTTCGTCTTCTTCTTCTTGGGACACTGTCCTTCATAGTGACCCATCTCTCCACAAGAAAAGCATCTCATTGTGCTCATGTCTCTCTTCTGCCCACTGTTGCTGCTCTCTCCTCCCTGTGGTGGGGCCCCAAACTTGGGACCTTTCCAACCTCCACGATCAGACTTCTTCTTTCCCTTTGTCCAAAGAGAAAGGTCCTCATCACCTAGAACTAACTATTGTTGTTGTTGTCTAGAAGCTTCAGTTGCAAGCCTAATATCCTCCTGGATGAAGTCATCCCACATCCTCTCCCATGTAGGCATAGCCTCCCTAGAAACAATGTGGCATACGAATGGACCCCAAGGTTTGGTGAAGCTATTCATAGTTGTCCTCACCAAAGAGTTAGGGTTAACCACCTCTTTGATGTCTCCATGCTCATCTTTGATCTGGGTGTATCTACCAAGAAATGAAGTAACTAACTCATCCTCGAGCATGTGAATGCTCCTCAGTCGATCATGAAGAACCAACTTCTGGTTCTCATTAGATCTCTCATACAACTTGCACAAAGATGCCCACATATCCAATGCATAAGTATTCCCTGTCAAATGGGGAATAATGTGATCTCTGACTACATCACAAATGGTCCTCTTTGCCTTACTGTTCCTTCTTCTAAAATATGCCAACAAGATTGGGGTAGTGACAGGAAGAACCAGAATAGGCACCTCGACTATGTCCCATAGCTCGAGGTCCTATAAGACAAATATGATCCTCTCCTTCCAAGGAAACCAATTGCTAGCCCCGACTATCCTGTCCTCCACATGCATATGAGATACTGACATGTCTGTCAAACTGCGCTCACTTTGATGCTCCAAATGCAAAGGAATGTTGCCTCACTCTTGTCAACACATGTGTGAAAAGACGCAAGAAAAACCCCGACCTCACTCCTAACTGGTAGGTGTGAAAAGAGGGCATACACTACAACCTCACTCATGTCCATGCAGGTGTGAAAAGAGGTTGTCCACAAGTGTCAAAAATCAGCCCAACAAATGTGCCCACAACAATCCACAAACACTGTCAACTAGTTGTCCAAAATCTTCCCTGAGCTGTCCAACTGGAACTGAATGAGAGGTACCTTCAGATCTGAAGTTTACCCATTGTTTTGGATTGAAAAATTTTTGTCCAAAACAACCAACAAATCTGATATAAAACCTCACAAAACTACCCACAAAAGTGCTCCAAAATCAGCAAGTCTAAGCCACCTTTGGCTCTGATACCATGTAGATTTTATGAGGTCCAATGAGGCTGTCACCTAAGTTTTTTCCTTGACCTTAGTATGTCTCTAATTTTCAACTGTGTGGCTGTCTTTTCTTGCTTTTTTAGGACATCAAACAATCACCCAACTTTCTGCTCAATATTTTAATGGTTAAGTGCTCTTTTAAGGTGCCCTTGCAAGTGTTTTACTTACTCAATGTTAGCACATGCATAATACATTAAAACACATAACACTACCTATAGATATTTGAACTTTAAAATGTTGATCTATACTTCTAAGCATGCATAAATTTAACACAGGTATTTTTGGTCAACATGACCCTGGATAAAACCCCCTCGTGGAAAACCAGTTTGGGATATATGTCTATATAATGATGATCAAAGCATGAGTTACAACAAGTAATACAATACAAAGGAACCTATATACATAGCAAGCTCCTCACAAGCCTTGCCACAAGATCCAGTGAGATATGTGCTCAAACTCAGGTGTGCCCTCTCCCTTTGTTGCTCTCTCCACTAAAATGAAGTACTCTCCTTCCTCTTTGACCCAATGAGGAAATCCCTCCATATGAATGTGCTCTCTTGTGTTTCCTTTCCACTAAACCTGTCATAACTGGATTCCTCCAAGCGAAACTTCTACCACGTAGTTGTGCATCCACTCCTATGGTGCACCCTCCTCCTAGCAGATTTGATCACCATCAAATAACTTAGGCCTAAGCTAGATGCCTTCCTCCATGGAAGCATGTGCCCAATCTCTCTTCTCCCAATGCATTTTTTCTCATCTTCTTTCCCTTTCTCCTTCTCCTCAAGTGAACATAACAAGGAATGAATCCTCATTTGCCCCTTGCGCCCTCCTTTAGGATGCATAAGGAAACCTAAAAGAATGGATGGATGAGATCTCACATCTCATCTCTAATCAATGGTTGAGATCATCTCACATAAATCTCAACTCAAAACCCACTTTCACTTAAGTTTCCACAGTTTCCACTTTATGTCTATTAATTCACCCACATTGTGAATCAATTGTCACTTTAGGCTAAAATGACCAAATTTCACTTTTGACTTAAATCTCCTAAGTCAAAGTGAAATTAGACACAAAGTACATAGAACAAAGGTAATAGTCTCACCCTTCGTTCTTAGATGCTCATAAGCACATGGGGACCACTTTCCAAGGTACCCAAATCTCAACACAGCCATCTCAACTTGGTCCCTTGCTGTGTGGATTTGGGTTGCCTTTGCCCTACTTCGGCTATGAGGGGTTTGCAGATCCAAAATCTCGTAGTTTATGCTTAAATTTATGCTCGATCTTGACAGCGTATCTATATGTTGTGCCCAATGAGGGGATGTCCAGGAAATCCATTTCTGTTTGAATGTATCTATGCAAACAACTGTTGTATTTGAGCACTAGATGATGCTCAGAATCCTTGATACCCAATTTGGTGTGTAGGGTATGGAAAATATTGGTGAAGTTTGGTACTGTCTGGTCTCTTTCTTGATGTAGGGTGGTCCATCTGGTGTACTAGTCCTTGTAGCTTCCAACAAGATAGTATTATTCTTTAATGGCATCCCGGAAGGAATCCCATGTAAGGGCCACCACAAAATTGCATATTCCTCCACGACCCTTTGCTAAGAGTAAGTATCCCATCAGTCTTTAACATGGGGAACAACCTTTACACAACTAACCGCAGTGTTTTCTACGTTGTTTCGGGTGTGCAAGGGGGTAGCATGGGGGTGATAGTCCCTCTGCATGAGGGTTCAGGGGCAACGCCCTTAAGAAAAAAAATCCTCGAGAAACATGTCATATTTTTCCTCATTTTTTGTGTCACCTCAATTTTCATGTCCATTGTTGGGTGATTTTTCGGCACATGGTTTTTAACCGATGGATTTCTATTGCACATTAAGGAATTATGGTTTTTCATTAATACAGGTCAGTGGATTAGGGTTTTGGATGTCATTGGATCCTATATGTATATTGTAGTGTAAACGATGTATGATCATGAATGAATATAGAATATGTTGGTTTTCCCGGTTTGGGTTTCCAAGGGAAAAATCTATGTAATGTGTGTATTTTCCATTGTATATTTTTTGTTCTTTTATTGAAAAATTGTTTGTAGTATAATATTGTACAAGGTTAAAATCTACATCTAGGAGGAAGAGGAGGGCCTCTCCTCTAAATATGATCATCTTTGTCTTCACTAGATTCTTGAAAAGTGATAAACAATAGGGACTATTGAGTATGTTTTTGTTTTAATTTGGGATCTGATATGTGTTACTTGTTTTTGGTTGATATAGTGAAATTATTTGTGTATCGGTTTTTTATATGTAATATGGAATGGGGAAGATACTCTTTTGTTTTTTTGTGGAATTATATAAGTGATATATATATACTATGTTTTGAAGAATATGGGAGATTTTTGTGGATATCAAAGGTTATTATTGAGATCATATTTGTGTTATATTAGTGATTTTGAATCCTTTAAAAGGCATTAAGAACATTTAAAAACTAAAGCGTAATTTAAATCCATAACTCTTATTATACTTAATAATATATTAAATTTAGAATGCAGATCCTTTTTGGTTTTCTTTATATTAAGTAGTTGTCATCTTGGATTTTTTCAAAAAGGTTATATCATCATCTTTACTTATGATATTTTGGGTAGTCCTATATCAAGTTGATTACTTATATTCTAGCTTGTTTAAAGGGTATGTGATACGTTTTTTTATTTCACTCCAGAGTGCATTCTTTACACCAAAGGTTGGAATAGACTTTGAAGTTCTCAATTAATAAAGTTCAAATACTACCTATAAAGTTAAGAGGATAATGCATCAACCAAGACGATAAGTGCCATTGCAAAATTATGCATTTATCCTTTAGTGATTAGTTATATTTCTCAAGGGAACAATAATTTATATTCACATGAACAAAATTATGCATTTATCCTTTAGTGAGTGGTTCTATTTCTCAAAGGAACAATAATTTGTATTCACATGAACTTGTTTAGTTTAAGAGTATGCATTCCAATCAAATTTGATCTTTGTTATCATCGACTCCACTTACTCAAAAGTGTGAGAGACGAAGAAGGGTGGAGATAAAAATCCCCATTCTTTGCGGTGGGACAACCATTTTAGTAAAAAAAAATCAAAATTATTGGAAAAAAGTTTGGAAGGTACATGTTTTACTTTAAGAGTTGTGGTTGATGTGCATAGTTAAACAATTGCATTTTATATTATTTTTTTTACTTTATTTTTTTTTCCTAAGTTCATGTTAATTGAATTGATGCAAGAAACAATTTGCTTCTGCAGACATGATAAATATGTGAAAACAATCCTAAAACTAATTGACGAGCATGCATATTCATTTTCTAAGAAGAAGGAGATGGATTAAAAAAAATGATGAAGTAATCAACAAGTTGAAAAATTATATAGAACATATTATTCATTAGCAAAGTGTTATGATCAACTAGATAGAACATATTATTCATTAGCAAAGTGTTATGATCAACTAGCGTGTGAATATAGAAATTTATTTCCTATAATATCAAAAATTACTATGGTTTAGATGATGATTCACTTCCAAGCTCTCAGCGTAGAACATAATTGGAAAAAAAAAATTAGAACACTTGGGTTTGATTTCTTCCTTGGTTCAAGAAACAATGATGGTTCTAAGAAAGGTGATTGATAGTGGTGATGATATTCCTTCCATCAATAGTTTATTTGAAGAATATTTTATGAGAAATGAAAAATAAGTATGTTACTGAATATTTCTCAATTATTTAAAAAACTTTGAGAAATGAAGTAAATACCTTTGAATTTTGTCTATATTATGAATTTTGTTATAAAAAATTGTTGAACACTTATAAAAATCTAGATGTCATAAATTGTTGCAAGGGATCTTTTGTTGGTCATAGATGTGCACGTCTTCTCTAACTCTGATATAGGCCCTAGTTTCATAATAGCCATCTTTTATTGAAGGTTTATTTTCCTATTAGAATATCTCAATGGCATCTGGCATGTGTAATGACATTTTATGATGTATTCTTATAATGGTGTTTCTAATTTGGATTGGATGATTTTCAACCTAATTTGTAAGTCTAATTTGGATTGGATGTTTTTCAATCAAATTTGTATCAAGGATCGATATAAATCCATCTTAACTCTAGATCTATCAAACATAAAGACAGATTAAATCCTTAAGGTGTAAACTCTTTATGTTTTTTTTTGTTAATTTACTTGTAATATTTATTCTTTCTTTATCACGTATCACGTGGTTTTGACTATGAAACCAGACATAAAAAAAAAAAAAAAAAATCATATCTTCCTCAAGTTTATTTAAATAAAGTGTGTATAAGTTTTTATAAGAGAAGAAAAAATAAGCTACTTCTTTCTAACTTGTTATACATTTATGCTATAACTTGTGTTTTTTTACCCATATAAATATGGATTAAAATAAAAAATAAAAAACTATTCCAACATCAAAAACAACCAAAAACAACAAGAACTAAAATGAACATATAATGATCCTAGATCAGATCTAAGTATCTCTCATTAATTCGATACTTGATTTGTAACTAATAATTAAGTTCTTCCCCGGATGGGGTGTTATTGGTTGCCACTGGGCACTTGGAGGAGGCTGGCACCAGCCCATCGGGCACGAGGCCACGTGATGGGCTCGTGCCGGATCCCGTCACCACCCTCCAGTATTAACTTGATGCAGCGAGCAATTAAGGTCTGTACGCGTGCAATAAAGGTTTGTGTGCTCCCTCTCCTTTTGGCTTTCCATAACATGGCTCTCACGCAGATGACATTCTCATTTGTTTGTTTGACCTATAGTCTCCGGTCCAGGGGTGGTGAGCGTCCCCCTGCATGCTCTTGGGCGGACCTCATTTGCTTCATGTGGCTCCTCGCTTGTTCTCACAGTCTCCACGTTTCCTGCGAGTCGCCTCACCTCGTCCCTAACCCTGTTTCAATGCCTCGCGAACGAGGGAGGCCGCGAAGGGGCTCTCCCTGGAGGCCTCGAAAGCCCTCCCTCTCGCCTCCTGGTCCATAGCCACATTCTATGACTTTGGTCCCCTGGATGGAAAATCCCCCTCAGCATCCAGACCCCGCTTCTACAGAACCAATACCTGGCCTCCTCCTCGCAACGAATCCACCTCGGAGCTCCGCAAAAGATCCCCCTCCTCCCCGCAGACCAGGCAATTACGCGCATCGGGATCTCGTTTCCAGCACGGGTGTGCAGCTCAGGGACAATCTCAACAACATTTACGACTTGGTGTTCGAGTTACGTAAGGAGGTAGACGACCTCCACTTCCAGTGCATTCTACAAACACCAAGGTGACGACTCTCCTCCATCTCCTGGCCTCCATGAGCGCGACCTTTCCTTCTCACCCGGGTGGAGGATCCTTGGCGGAAATGCCCAGCGCAGCAACTCAGGACGGCAACACCACACAGCAAAGAGCAGAAAATGTTGGGATGGAGTGCACCGACAGTGAGATGGCAAGATTTGCTTCAGCGAGTCGGCAACAGCAGATGGAGGCGCTAGTAGCCGAGCGAGCGGTGGACAGCGTGAATACTGAGATGATTTGGGACTCGGGGCCCACCTACATAGAGGAAGAGCCGTGGTCGGGCGACCTCTCAGCCACGAACCAGGGTCACCAGTCAGGTGTCTAATTGTGTTTTAAAGGCAAACTCTGTCACTCTTAGTTAGTTTTCTTTTGAAGTAAAGCTCCTACGTACTGTCTTTTTTCTAATCCTAGAACTGTTTAGCAAACTTTATAGGCTGGCTGGACTGGTTTCCCCTCTGTTGGGGAAGTCCAGTGAAGCCATACTGTCTATGGATGTTATCTGACACTTTCACCAGTTTTTTTGAAGGTACTTAATATATTTTCTTCTTACTTAAAAAAAAATAATTAAGTTCTTAAACAATGGAAACCAAAGCTCTAAAAATAAGGATGCAAAAATAAGTAGTCATTTCTATAAAATCCCTTAGCATATGAATGTTTATCATCATACATATTTGCATACCATACATTCCATGTTTTACCATCGCCATCATGTATTAATCCAAATTAACAATGAAGAAGTGATAGTATTGTAATGTTAAATATTATATTAACCGCAAAAGATGCACACTACATAAAATATAAAAGCAGAAAGCACACTACATAATATATGAAAAACATTGCTATGATTTTCGCATCGTTGTTTAAGAAAACTTGTTGAATGTTTTGATTGCAACACATCATGATTTTCCAATGAATTTTTAGAAGGCTTGTTAATTACATTTAATTTCAATATGTAAATATAAAAGGTTCTTAAAATATAATATTTAAGACTTTTTTAATGGATGATTTTTTTTTAAATAATATTTTTATGTAAATTTTTTGAGTTGAGACTTTTAAATGTTTAATCATTTTGGTAATAATGTAAGTTATTCATTTATGTGATGCGGTAATTGAAGTATAATTATAAGGAAAAAATAATATCTAATTTATATTATTTTTTCATGATTTTTAATAACTAAAATTTTAACTAAATCATATTAATTTCAAAATTGAATATTAAAACTTCATTAATCTTTTTTTTGGATTATTTATGTAATTCTCGGTTATTACGTTACACTTTAGATTTATAAGATAACATTCTATTCATATTTTAAAATAATATATAATTGTGGATTTCTAAAGTAAATTTTATTTTTAACAAAAAAAATATGATATATTGTTTTGTATTTCAAAATAGTATTGTTTAAAAGTTGGGTGAAATCACAATTTCCTATTGTTTAAATTGCATTTCTGAATATATAAATGTATTCAACTTCTTCAAAAATACTTGGAACACTCAAATTATACAAACTTAATCACTGAATTTGAGTATGAATTTTTCATTCAAAATATGTTTGATTATATTTTAATTTATTTAATTGGGGTGGGGGAAATATTAGAGAAAATATGTTATAATAATATATTTTATCTAATATTTCCCCCACCACCACCTTCAACCTCATGTCACATCTATTTGTTACATAGACATGTTAGTGTCATGTAGACAAGTTAGAGACCAACATTTGGTTGTTTCCTTTCCCCTCTAATATTATTACATGGGCGGTGTCTAATTGTTCTAATCTTTTCGAAAGTACTTCCATATTGAAAGCCCCTAAAATTCGTCCATCATGACCTGACTTGAGGTTAACACCTAGTGAGAACTAGAATCGAAAGATTGATTGGCATGAACTAGAATCAAAAGATTGATTGATTCAGAACTAGAAAATAAAGATTGGTTGAATCTCAATGAACAAAGAGGTGAGAGGTTGTCTCTTCATCTCTGAGACAAAGACTACAAGTTGAAGGCCCAATCCCACCCCTTCTCCTATAATTAGCACCAGTAAGAATACAGTCCATCAAACAAATCCACATGAAACAAATAATTTTACCTGGGATATTTACTTTCCAAATAGCCTTATACCACCATTTATTATCATCCAAGATATTAATATATGATAAAGATTGATATGCTAAATTCACAATTACAGAACCATTCTCTCTATTCCATGAACAAACAAGCTTATATCTTGAATTATTAAGATATATTTCACTGCTTCGCAACATAATGAGAAATTTGTTCCACTTTGTAGCCATCTCGCCCAACAGACCCAGGTGATTAGCCTCAAACTAGCATTGATTAGTTCCGACACCATTTGGAATAGCCACCTATGCTAAAGAGAATATATGTACATTATTTAGATGATGTATTAAAGGACCTCAGAGACTGAAATATGTATTACCTCCAATGAAAGGATCTAACCCAAGAATGAAATGTTTTCCACATCCTATCGACCAAGATAGCCACCACTTAATAAGAGGTAAAGAGTTCATGAATTTTTTCTAGATAATAGAGGCTACCAGGAACTTACATTAATTTTTGCGCAACTGAGAAGTCAAGTCAATACCTTTAAGGTATTTCTTTTTTAGCACTGAATTCCACAATCCTTTTCCAAATAGCCCTCTCCAGCATGACTTTCCAACTAAAGACTAAGCGAACCAATATAGATTACGAATACCCCAACCACCATATTCCTTTGGCTTAGCAATCTTTTGCCATTTGATTAAGTGGAAGCATGTAGATTTTCTAGCACCTCTCCAAATGAATTTAGCGATGCGTTGTTGGATCATGTGGAGGATGGAGGAAGGAATCTTGACAAGACTAAGCCAGTACACAGGAAGGCTTTGTAAGACAGATTTTGCTAAAATAATCTTGCCTCCCATGGAGAGCCAACGGAAGGACCAGCTTCCAATTCTCTTCTCAACATTTTGAATCATCCTTTTCCAATCTGCCACTTTGTAATTGTTAGGTTTTAAATAAAAACCCAAGTATTTCATACCTTTGTCAATACTAATAATATGTATAGTAAATGTTGACCACAAATTTTTCTTCAAACTTGAAGCAATATTTTGTACAAGGAAGCATGACTTATGGAAATTAACATCCATACATGTGTCTAGACAGAATTTTGTTAAAATAGATTGAAACACCATCCAATCCTCGAAATTTCCAATGCCTAAGATGAGAACATCGTCAACAAAAAGATGAGAGATGATAGTCTCAGAAGCAACTTTGATGCCATGAAATGTCCCCGCTTCCACAACCTTTTTCATTAGTCTACTAAAACACTCGACAACCAAAAGGAACAACAATGGGGAGAGAGGGCACCCATGTCGTAAACCTCGATAGCTCTTAAATAATTTCGTAGGGGAACCATTTATCAAAACTTCCATGTTTACATTTGTTACAAAATCCATAATCCATTGAGCAACCTCCCATTTTAATCCAATCTAAATTAGTAATAACCATAGAAATTGCCAGCTTACTTTGTCATATGCCTTATTTAAGTCCAACTTAAGTATAATTGAACTTAACTTCTTTGACTTAGCAGTGTGTAAACACTCTTCGGCTATCCCCATAGCATCATAAATCAATCTATATTTAAGGAAGCCAAATTGTTCAGAGGAGATGCATGAAGCTATTTTGTCTTTCAGTCGGGAGGAAATGACCTTAGATATAACTTTATAAAAAAATTTACAGATGGCTATAGGCCTGAAATCATAGAAGGATTCTAGCTTGCTTACTTTAGGAATTAGGGAAAAAAAGTAGCATTGAGAGCACCTAGAATATGACTTGAACTTCTCGATTCCTCAACTGCCCTAAGAAGATCCTCCCAAATAATGTCAAATAAAGTCTGGAAGAGTTCCTGTGTCCACCCATTTGGGCCAAGGATTTTATCCTTTGGCATTCTACTAACAATTTCCTCAACTTCTTATAAAATGATTGGTTTACCTATCTCATCGCTTTCTACATCATTGAAAAACCTGGGCACATCCTTGAGTACTTTAATCTGATTGCAAGTGTCATCTTCCTCTATTGCACTGAACTGGGATTTGAAATGTTTATATGCAATCACCTTAATATATTTTTCTGTAGATTTTTAGTTTCTTTCCTCATCAGCTATATCCCAAATTGTATTTTGACATATTCTTTGAGAAGCGAATTTATGAAAGAATTTTGTATTTTTGTCACCCTTTTCAATCCAAATTCCCCGACTTCTGAGCCTCCAAGTGGATTCTTCCATTTCTAGAATCTTATCCTTCCTTTGTTTAAGGGACCTAAGGAGGTTCAAATCTTCCTTGTCGAACACCTAAGACAGACAATTCTCGAAAAGCACTGACATATTTTGTTCGATGTGAAGAAGTTCTGAGTGGAGTTGTTTCTTTTTAATTGACTTCCAAAGAACGACAGTTTTTTTTAAGTTTCTCAATTTTGCACATAGCAGATGGATAGAGAATATATTGTTAGAATGTGCTCGTTTTACCATAGACAATATCACTATTGTCACCCAACCATAGGCCAAAGCCACCCTCCAAGCACCTTGACCTTGACAAAGAGAAGAATCCTGGTATCAATCCAATAGCCAAGGCTAATGCACCAAGCAAGAAGTAACCAAAGTTGACCAGAGAGTCTAACCCAAAAGATAGAAGCAATAAGCTTCAGAACTGGCAGCAACACCTTCTCCATAACTTGCGCACAAGACTGTTAGAATGAAGTGCGCACAAGTGACTCTCTATAATTCTGAGAGTTGTGTATAAAATGAGAACTAGCGCCCTATATTTATACTAGCTCAGGCAGGATACCTATGCTGACTTCTCATTCTAGGTACTAATTAATTTATATTAATTATCTCTCTCAGTCGACATCTCTTCTAGGGTTACATTCACTTCTTTTCTTGCTTTCAGAATATTCTAATCTCGTCAAAGGATCACAATGGAGGTTGATACCTCCCAAAGCTACCATAATATCAACACACCCTCCTAGCTAGGGAGGTATAACTGATAATGGTCTTGAGCACAAACAGACCATTCAACTGGTAGCATCATGAGCACCATCATTATTATCCAACTGGCACAATGTTAACTGACAGAAAACAACTTTTTTTATCCATAGTAGTACACAACTACTCAATATGTGATGCACATTCACAAACAGTAGAACACATCAACCACAGTAGTATATCTCTATTGTCTGAAGACATGCAGTCTCCAACATATCAACTAATATCAACCTACACAGAAACAATGCTATGATATAAACTGAGTCATCTAGGCCATTCTTCCACTCACATCTGTGAGATCTAGAAGAGCATTTTCTCTCATAGTAGAACATCAATGATTGTCTATCTGGACTATTTTTCTCAAGCAAAGAAGAATAAATGTCCCAATTTATGAGCCTGAACCATTCCTATCCTAGGCCTTCCTCCAACACTAAACAAAGTGCAACCTGGAGCGAATGAGTCTACCCTAGGGAATGCCTATCCCTGATTGTTGAACTTGGACCATCCACCTATCTGGGCCATTCCTCCATCACTAAACAAAGTGAAACTTGGAGAGAATGAATCTTCCCTAGGGAATGATTGTCCGAATCATTTCCAAAGGAAATGATTGTCCTGCACCAACCTCTAAAACAATCCATTCTTCGAAAATGATTGCAATTGTGAGCTTCGAAAGAATGACTGTCCGGCATGGCGGACCAGTATTCTTGAGTAACCCTCAATAAGAGAGATTGTCCTAGACCATTCCCCATGTTAACCACAATGGGAAATCATTGTATGTGGTACATAAACATTCCATCGAACCATTTTCATTACAAAAATGATTATTCTATCTAGACCATTTTCCGAACTGGAAAATGCCTATCCGTCAAAAATCTTAACCACTTTCCGAACTGGAAAGAAACTACCCAAGCTAGACCATTTTTCTAACTTAAAAATGAGTATCATCAATTCAATGATATGTCAGTTCTCCCTCCCAACTTGGAGAGTCATTTCTTCCCTTTCATCTAAGGGATTTATTTCCATGGTCCCCAATTTGTCTCAGAAATATGAAAATTTTATTATGGACAGAGGCTTTGTCATGATATCTGTTGTCTGCTCATCTATGGGGATATACTGGAGCTTTACTTTTCCTTCCTAGACTTTATCTCAAATAAAGTAGTATTTGATCTCAATGTGTTTCGATCGTTCATGAAACACTGGGTGTTCTGATAGCTTTATACAACTCTGATTGTCACAGTGTATTATGGTTGAATTTGGAACATGATCAAATAAATAAGGAATCAACTTGCTCAGCCATATTTCTTCTGTACATGTCTCACATGTTGTGATATATTATTCTTCTTCTGTGTTGAGTGCGATAGACTTATGTTTCCTGCTGCCCCAAGATATCATAGCGGAGCCCAAGCTGAAACACATCCCTGAAGTACTCTTTTTGTCTTTTTCACTTCCTACCCAATCTGAATCTGTGAATCCATGAAGTTGTATATCGTTGGATGATGCATATCTTAAAACATAGTTTAGTGTTCCACAGATATACCTTAGAACATGATTTGCAGTTGTCCAATGTGCATGTCTAGGTTCCACCTGGAACTAGCTTAGTGTGTTCATGACAAAGAAAATATCTTCTCGAGTATTTATCAAATACATTAGTGACCCAATCAATTGTTGATATAGTGATGGATCTACTAGATCAGAATCCGAGTCTCTTATTTTTCTTATATCTGTGGTCATAGGAGTTTCCATGGATTTGCAATCCATCATTTCAAACTTCTGAAGAATATTTATTGCATACTTTCCTTGTCCAAGGAATACTTCACCACGCTTCTGCCATACTTCCAGTGCCAAGTAATAATCCATGATACCAAGATCTGTCATATCAAACTTAGAAGCTAGTTCCTTTTTTCACTAGATGATGAGAGACTCTTCACCTGTTAGGAATAGATCATCAACATATAGTAGTAGAATCATAGGTGCATTTTTCACGACTTTGTAGTAAATATTTGGATCTGCATTACTTTTGGAGAAACCATGTCTCATCATATAGTTGTCTATTCTGGCATACCAAGATTTTGGAGCTTGCTTGAGTCCATATAATTATTTCTTTAGTATGCAAACATGAGTGTCTTTGGAATGTACTTCAAACCCTTGATGTTGTTCAATATATACTTCTTCTTCTATTGCTTCATTGAGGAAAGCAGTCGTTACATCCATTTGATGTAAACTCCATCCCATGGAAGCAGAAAGATACATGATAGCTCTAATGGAAGTGTATCTGGCAACCAGAGAAAATGTTTCATCATAGTCTTCTCCCTCATTCTGGGATAACCCTCTAGCTATGAACCTTGCTTTATATTTATCCACGCTTCCGTCTGCTGCATGTTTGATCTTATATACCTATTTTGAGGTTACTATTGATTTCTCTTTAGGTCTAGGCACAATTTCCCATACATCAATTTTCATGATGGATTGGTGTTCTTCAGTCATAGCTTCTTTCCATTGTTTCTTTTGAACTACCTCTTCAAATGTGGTAGGTTCTTCATCTATAAGATTTGCCATACCTGTTGCATAGCAAGAGAATATTTTGGACTTCTTACTTTTTATGAAGGTCCCATCTGGGGCCTTGAGTCTTTCTGCTTCTTGTAAGGTAGCTTCAAGCCAAGCTGGTCATTTCTTGGTCTTCGGTACAATGTCTAAATCAATGGTCTCACATGGTTGCATCGAATGATCAAGTTGTTCATTTTCGTCATTCTGGTTTTTTGGAAGACATGTGCTTTCTTCAATAGGCTTTTCACACTCTTCTTCTTCTATAGTTTCTTCTATGGATTTCTTGAAATCCATCTTTTCATTGAAGGTCACATCTCTGTTGACTTCAATCTTATGTTGTTCCAGGATATAGATTCTATAGGCTTTGGGTGATTCATTATATCCCACAAATATGCGCTTCTTTCCCGAGGGTTCTAATTTATTCCTTTTTTTTTTGGGAATGTGAGAGTAAACAGGACATCCAAAGATTCTTAGGTTTTCCACATTAGGTTTATTACCTGAGAAGGCTTCTTCTGGAGTCATGTCCTTCAATATGTGGTTAGGACTTCTATTATGAACATATATTGTTGTCATGGCTGCTTCTCCCCATAAGAACATAGATAAACCTTAATCATTTAGTAGTGCCTTCAAGGTCTCTTCAATAGATATGTTCTTCCTTTCTGCTACACCATTTTGATGAGGATTATGAGGAACAATCAGCTCCTTCCTAATCACTGCTGATTTGAAAAAGGAAACAAATTCCTTTGATGTGTATTCTCCTCCATTATATATTCTCAAGGTCTTGATTTTCTTGTTTGTGGGGTTCTCTATTTCTTCTTTTAATTCTTAAAACTTGTTGAATACTTCGTCCTTTGTTTTCAGGAGATATAACCAAGTCTTTCTTGAGTAATTATCTATGAAAATTATGTAGTAAATAGAACCTCCTAGATATTTGACTGGCATCAGACCACAAACATCAAAGTGTATTAGATCTAGAATCTCCTTAGATCTATTGTTGTTGCTTGGGAATGGTTTCTTGATATTCTTTCCATGAGCACATCCTTTGCTTCATGTGTAGACTGCAATTCTAGTATTCTTTCAATCATCTTTTTGAGAAAAGGTAATGCTTGATAGTTAATATGAGCATACCTTATGTGCCAAAGTTCATTGGGATTGACTTCATCATGTACAAGAGCTTCTTCATTTTGTTCTAGTAGTCTATATAGGTTTCCTTTACAGGTTCCAATAACCCTAGCGTTCTCTATGTTGGAGTATTTATGCCAAGATAATACTTTTCCATCTACGAAAGATATTATGTCTCCTTTGTCTTCTAGGCAATATATGGATACAAGATTCTTTTCTAAACCAGGTACATATAAGACATTGCTCAAATGAACATTGTTACTTGTTTTCAACTTGACGGAAGCTTGTCCAAATCCCTCGAATGGGTAAGTGCTTTTGTCTCCAAGCTCTACCGTGTACAATGTCTTCTTCTCATTCAGATTTAAGAGTCTGGCTTGATCTCCAGTCATATGCCTAGAAGCTCCACTATCAATTATCCACATGTCATCTTCAATCGTTCTTGTGAGTGATGAGTAGTGTAGATGACTAGTCTTTTCACTCATGTCTTCGGTTGACTAGCGATTGGTCATGCCTTGATCCAAAACTTCAACTTTGACATTTCTACCTGCTGAGAGTGCCAAGAGGTGCACTGGACTAAGGTGCACTTGAATACCCTCTTCTTGAGTGAGATGTTCCATCACAAGGTGATGAATCAAGGTTTTAGGGTTTTTGCAACTGCTCGTGCTAGTAACCCTAGCGACAGTGTCTTGGAAGTTTTTCTTGCTAATAAACCCTAGTGATAGTTCTTCAGTGAGCTCAGTATCTTAATGGCTATGCTTCCTTCCATCGATTAGACTGAATGAAGGAGGTGTGGGCCCATAACCTGTTATAATGTGATCATTTTACCGTAGAAAATATCACTATTGTCACCCAACCATAGGCCGAAGCCACCCTCCAAGCACCTTGACCTTGACAAAGAGAAGAATCCTGCTAGAAATCCAATAGCCAAGCAAGGCTAATGCACTAAGAAAGAAGTAACCAAAGTTGATCAGAGAGTCCAACCTAAAAGATAGAAGCAATAGGCTTCAGAACTGACGGCAACACCTTCTACAGAACTTGCACACAAGACTTCTAGACTACAGTGCACACAAGTAACTCTCTGTAATTTTGAGAGCTATGTATAAAATGAGAACTGGCACCCTGTATTTATCTTGGCCCTGGCAAGCTACCTAGGTCGACTTCTCATTCCGGGTACTAATTAATTCATATTAATTATCTCTCTCAGCCAACATCTCTTCTAAGGTTACATTCACTTCTTTATTGCTTCCAAAATATTCTAATCTCGTCAAAGGATCACAATGGAGGTTGATACCTCCCAAAGCTACCATAATATGAACATATATCTGACCAATTTTCCATAAATTGCCAAGTATTCCTAATAATGGATGTAAAATCCGGATCAAATATCTAAGTGCTATTAAAATTTAAAGGGAGGGGGAACTTTATGAGAAGACTTCTCAATTTGTAGGCAGATTGGATTATGATCCGATATGGTGGATTTTATAATCTAGGTTATGGTTTTACAATGACTGCAGAGGAGGGTTTCATCAATGAGGAACCAGTCTAATCTTTTTGAGATACCTATTGCTCCAGTTCTGTCATTCCTCCGTGTAGGATCCATTTGGATCGGTTGGAGGTCCACTAACCTAGTTGTTTGTAGGATATTAGAAATTTGGTCTGCAAGAGGGTCATTTCTAGCCAATTTACCCCACACCTCCCATCCAGAAAGAGTAAAATTAATATCGCCCCCAACTATAAGGCCATCTTCACTCAACAATCCAGACTCCAAAAGGGGTTGCTAAAAACTTTCCCTTTCTTGATATGGCGCATAACAATTGAGAAATTTCACCTTTTCAGCAGAATGTTTGAATCTTCCCTCCAGATATATACCTACATTCATGCTAAATGCACACATCTCAGCAACTATAGGGTTCCACCCAGCCAATAAACCAGTCGAACGACCCTTTAGGTCCAAAGCGACATAGTTCCACATCGAAAGACACTGAAGAAATAAAACTTTATCCTTTTCACCATCAACCAAGGTTTCTTGAAGGAAGACAATATCAAGATTAACCTACTCCAGAAGAAATTTTAAGGATGCAATTTTGGTGGGTCCCCCAAACCCACGAAGATTGAAAGAAAAGATGATCATAAGGGAATGATATAGATCGGTTGGCTTGGTCTAAGGGTTGAGATAGGAGCTCTATTAGAAAATGAATGCAAAGATACATGGAGAATATTATCTAGAGAATATTTGGGTTGTACAATAACAAGGGATAACGCTCCAAATTGTGCCAAGTTTCCTTCAACAACCCCAAGGATTTTCTTTGGAATATGGGGTCGAGTGATCTAAAAATGAAGAAGACTTGTCTCTTTTAAATTTCAAGTGTAAAAATGGTATGCGTTTGGGTAATTGGATCGAGTTACAAAGACATAAATTAAATAGTTTTCACACTTTAGATGCACATTAATAACCAACAAATAACAGCCAGCAGTAAACACATAACACAACAAATGATAAAGGAGTTCACCCCTCTCTTGGGATACATCTCCTGGTCCAGCTTCCAATGGATCTTTTAAATTATTTTCTCAAAGTGATAATAGCAGTGCTTTACAGTGCTCAAAATTCCAAATAAATGGCTCCAATGGCTCCAGAACATCCAAAAACCCCTAACCGGGCTCTTTTTGCACCTGGTTTGGCCAAAAAATGGAGAAGTTACACATCCTGAAAGTTTTCCCCTTCAAGCTTGTTGTCTCTAGTTCACCAATCTGCACTTGTGAATGACTAACCCGGATCCTGCAACGTTCCTAGGTCAAAAACCCAACATCACGCGCACTCTGCAATTTGGGGAAATTTTTCGAACAGTTAGCATGAATAGTGCCCCTTAGAGCGAGGGTGTTGGTCTCATGGGGGGCCATATGGCCATGTCCCAGCGTATATTTCGACCCTCGTTGGATAATGGATAAACACATGTGCCAACGGTTACATGGTATGTTCGCATGGTAGTACACATGGGCTAGCCTTTGCACCATTGTACATGTGGTGTGGTCGTGTGGAACAAATATCATGGACTCCTGGCTAAACTCTAGTGGAAAACCCCATGCGCGCCAAAGGTTGTGTAGTGGTCATATGGTGTGGATTAAACCGGGGGTTGGGACCTAGCCCCGACCCTTTACTCCACTAACCTTACTCCAATTCAAATTCAAATAATTGTAAAGAGATTATAGGGTTAATAAACATCCACGGGCATGCTGGTAGCCTGGGCCCTGCCAAATCGTTACCCTTGCCTGAAGGTCGCGGTTTCGACTCTTGTGGAGTTACAAAAAAAATTCCACATGCAAACCAAACTGGGGTGCCACGTGGAATCCCTTGGTCGTGCCATGTGGAACCTCTCCATTCACTGGAAAGAGGACACGTGTCCTCCAATAACTGGTCCATGTGCCTGCCAACCAAAACATGCCACGTCAACCCATGACACGTCATCCTGTATGACCATGCCACACTAGCCCGTACAACCATGCCACATCAGCCTGTACGACCATTCCACGTCAGCCTGTATGAACATGACATGTCATCCTATACGACCATGCCATGTTATCATGTGAAAACTATATAGTCACCTGCCATGTCAGCATTGTACGGACTATACAGTCAAGAAAATTTTGCATGTTTGGCAAAATGAACAGAACACAATATCTCTCTCATACGACGTCCATTTGAACCCATTCAAGTTTCATTGGGATCGTGAGGACGATTCTTACACATGTGTCTATTTTGAAGCAATTCCAAGCACTTTGATTTTTGAGCAAAATTTGATCCCCTGGATCACTCCTCCCCATTGGGAAGCTTTTGGACCTCCAAAAGACTACTTTTATTCAATCTAAATATGAGAGTATAGTTCCCTCACCTTTCCAACCTCAATACATCTATCCTTGCTTGGATTTGTGCCTTTAAGACCAACACAAAACTTGTCATGTCTTTCTTTGTACTTGGCTTAGCTCTTTTCCAACTGTTCTTGAACAGTTTGATTCACAAACTGAGCTTGTTCAACGAACTTCTTGGCCTTGTCAACATCACTATGACCATCAATAGCCACATCTTTCCTAAATATAAAATCTAAGGGAGATTTTGGCAAATAGCCAAAACATGCTTCAAATGGAGGTGTCTGAGTCAATGAATGATTAGCCTGGTTATAAGCATGTTGAAAGTAGTGTAGATTTTCATCCCAAAACTTAAGATGTTTTCTTTGAAAACTATCCACCGTCTTACCTACACCAAAATGGCCACCAACAAGAGAAGAATGTGCTTTCCTTACCATGTTGACTGTTTCACCCTCTAAAAAACATAGCTTGCCAAGATACAAAAGTTTACCATGCACATAGGAATCCAATTCCTCAACTTGGTTAGTACGACACAAAGTTGCATAAACATTTTTTCAATCAGCATCTAAAGCATAATGTTCCAAATAGATCTTATGCATGATAGGATTATGCTTAAAAATAACTAAATCACTAATAGTAGGCCTAGTAATCATATCAAAAACTTTTTCATAAATGTCTTTCTTATACCTTATCACCAAGTGGAATGCATAGCTTGTCAAGGCATGTCATGGAGCTTTCTTTTCTTTCAAAGCTTTCTTCCATGTGTCTCCTTTAGCAATCATATTCGTAGTCTTGTTCAAGGCCCTAAAATTTACCCACATATGCCATATACCATATTTATCTGGTACCAAACCAATTAGTGACATGCATGACGATGTGCTTGGTTTGATGACCCCTTTTTCAAGAAACTATTGGGCTTGATTTTTGATTTCAACATTCTCCATGACTGGTATCTTGCACATGTCAATGTTTGGAATAGGACCATCTTGTTGCAATAGAATCTCATGTTGGATACCCCTTTTAGGAGGAAATACCCTTGGTTCCTGAAACATATCAACATTTTTGTTAACAACCTCATATACATCAGATTGTAACTTTGCATCACATCCTTGGAAAACTTCTTCTTCATCATTGTCTTTGGGTTTAATAATCAAAAGTACAAGGTTCTTACTAGAATTTACTAGTCTCCTCATTTTTCTAGAATTTGTAAGTGACAAATTCATCTTCTTTATATGTGCTCTAACAATGTACTCAACTCCATTTTTAAACAAATGATACTTTTTCTCATGACGATGAAAGATGGCTCTCCAATCATATAAGTATGGGCTTCCCAACATAATACCACAAATATCTAATGGAATAACATCAGGCTCTTCCTCATCTATATAGTTTGTAGTGATGGAAAATCTAAGTTTACACCTTCTTGTCACATTAAATTTGGCATTGTCACATATCCATCCTAGAGGGTAAGGTTTAGGATGTGGAGTAGCTTCCGAATTCAATTTCTTGACAGTGTCTTTAGAAATGAGGTTTTTTTGTGATCACGTATAAAATAGAGTATCTATCTTGGTATGTTTTGAAATTACCCTTATGTGAAAAATCTCTATTGTTTATTTTTCATGTTGAATTACATTAAGGCTACTACTACTGGAAGGACTAGTACTTGCAATAGAATTATTACCTTGAAAACCCATGGCTATGATTTTTGTTTCATCTTCTGAATCATATCCTAAATCATGTTGTACAGTTGCAACAATGTTTGGTTTCTCTTTATTGTTGAACTTTTTGGGTCTCTTTTCAGGATGAAGTTTCCAACAATGGTCTTCATCATGGCCATCCTTTGAACAATGTTTACATGAGAGTTTTTCTCTCTCTCTTTCTTGACTGAAGCATTTTTATTTCTATTTCCTTCAAACTTTCTCTATCTCTTGTCTCTATTATTAAAAGACTTCTTGCTTCCCTCTTGAGGATCATTCATTCCTCTTGCCTCTAAATGAGTTTCCTGTACACAAACTTCATCTAGATTTGAAGGGTTAAACATAAGTATTGTATGCCTCAAGTAGCAATGAAAAACCCCAATTTATTTGAGTAAAGTTTCTTGAGAAGACAAATCTATACCCAAAACCAAAGTTTTCAGCAGGAATGATAACGAAATGGTATGTGTAAATAGATGGTTCCAATGGCTCCAGAACATCCAAAATTTTCCTCCTTTGAAGGAAGAGTTCCATGACTCTCCTCATGAACCATACTTGGTGAATATCTCCTTGAAGCTTGAGGTTATTTGATAGTTCTCCTTCTTGACAGTTGAGAACTTGGCTCTACAAGTTGACCTTCTCCTCTTGTGAGATTCAACCTTGTAAGCATCAGAAAAACAAAAACACTTGCAAACAATCAAGCCTTCAAAAACATATGCT
Source organism: Picea glauca (assembly GCA_000966675.3). Classification (NCBI taxonomy): domain Eukaryota; kingdom Viridiplantae; phylum Streptophyta; class Pinopsida; order Pinales; family Pinaceae; genus Picea; species Picea glauca. The sequence goes on from JZKD02S0211871.1 coordinate 170,903, forward strand.
CCGATACCAACTGAACTGAAAATGAAGGAGACTTGTCTCTTTTAAATTGCAAGTGTAAAAATGGTATGAAAACCCCCAATTTATTTGAGTAAAGTTTTTTGAGAAGACAAATCTATACCCAAAACCAAATTTGTCAGCAAGAATGGCAACGAAATGGTATGTGTAAATAGATGGCTCCAATGGCTCCAGAACATCCAAAAAACCAGGTTGTCAGTAGGAATGGAAACAAAATTGTTCCCTCCAATAGTCAACAAATTGACGGATGTGGGTATCCCCTATATGGATATCGATTTCATCTAGTAACCCCCTGTCCAGATCAAATTCCATAAGAATCCAAGAAAGTTGTTTGTTACTCCAACGAAAGAATTGGACATCAAATAAAATAAACTTTCCAATCGACTTAGCAATGGCTTAAAAAATTTTAACGGACCAGAACTCGATAGGAAAGTCAGGGAGAAACATCTAAAGATATATTTTCAAAAAACTTTCAGAAAGTGGGTTAAATCCTAGGCACCATCTCTTAAGCATTAAAAGGCATATTCCAATAATCCAAGGAGAACTCATAACTTGTTGCAGATCCCCCTCAGACAAAAAATGAAAGACCATCCAATGGTTAGAATTCAAGACCAAAAATGCCAAAAACCATGCAATTCCGCTACTTCAAATGCAAAGATGCCCCCAATCTATTTTTTTTTTTTTTTTAAAGAACTATTCTGAAAAATGAATTTTTCTTTCACTAAACAATTCTAATGAAAAAAAAATGCTTTGTCACTGAAAGACACTCAAAGCAAGAGATTAAATCTTTCAAAAGAAAACAAGCTAAAGCAAAGAAAAGATAGCTAAAAGAATATTCAAAGCTGTCAAGAAGACTGTAAACAGACCATAATCAAACCCAAAAATTCACCCTAAAACCATATTTTAGATCTGAGAAGGGAAAACCATCAAAAACTAAAAAACAATCACAATCATCGCAGGCTGGGAGACTAACACAGTGTTTCAATCCTAGATCATCGCAAGTAATAAAAGGCCATAGTGTGGTGATGTCACATTGTATCTTCAAGGAAGCGTGCGTCAATCCTAAATCTTTGCACTGTCCCTCAAAGTAGGGTGCGACGGTCAAAGGAAAAATGGAAAAAATAAAAAGCACAAAATTTTTCCAGTGAAATTAAACAGTCAAAGAGTTAATCTAGATCTCCTAATAACTCAGAAAACAGAACCTAGGCAACCAAATCAAGAAAGAAATGCAAACTAGGAAAACAATCAACACTCCCACTATGGTCGCTAACTTTCCCCATGAGAACTCCCCTCCTTTTATAATTTGAAAAGGATAGGATGAGGAAGTTAGGATGATCCCATGAGATCAAGGATGCGACTCAGATCCAAACCGATTGAAAACTAACTCACCCTCGAAGCTTATGTTCTAGAGGCATCGAGAAGATTTTCTTTTTTCTTTGTACGGAAAATCATCGCACCCTGAACACTAAGCAAACTCCGAAGACATCGCAGGCCACTATGGTGCAACTTGCGACGATCCTAGATCGTCACACCCTTAACACTAATCAAGGTGTGACGATCCCTCTTCATAAGGTTTTTACAAGAGAAAAGATAATTTCATCTCTCTGGGAAAATTCATCTTCATTTTTCTTCAGGGATTCAGGCCATTAATCCTTCTAAAGCCAAAGGATAGGTTTACATCATTAATGTTTATAAGGGTGATGAAAAATAATGTGTAACAGTAAGCCCCCCAAAGTATGAAGTTATAACAAAATGATCGTTGAAATACTTTGTTGAGTATGTGTTGGGAACAAGAAACGTGTCGGTCAAAAACTTGCCAACAAATAAGGAAATACAGTACAATAATATATCATCACTGAGGTAGGAATTCCCATACTCAGAATACAAATTACTCAAAACATAAATGTTTATATATAAAGATCTATGTCAAGTAAGACAGGTCATGGCCACCAAACATACACTATGGATCCATACCAATATGACTCAAATCTAAACATAGCCACCAAAAATACACTATGTGTTAAAAACTCAAATTTGAACATAGCCATGAGACATACATTGTGGATCTATGCAACATTACAATCTGAATATACTCCTACGCAACCTGAATCTGTCAGAAAAGATTCAGGGTCTTCATCTCCACCACTCTATAGTACGAATCTAACCATCCGAACACATGTGCTAAAGTCGAACATGGTAGAAACCACTTGATTACAGGGCATTAATGACTTTGAAGGTACACTGGTACAATCCAACGGGTGTGGATTTATGAGCTAAATTCGAACACTCGACGGAATCTCTCGATCAGGGGTCGATAATTAAAAGCCATTGTCGAAAGCGAGGAAATCTACCATTGAGGCATGCAAGTTTCAAGGTACCAATTAGTTTCTAAGTCTAATTCCTAAATAATGAGTCAAATTCGATAGGAAAAGACTCGTCACAGGAGGGCCTTAATTTATCCCCCATCAATGACATGAAACGGGTAAAAAGGTTTAAAGTAGATCATAGTAACAGAAGGCCACAATGATCATGGCTTCCAAGAGAACAATGCTCCGGAAGGACACCATGTCAAGGGACAAAACTCGGTCATGGCTTCCAATAGATCTTCACTGGACGGAAGAAATACACTCTGTAAGGAAGACATGTTGAGGGTTGTTACAGTGGTAAGGAGATCAGGCTCTAAAATCCATATCGAAGAGATCACCATGTCAACTACCAGATCTAAGTCATAAGAAATTGAGCTTATAGTGAGAGGCTCATTTTCATCGGCAACTGAAGGCATGGGATACAATGCCACATAATTGACCTGTGGAAGGGGCGATACCATCTGCATATAAGAACCGTTTAAGGAAGTCGTTAGGTTGATAATTAAGTCAATTCCAAAAAACGAAAGTTGATCAATAGTCACAATTCATCCATCGTGAGGGAAAGATATCACACAAAAAAGAGTGGGCATGATAGCTTTCATGGCATAGACATAATCTCTCCCAAGGAGTAAATCGAAATCCAAGGGGTCATGGACTACCATGACGTCAATAATGACAATTTTCCCTCCCAAAGTTATGGGAAACTGAGGAAGGACTCCTAAAGGGTGATTGGTTCTTCTGTTAAAAGATAACAAATTTTGCGTAACTGGCACAAGCTGAGGACAACCCAAATCTTTCCAAGCAATAGAGGACAAAATACTAACGGACACACCTTCGTCTATCAATGTATAAGGAACATCCCGACCACAAAATTGCACTGTAATATTGAAAGGAATGTGAGAGGGAAGACGAGGTTCAGTTAGCACACCCCAATCAAAAAGGATGGCCTCATTACTTAGAGGGGGTTCCATGGGAGAAGGAGAAATTCCCCCCAGAACGGTAGATTTTGTACAACAAGAAAAACATGGGAAGTATTAGGTTTACTCTCTAGAAGGAGAGTAGGATCGACAGATGGCGAGATCATATCGACCATTTGAGTTGCATTCTCCAAGGGGAGAATGTGGTTAGTGAATGGAAAAGGATTGACCGCTTGGGTTTCACTCTCTAACAAGAGAGTGGGATCGACCGAGGATGGGATCGGATCGACCACTTTGTCAACTGGTTCAACTAAGGATGTGATCACATTGACTATTTGATCAACCAGACTAACCAACGAAGGGATCGAACTGATCATGTCATCAACTACAGGTGGGTTGAGAGTAAGGCTACAATAAGTAGCCGGAAGTTGAGGTTGGGAAACAGTCATGTATTCCAGTAATTTCAAGGCTTCATCCATACGAGGGAAAAGGTAAGTTTGATGATTCCCTCTACATAACATACACGGTAACTTGACTCTGTGTTCCTTCTTCCCAACAGTATCTTGACTAGTTGATGGGAGGTCATCAACATGTTGTTCAGAGGTTGACGACATGGGATGGAGAGGGCGTGTAGACCATGCTTCTATAACCTTGGATAGACTAGGGAAATCCTTAAGTATATGGCTACCCTTACAAATCCTATAAGGGTACTTGGGCTTATGGGTTGTTTGGGTGATCTTGGCATCATCAACACTCCTAACACAATTAATAGTAACTGGTTGTTTTCCAACATGTCTGGGAGTGGTTAGAGGTTTGGACCCTTGCTTAGTTTTCTTCTTCTTATCTTCCTTTTCTTATTCTTCTTATGCATTGGGTTACTAGCTTCAGATCTTTCACTCGACAAAGAAGATGAAACGGAAGGAGACCTTGCAAGTGAAGAAGGAGAAGAAGATTTTACTGGTGAAGAAGGTGAAGGATCAACATGAGGTTGATTATCTTGGGGAAAAGTTTTTACAACTGAAGCACGATTTGCATTTGGGATTACTGGAGCAAAAAACAACCACATCGGCAATCCAATTTCGAGCCCTGGAAGGTTCAAAGTAGCGATGTAAGGAGGACAAAAGTTTTCATAAGAAGGAAAAACAAAAGTTTCCCCCAGAGTAGGGGTTGCTTCATTGGTCGTTCCGGGAACTGACACCATTAAACAAAGATCCAACTTAAGGCTTGTAAGGGAAAACAAACAACACACACTAAAAATCTAGTAAGCAAGCAAGCAAACAAACAAAACCTTCTCACAATGAACGCACTAGTTGGTGATGAAATCCAACGTCGCGAGAACAATGTAAGAAGGGTATATGAGAGTTTTATGAGAGGTTTATGGAGATACAAATCATTTGGTAGTTGTATGAGAGGTGAGGTCCTATAGAATTATCACTGAAGAAAGTACATTAACCGGGGGAAAGTAGAATTAATAGACAGACTATAGTTTAACTAATAGAATTTAAAGTTAAGTTGTTTTGTTTTATAATTGATTTTTATTAAAAAGGTAGAACTAAAGTAGAATTAATAGACGGAGTATAGTTTAACTATTATAATTTGAAGTTAAGTTGTTTTGTTTTATAACTGATTTTTATTATGTAAGTGTGTATTTTTTTCACTTTTTCTAATTCTTCTAAGCTTTTTTCCTTCTAGTGAGAATCCAACATGTATGAAATCATAACTTTTTGTTATTTAATTTTGTTATTTAAATTGAGCCTGCTGAAACACTTGTAGAACATTAAGATTATATAGATTTAACTACTCAAATATAGAACAATATCTCACCGAACAAATATCCCGAAAAAAAAAGACTTAAAAACAAAATATTAATCAATTTAAACTATTACTATTATTATTATTAAATTTAAAAATATTGTAAAATTTAAAAATTATGAATGGTGTGTAAAACGATTTTGTTATCATCATTTATGTGTTAATTTTTAAATATATTTTTAATTAAATCACTTTATTGCTTATTGATTGTATCTTTTTTCAAATAAAAATGGATTACTTTTCAGTTTTTAAGATTTGTTTCATGTTTGAAGTTTTTAAGATTTGTTTTATATTTATAGTCGGGTAATGCTTAATGTTTATAATTTTTAATTTATTTGTAATTTTGATTACATTCTTTTTATATATTTTAATTTATTTAACATTTTGATTACATTCCTTTTAAATACTTCAGAAATCTAATTTTTAAAATGTGATTGAAAATATTTTAAGATCACAAAACAGATAGGTGATTTAATTTTTTAATCAAGAAATTCAATTTTTTTGTTTGATTTTAATTTTTTTAATTTT
>JZKD02S0211871.1:223927-237276 GCA_000966675.3 Picea glauca
ATAAATCACTTCTTACCATTCTTTTTCTGTTCTGTAATTCTTCTCTTTCTCTGTCCACCCAGCAAGTCTCCTCTGCATCACATTGTTCTATCATTCTGCTCTTCTTCTGCTTGCTATATCGTTCTGCTCTGCTTCTGCTCTATCGTTCTGCTCTGCTTATTGTTCTGCAATTCTTCTCTTCCTCAACAGGTCTGCTCTGCATCACGTTCTTTTGTCATTTTGTTCTTCTTCTACTCTACCTGTCATTTGCTCTGTTTCTGATATGCATTTCATTTCATTTTGTACATCAATTAAGCTTCATCCTCAACACCTTCTCCTTTCTCCTTTCTTACTATTTCATTCTTTTTCCATACAGAACAACCAACCTGGTTCAGTCTCGCTCATTTTCTTTTATACACGCTTCCTTGATGATTCCACTTCCCCTTCCAATAGATCATACAAGGACATCTGTCTTTGCAACTGAAACGCTAACAGGTTTGTCATTATCAGTCTGTTTCTCTTAACGGATTCATAACTGAAGCGTTAACAGGTGAGGAAGAACAACATCCCTCCGATCAGTTTCAAACTTTATCCGCACCGTTAGATAGTCTTTATAATTCTTTCCTTTTAAACCGGGTTTCAGCACTTTCATTTGCTAGCCCTCCTGAGCTTGGCTCCCGATCAACGTGACTATCACTCCATGATCTTGTTCTTATCACTTCATCAGAGTTTCGGCACATACGATGACATAATGTTTATGTCCATGTGATTCGCGATGCGCTTCAGCCCTCCTGGCTGAGACCTAGTCCACGTGACCGTTACCCATGACCTTTCGTCGGGATTTCGGGGTTTATAATGATAATGTGCATACGTCCTTTGGACCCGCGATATGCCAATCCCCGACTTCCTCTATACTCCTTACACTTGTCCTCCACTGACTCCTGGGTGGCCCACACGTTATATGCTTTATCGGGTAATCACGTATCGTGATTTCATGATATCTGATGTTCTAAGTTCTTGTCAATACAAAAACCCGATCCCCGAAATTCCGTGTAGTAAACAGATCAACGATCCAGATTATATTTAGATCTAACGGTTGCTATTATGTCGGGAATTCACTCATCGCAAAATCGGAATTCTTGTTGCCCTCGATTCTTTGCATATTGAAATCTTGATCCCCGAAACTCCGATGAAGAATCAGATCAACGGTCCTGGTCATTTCTGGATTCAACGGCTGCGATTAAATCGCGAAATCGCACATCGCGATTTTGGGTTTCTCGTTGTTAAGAGGTTTTGACATTGCAGAGTGCCGATTCCCGATCCCCGATACTCCATGCAGAGATTCAACGGTCCAGATCACTTGTTGATTATGACGGTTCATATTCAATCGCGATTTTGCATATCGTGAAATCGGGGTTTTCGTTGCATTGTGTTCTTTGCGTATTGAAATCCCGATCCTCGAAGCTCCGATGAAGCCTCCTGTCTACAAGTGGATGGTCCCGATCTCTGCTTGATTTAACGGCTGTGATCGAATCGCGAAATCGCATATCGCGATTTTGGGGTTTTCGATGTCAAGTGAATTGGACATTTCAAAGTCCCGATCCCCAAATCTCCGATGACTTATCTCCCTCGTAACTTCTGCAGATCTGACGGTTGTCGGCCTTTCGGGAAATTTGAATGGGATCCAACGGTCACTGGATCTCTGTCTTCCTTCTTCTATGTAAGCTCTTGCTGCGCGCGTTTTCTTCAATGTTGTTCCTCCTGAGCTTTTACGTCCGAATCCCCAAGGGGTTTTATCCTTCTTATCCTTCCATCTCCACTATTTCCATTAATGACAACAACCATCAACACGCATTCGTTGCTTGTTCAATATTTGCCAACATATAGTTGATCTTGTTGGTCAAGGATATTCCCTTGGGGAAACCCTTCTTCTAGGGACTTGAATTTCATGAGTTGTATTGATTAGAAAAGAGACTATTCTTCCTTAAGGTTCTAGTCTCTCATTCTAATCCATAATCCTTAGATAACCAATTATTATAAGGGTATACTTCTTGACCACATAAATCCCTAAGTGGAGAAAATTTAATAAGTCTAACTCCCAACAAGCAACAACCAAAAATATAAAAACAAAATCATTTTCTTTATTTCTTTTTAAAATGCAAAAATCCAAAAAAATATCAAAAAATAAAAGCACAAAAATATGGATTCATTGTCTTGTGAATGATTAATGTTATATATTTCTTTCTAGACATCTTGTGTAAGGGTTTATATTTCATTGTTAATCTATAAACCTAAGAATGTAAATAGGCCCTCCCTCATTGTGGTTAAAACATTGTTCTAACATCTTGTTGGGTGATTTAAGGAGTTCTTAAAATATGTAAATTAATTTTCGACATTAGAAATTAGGTTTGGTTAAACCCTAAGGGCTAGGGTTTGGAACTTGAAATGTGTATTGTCACCCTTTCCTAGTATATACTTCATTTATAGATTTCTTTTCAAGCTTATATAACATATCTAGTTGTCAAATTGATCTCCTAGTTTCTAATTGTGTTTATATTTTATTGGGAGATTCTCTTGGTGAAACCCTAAGGGGGAATCACCATCCATTCTTACAAGTTTATGCAAGGTTCATATTGCATATCAGTTAATATTGTAACTATAAGTGCTAGTTTATATTTAATGTGGAAGTTATCTCTTATTTCACACTAAGAACATAATAATTAGCTCATAACCCTCATTATATTGGGGTGGTCTATGTTTTTATCTTCTATTGAATATTATCTAAGACATCTTATCACTTGTTGGGAACTAGTCTATCTAATTGTATATTGAGGTGTTATTTTTTGAAGTAAATATTTAGTAGGACAACAACTTATTTGACATGTTTACCTCACTTAGATTGGGATACCCCCTGTGGCTTCTAGGAGTTGGCCTAAAGTGAAGTGGAAAGGTATTGAGGTGATAGTGGTACATTTCCAAAGTGTACTAACCTCCTTAACACCACAAATGGAGATATTACAATGGTTCTACTTTGGGTGGTAAAAACATTTGGTGGCATTTCCAAGGAACGAATTTGTGATCATGTTTTCAGAGATGACATTATCCCAACAAGCTTGAAACATTTTATGGTTTTCCCTAGGTTGCAAGTGAGTTTTCTTGTATTTGTATCTTAATGAGATTATTGTTATTTATAAATTTGTTTGTCCCATTTGGAAACTCCACCAAAAGAAAATAAAACAAAAGGTACGCTACAAGAAAGAACACTCAAGGTAATCTTCGTCTTGTTTTTGAACTTGATTTTTTTTGTAAAAGAATAAAATATAAGATTAAGACAAGGGAAGTAAATAATCAACTAGGATTTGAATATTTACAAGATATTCAAAGATTATTTGTTGATTCCATTTTCTTAATTCAAGTTCAAATAGATACTCCTTGGTTGAAAAAATCCTTTAAGCCATTTGATTTCTCTAACATTGTAGGTCAACCTAATGATATTCCTACTTATTTGGAAAAAAATACCTTTGTTCCATGGTGATAATGATAGTGGTTCTAAAGAAAAATGAGATGCATTTATTGATCATATTATTGCTCTTGGAGTGCGTCATCATGATGTGCTTTGTAAAAAAAAATCTTTGTCATTGAAAAACTATCCTAGGAAGTGCCTTCTTGTATTGCATGATAATAGTATTACTTCTTTTGAGGAATCACTGAATGTTTTCATTGATTGAAGGATGGAAAATAAGGATATTCAATTAATTTTGAATGATTTGACTAACATAAAAAGAAAGGATAATGATACCATTGATGAATTTAACAACAAGATTGATAAGATTGTGCAAGATATCTCTTAGACTCATCAACCTACCCCAACCACCATTTTGATGTATTGTTCGACAACACAAGTATTCCTACAGAGGATGAACGCATTCAATAACCACTCACACAAATAGATCAAATATCAAAACACCGATGTTTTTACCTAGTAAAACCCATGCATGGAAACATCCAAGGCCCCAACCAACATGGCCACTCGAGGGAATTTATTAATACAAAAGAAAAAATATTACGAAGAGTTTATCACTATTGATCATCAACAAATGACCCTCCATGCTATTTAAATAGAGATCATGGACCAATCGGGTGTTAAGCCACAGATCAATGTAGTCGTTAAGATCAAGGAGAATATGAGCCATCAAATCACTCTATGTTGGGAACATATCATGACCATCGTATTACAAATGCATACTAAAGAAACACACTTGAACCAAATAACACATTATACCAAGTTGATCTTAACTAACTCCTAAGTGTTTAAATATCCTAACATCCCCCCTTAAGAATAAGTTGGGATAGGATGGAAGTTTTTACAAAGGAGACACAATAAGAGAAGGAATGAGACATTAGAGTCCATCCCCCCTCAATGACAACTTCATGAACTCCTAAAATAGATCAAAGTTTGGAAAAAATTTCTTTTGTAAGAGACTTTGTGAAAATGCCTGCAACTTGATCTTCTGTAGGGAAAGAGAGAACTTCAATCAATCGATCATGAATGTGCTTTCTGATGAAGCACATGTGTATCTCAATGTGTTTTTTTCATTGATTTTGAAATAGATATTTGGAAATCTCGATGGCACTTTGATTGTTGCACTAGAGGGTGGTTAGATGTTACTGCTAGAATCCAAACTTTGAAAGGATCTTTCAAAGCCACAAGGCTTCTTGACTTGCATTAACTATTTCTCGGTACTCTGCTTCTACTGAAGGAAGAGAAATATCATGTTGTTTCTTACAATCCCAATTGAAAGGTCATTAACCAAGGATGAAAATATAGCCTGCAGTAGACTTTCAATCATCAGGGTTGTTGACCCAATCTAAATCAGTGAAACCAACCAATAAAGGGGTCCCCCCTTAATTGTAATGTATCCCAAATTGGACCATGCTTCAGACATATCGAATCATCCTTTTAGCTAATTTCCAACGACTTCCATAAGGTGTTTTCATATACTAGGAAACAATACCAATAGAAAAGGAAATATCAGGATGAGTATGAGTCAAATAGAAGAGGCTACCATCTAAAAAATAGTACAAAGTGGTATCAACTTCAGGAGAAGTACAAGTGGCAGCAAGTTTGGCTTCAAACTGGAAGGGAGAAGGGGATAGTTTAGAATCATCCATATGAAAGTGACAAAGAAGATCACAAACATACTTAGATTGGGAAAGAAATATTCCTTCCTTGGTTTGCAATACTTGGAGACCAAGGAAATAATGAAAATAGCATGTTTGTCATTTCAAATTTCTTTTTAAGTCTATTTTTCACATGAGTTAAAAGTTTAGGGTCACTACCAGTGAGGATAAGGTCATCACCATAAACAACATGTAATTATGAGATGGATTCATACTTTCTTTGTATATACATTAGGATCAGAATGGCATCTAGAAAAGCTAGTGTCAAGAAGAAAGCAATTCATTTTGGCATACCAAGCTCGAGGAGCTTGCTTAAGACCATAAAGTGATTTATTAAGGAGACAAGGGTGGAATCATTCTAGACATAATCAGGATGTTGTTACATGTATATTTATTTTGTAAATCCCCATGAAAAAATTTAGATTTAACATCCATCTGATGAACCTCCCATTTATGTGAGGCGGCAAGGGCTAGGAAAAGGCAGATGGAATTCATTTTGGCTACGAGGAAAATATTTCACTATATTCAATGCCTTCAACTTGAGAGAACCCTTTGGTAACTAACCAGGCCTTGTCTCTTTCAACACTTCCATCTTATGCATACTTATTTCTATACACCCATTTACATTTGACAAGTTGTCTTCCTTTCAGAAGAGGTACAAGATCCCATGTATCATTCACCATTAAAGAGTGAGACTCTTCATTCATTGTTTTGTCTCAATATGGATGAACTGAAGCTTTTGCAATTGTTTTTGGATCATGAGTATCTGGAACTTGAGCTAAAGTATAAGAGGCTCATTGGAACTATGAACGTGTCCAACATTGATCTGAAGGATCACCGTCAAGATCACCAGATGCTTATCAAGTTGAAAAAACCCATCTAGGAAGTAGTGGTACTGGTGTAGGTTCATTTTCAATGGAATCATGTAGAGGAAGGTGAACAGACAAAAGTGTATTTTCATCCTCACTTTCATCATACAATGAAGAAGAAACCAATAAGAAGAAAATATGGCACAAACGTCGAAGATGGCACACATGTTGAATCAGGCTCACAAGCCAAGATATTTCCATCAAATTTAGCATCCCTTCTAATAATAATTTCTTGGAATGAGGTTAAATAAGTATGTAACCTTTGAAATATTTAGAATATCCAACAAAAATACACTTCTCACTTTTAGGTTGTAAATCTTTCCTTTTCTCATCAAGAATGTGAGCCCATGCTACACTATCAAATACACAAAAGTGTCTTACATCTAGCTTGATTTTAGTCCATGCTTCTTCTAGTCAAGGATGATTTTAAGGATGGAAATTTATTTTAAAATATAGAAACCTTGGTGAATCTTACTAATCCTTCATATGCCAACTATAAAATGTTTGGCTATATTTTTGTAAAAATATTCAAATTTCTAAGGATTTTATATAGTTAGTATAAATATTTGGCGATTTTTAAGGTAAAATAATTTTATCCTATAGAATTTGGGAGAATCATTTTTAGAATAGCGAATCAGTTTTTGGGAAAAAACATGGAAAATTATCCCATGAGCGAAATTTAGCCCCTAAAATCATCCATGCTTCTAGTGTTATATTTTTTAGAGCCTCTGTGGGAGTGTGATTTACTATGTAATTTTCACAATTTATAGCTTATGCCCAATAATGGAGACTTAATCCCTTAGATTGGATCATACAATTAGTCGTTTCTTTTAATGTTAAATTATTTCTCTCAGCAACACCATTTTTTTGTAATGTATATGGAATAGTATGTTTCATTTGAATTCCCTTTGCAATGCAGTAACTTGTAAATTTATTGTTCACATATTCACCTCCATTATTTGTTTTTAACCTTTGAAGTTGATGGCGAGAATGTTTGTCTAGGGCCTTGTAGGCCAAAAAATTGTCAAAAACTTAGCTCTTGAGTTTTAAGAATTAAACCCAAGTGCATCTAGAAAATTCATCAACGAAATTTAAGAAATACTTGCACCCAGAGAAAGAAGACCACACAAATCACTATGAACAAGTTTCAAGGGGGACAAGACATTCCAAGAGGCACATTTTTTAAAATTCTCCTGATAATGTTTATCGAGATCACAAACGACATAAACACCATCTCTGCAACAAACAAGAGGAAGACCATGTTGGAACGCTTACTTATACTGAGAGAGGGGTGAATCAGTATAGGACTATTTTTACTTTTCTTACAATATTTTTTAATTTATTACTTCACCATTCATAAGAAGTTAATGAGCAATATGCATACAAACATGTTATCCACAATACATAGATATTTAATGTGGAAACCCAAATGGGATAAAACCACAAAATTTTCTTTATAAAATCTTGTTGGAGCCAACCTATTGTTACACTTCTTTGGAGGCACCAATCTCCTCTCCTAAGAACCAACTTAGAAATGTTTCCAAGAACCAACCTATAGGAGGCACCAATATCATTTTCTAAGCACCAAAACATAAATAATGTTTATGGGAACCAACCTACAATTGACAGCAATCTCCTTTCCTGAGAACCAACCTGTAAGAGAAACCAATCCCATTAGTTGAGCACAAACTCATCATTGCTTGTAGATACATATTTTACTGAAAACATGAATTTCTTAAAGCTATTAACAATACCAGATTATATTTTTCCTTCAAGCCTTCACTTACACAAGTTTATTTCTATGTCTTTACTATCACAGTTCTTAATCTACATAGTTCTAGAAATTCCTTTTCACTTGCACCTCCCATCCACCCTTACATTATTTTCCTTTCATTTTCCATCATCCTCGAACCTCAAAACCTCATATATTCTCTTCACATGATCCATGCTTACTCGTACTTCTCACTCTTCAATTCTATCCCAATTCTCCTCTACCTTAAATTGGATTCGAGCATCATTATTTATACGTTCAATACTTCCATGAATTTTTCCACATACAAAAGTATGTCCATGGAATCATATCTAGGTCTCCTCAAAAAATGGTTGTGACATTCCTTAGAAACTGACATAGACCTCCCTTGATTTCATGTGTGATCTTCTTTCAGACCACAATGCAAACTTCAACACTCAACAACGGTGAGATATCATTAAGATTAAATATCCACCATTCATTTATTTCATTGTCTATCAAAAATATATGCTCCCTCAGTGCTCACAAGCCTTCCAATCTATCCTTGATTTAATCTCGACCATCAACCTCCTTTTATTATATCGAAACCATGTGTAACCACACTGCAAAGTTGTCATCTGATCTGTACCTATGTTCAATCACAACCATCGATCAACTTAATTATCCTCAATAACACACCATGAAACCACGATGCACAATGGTCATTCAATCCTCTTGTTAATTAAATATGACTCGTTGATCTCAGTCACGATTTGTTAGCTAATGCAACATAGAAACAATCTGATCATTCATTTATTATATCTTAGTCATTGATCTATTCTTCTTTAGCATATCGGGACCACCAGGTCTTCAGTTTACAACTATCGTCTGATTAGATATCAGATTGATATCAATCATCAATCTATCTTGATGGATTCACTGTGGGTCTAAAGAATATCTCTTCAAACATTTTCAACCTCCAAGTTACACCCTCACATTCCACTGCACTCATTTTGCACCTATACTTGGACGCATTTCCAAGTATTTAACTGTGAGTCTATGAAACATCATAAGTCATCAAATCTCTCACCCTATGGACCTTTCAATTTGTGAAAAGTGGTGACCTCTTGGGTTGTCCATTCGATTCCTCATACTTAGAAAATATTTTGATATCTCACCATGGACCTAATCCTTTTCCCAATTCACTTATCTATCTCTGCGACCTCATCCATCCAACCAAATGTTCTTGATACTTAGTCATTTATTTGAAATATCTTGGTACATGGTCATTCTTGATACTTGTCCAATTCTCAATATTTCACAGTTGGCTACAGGTATATGAAATTTACCCGATTCTTATATATGTGACCTTGTTCATCCAACCGATTCTTGATACTTATCCATTTTTCATTGTCCAACTAATTCTTGGTACTTAGCCATTTCATTGAAATCTTACCATGGGTTCGTGGGTCTCTTACACTTATTTGATTTTAAAACTCTCATTGCGGGTCTAAAAGTTCATAGGATCACGTTCATTTCTTCACATACTTTTGATTCTCTGCCATGGTCTCTATCTTTGTGGTGTCTCAATACTTAGTCATTTTTTGAGATCTCTTATGTTGATGTTTTAGATGAGGTGGCTTCCACGTGTATTCCTTCTTCATGTACTAAATGACATGGCATCGGTACATGTCTATACATGTGGCATCACTGACATGGACTTCTCATGATGTGACATGCATCTGACTGGACACATGGCATTGATGAGGTTTATATCATGCAATTGACATTGTTGAGCTAGTCCACCAAGTATTGGACCCCAATCCTTGATATTAATCATTGATATCTAGAGTTGAACGATCAAGATTTAATATACTCTAGTTTCATAGTTCTCCACACCAAAAGTTAACTCCTTGCACATAGTTACATGACTCTTCTATTTAATTTCAAGTTACATAAAGGTTCTTTTGCAATATAAAGCTTTCAAATTTTATTCTTCTTATGCATATGGGATATATAGTTTTTGCAAACATCCTTATACTATGTCTTAAGACTTTTACTTTGACTCCCTCACCAGACATATTGTCACTCGGGTCTGCATCTTGTTCATCTTCCAACTATGATTATTCATCTTCTCACCATAAATTTTTAGACACGTCTCCCTTGCATGAACATAACTTATTCCTCTACATCATCAAGCTTCAACAAGATGTAATTACTTCTCCACATAACTCTTCACCTTCTAGATATCGTCTTTCTTCAGATTAATGACTATTGACATAACCTCATCAACACACAAAACATTCTCTTCTTCTTTTGTATGGTTTGATTTTCTCTAGTATTCATAGTCATGCACAATCATCTTTGCACATAGAGAACCATCAACATACAAGGGAATTCTTACTTGGTGTGAATTACACAATAAGACATTGATCTATAACACAAAATCTCTTTGACATTAATGAAAATGTTTCCCCATGTCTTTGACATCAATGAAAACATGATTTCCAATATACTAGTCACCATGTGTTGATTACATAGTTGTTGCAATGAGCAATAGTTTAGATTTCCAAACCGCTCAAGCCAAATTTTTCTCAAGTCATCTCTATGAGAAAAAGTATTGATGTAAATGATGATGACCTAAAGTTTTAAAACTTGTACAACCTGGTAATATCATCAACAATTCCAATTGCAAGGACATGCTTAATATTTTTTAAATCCTTAATTACAACTTTGTGAGGTGAAAAATATATGGTTTTACCTTCACCTAAATGAGTGATATGATACACTGATAGAAAGTTGAAGGAAATACTTGGAACACATAATACATCATCGAAATTACCATTATATACTTGAAATGTTCCAAACCCTACAACACTAAGAGATTTATCATCACCAACAAATATTTTCTTGGTTTTACATTCATTAAGAGTAGAAAATATCGCTTTATACTTAGTTATATGATAAGATTCTCTAGAATCAATAAGCCACTCATCAGAAGAAGAAGTAGAGGTTTCATTGAAGGAGAAACCAGAAGAAAAAAGTGCATTTCCATGAGAAGAATAAGAAGAAGAATCAATATTGATGTTGTGCTTATTCATTGTTAATTATAAGGATTCCATATTTTTAAAACATTTATACTCCACATGACCATCTTTCCCACAAAATTTGCAATGTCTGTCAATCTTCTTACTTTTGTATTTTTCTCCTTTTTCACCATTAGGAGCATAAGCTCACAGAGAGGGTTTGGGACCCTTATTTTGCTTGTTGTTGTGGAAATGATGTTGCTTATTTGGATTCTTGGATTTATCTTTCTACTGGGACACTAAGGCTTTGTTGGATGTACATGCAGTTTCGATCAATCTAAGTTACACAAGTTTATCTTGCTCTCAAATTAGAGCATCAAAAAAGGACTCAAGAGAGGGTTTTTTATAAGCACTCCATAGAGATTCTCTGGTGGCATAAAAGGTGGATACAAAAATAGATCATGCACTACCAAGCTTGGAAATAATAACATACATGAATCGATATTCCTTTAGATCTAGTTTGTAGTCTATACATAAAATCCTAAGTGTTTTGAGCTTAGATAAATGATCTTCAATGTAAGGAAAATCATCGAGACTTAAATTCATTAACTGATTTTCTAACTGGTGGGCTTGAATAATATTATGTTTACCAAGAACAACTTGAATCTTTTCCCAACCTTCATTGATGGCAACAAGTCCTTGAAGGGAAAACATTAGATCAGAAGAGATGGAAATTCTAATTATTCCACGTGATTCATCATTCTTATTATCTCAGTTGGATTTATTGTTTGCATCAATGGAATGAGGCCTATTCCCTACTCTTTTTTCTTCAATTATGAATAGAAAGTAAAAAAAAGGCGCACTCACTATGGAGTTCCCTTTCACAGTGTGACCTAAACAGTAGCTACAGAATTTCCTACCCCCTCTATTATGCCTTCAAAATACCACTCCTATATTCTCTTCTCAACTTTGTAGCAAGTACAATACAAAATAATGGAACCCCTTCTCCTCCTTGTTGCCAGTATTTAACATAGACCGATAGTCATCTAGGGTTAAGGTTTTCACTTCCTCAACCCCCAATTATTGATAAGATTTGGACCTTATGGAATATTCTTTAGAATACACATGTTTCCATCCCCACACATTTGAGTAATGTGGGTTCACATGGAATCCACTCATACCGTGGTGATCGACAAAGTAAGTTAACTTGCGGGAGGCATAACTTTCGCATATGAGCTCCAATTGAGGCAATTTTTGCACCATTAGGAAGGTGTCAGTGTGTAGATCAACATCGAGGGTGTGAGAATAGTTTATTGATATTGTAACCCAAAAACAATCCATTTAATGCCTCAAAATCGCTAAGAAAGGTTTCAGACCCCAATTTTCCAAACTGGGACCTACCACTAAAATGGACTAGCAGGTTGATTCCTTGAATATTTTAAACCCAGAAAGTACCAAGATAGATGAAACTTCATATGATGATCCAATACATATTAAAAGGTGCTTCTGTGGGTCTATGTATAGTTTATAATAGTCTCCTTTTGCATTTGGACTTGTGTTACCACACTCAACATTGGTTGCTAACATGTGTAGGATTAAACCACAATCCAAGACCTAATTGTGAGAAGGAAATACTACACTAGATAATTGAAAAAGAGAGAGAGGAGAGATAAAAATAGAATGGATCTTCACACATAAGAGACTAAGTGTTATAACCTTAATTTGCACCAGACATGCTTACCTGGCATCAGGCCATCTCAGATTCCTTCTTTGCCAAAACACTGCTGAACAACTCTTTAAAAAACCTCTTTTATAAGGGCCCACGCACCCTACTCCATTTTTGCACGCGTGTACGTGCTAGCTAACCTAAAACAGCCCGTGTGGACCTACAAAAGCACGAAAAAAGGAAAGTTGTCGACAGAACACACAGCTTTGGGTGAGTTAACTGAAACTCTTGGCCATGCATGGTCGAGGGTTCATCCAAATACCTAGCTTCTTCTAGCCTATAAAAGAAGGGCTAGGGGTCCCATTTGGAGGAGGAGAATAATAGTAAAGAAACTCTACCCAATTGTACATCCCCAGTGGAGTCGTCAATTCTGTTGTGGTGGGAAAGTGGTCATGCCAATGCAGTCATCAGTTGATCCCACTCCTCTTTTAAGGGGTGAGGTGCCTTTAGACCTTGTATTCTCTCGGCCTATTCAGCCATTGGTTGAGAAAGTGGTCATGCCAATGCAGTCATCGATTGATCCCACTCCTCTTTTGGGGGGTGAGGTGCCTTTAGACCATGTAGTCCCGCAGCCTATTCAACCATTGGTTGCGAAAGTGGTCATGCCGATGTAGTCATCGGATGATCCCACTCTTCTTTTGGGGAGTGGCGTGTCTACCAACTATGTTTTTAGCATTTCTAGTTCAGTACTTTCAGAACAAGGGGGCATTCTGCTCGTTCCGAGAACACCCCCTCCAAGCCCTAGGATGGTTTCCTTTGATTGGAATGACCTTGTTGAGCCTCATCTTCCTTCTGCCGAACCTTTTCAAATAAGGGTTGAAGTTAATTCAACAAACATT
>JZKD02S0211871.1:237326-263860 GCA_000966675.3 Picea glauca
TCAAATAAGGGTTGAAGTTAATTCAACAAACATTTATCGATGTATTGTGGATGAAGGAGCCTCTGCAAGTATTTTATCCTCCTCGGTTTGGAAAGTCTTGGGATCTCCTGAGCTTGTGTCTTCTTCGCATGAACTGTTGGTTTTTGACAGACATGCTAGTGA
The DNA here is from genome assembly GCA_000966675.3 of Picea glauca. NCBI lineage: Eukaryota > Viridiplantae > Streptophyta > Pinopsida > Pinales > Pinaceae > Picea > Picea glauca. The sequence goes on from JZKD02S0211871.1 coordinate 237,489, forward strand.
ATATTTGGGGGTTCTTCCTCAGTTTCCTATCTTGTTAGGTGGGAAGATTGTCCTTGTCAATTTTATAGTGGTACAAGGCCCGTTAGATTTCAATATGCTTCTCGGGCGTGATTATGTATATGCTATGAATGTTGTGGTTTCTACGCTCTTTTGGGTGATGCATTTCCCTCATAATGGAAGCATTGTCACTATCGACCAGCTGGCATCTGATAATCACCATCCTAATTCGGCATTATTTCATACTACCCCTTTATATGTTCCTAGCGTTCGTGTAGACTCTACCCCGCCACGGGTTAATTATGTGGCATCTTATCCTCGATGTTCAATTGCTTCTGAGCAGGAACTTGTTCAATCATGTGTTCCCTCTCGAGACTTGGTCTCAACAATTGATCCATTGGTTTATCTAATGGGGGCATGGGAGCCCTTATTTCCCCCTCTTGGTCAAAGTAGGCTTGAGTATCCTTCTGAGTTTGATCTCGTTGTTAGTAGATCCTCAAGCCCTTGTGATCGTGATTATTTGCTGATAGACTCTGCCAGTATTTGTTGGAACCTCCATCGTCATATGGAGTATGGTCAGTTTACTTCACCCTTTGGTACTGTCGACCCTCGTTTGCGTGATTTCTCGGATTTTGAATTGCCTTCAGATGAGGCTATCCTTGAAGCCATGACTACATTTTCTATCTCGCAAGAGGACTTACACCGTGGTTTGTGTTTTCTTCCCTTTTGGGAGACTTCCCAAGTTGATTATCGAAGAGACTCCCGGTCTAAGCCTAGCAGCGAGCTCTACCTGAACCAGTTTCATACATGAGTTATAGCCCCCATTGGAGTCTTCCTTAATCCCTTTTTAGACTCCCTAAAGATGAAAATATTGTCGAGTGACCTTGTTTCTCCACACTCGTTAAATTGGTCCAGAAGAACATTCCTTACACGAGTCTTCTTTTAAGCCCTTTTCAGACCCTCTAAACATGAAAAGATTGTCGAGCGATCTTGTGGCCTTTCGTGCTCGTTAAACTGGAATTTGAAGTCACATCTGCCCGGCGGTAGTTTACCCATTTTTCGATCCAGACGGACAACTGTACAAACAAAGGTATACTCTATGGAACTTCAGTTCTCTAGAAGAGTACTCTCAGGTATCATTTTAACCCTTTTTCGGGCCTAGGGGACTAAATTTACGAAAAAGGAACCCCCACGGAGTCCATAGTTAAGCTCTTTTCAGACTCCCTAAAAATGAAAAGATCGTCGAGTGACCTTATTCTCTCACACTCATTAAACTGGTCCAGAAGAACATTCCTGACGGAGTCCATAGTTAAGCTTTTTTCAGACTCCTTAAAAATGAAAAAATGGCCGAGTGATCTTGTCTTTCTCACACTCGTTAAAATGGTTTTGAATAGACGCCTTGTCAGTGCTAGTTTACCCATTTTTCGAACTGACTAGACTATCTTCGAAAAAGGTACCCCAATGGAGTCTCCTTTAACGTTTTTTCAGACTCTCCAAATATGAAAAATCATCGAGCTTACCTTCTCTGGGCTCATTAAACTTACATCGAAGGACGTTACCATTGTGTGTTTTGTTAACCGTGTTTGCACACCTGCGTCTTTGGTTCAAATGACAGCTCCATGTTGCTCCCAACTGAACCATCTAAAGCATACCTTATACGCAAGCCTTGTAGCACTTTGCCTCTATGTCTTAACACCTTTGGCCCCTGGAGGATTTTTCCCGAGTATCATTATTCTGAACATCAGTATTGTCCTTGCACCTTGAACTTGTATGTTTGTAACACTCGTTCCTCCATTGTAACGTAACGTTCCTTTATTCTTTTTTCCAAAATCATTGAAAAAGACAAAAAAATCAAATATACCCCAAAAAGAGGAAGAATAAAGTATTTTCTTTATTGGCAGCACAATAATTCGCCCTTGGATAAAACACATATGTCCGTTTGTTCGTCAAACTATGGGATGTAATACGACCTTAGGAAGTTGTTCTCGCTACATAGAGTTGTGTCCTCCTCCGTTTGGTTATTCTTCCGAACATATGGAGAGTTTGTGTTACCTCCTGCCTCATAAACTTATGTTAATTCCATACTGCCTGAGTCTCATCATTTGTCATGTTGTTTTCCAAGGGAAGTTTGTCACCAAGCATGAGTCAGCCCCTCTGCAGTTTGTCTCTTTCCCTCATACTTGGCCATCCTGAATGTCCAATCAAGTCCTTGTTCGGAATCAATGAAGCCTTCATTTTGATCATCAATATTATCTATTTCATGACCGACGAGTCGTCGAAGACCTATGGGTAGTAAATTTGTACACTCATATTACACTCCTACCCGAGTTTTGAATATTTTTTGAAGTTGTTGCTCGAGCTCTGAAGATCTCATCTCCAACCATCAGGTCGTATCAGCTTCTAGAAGATGGATACTCTATATGTATATCTTTTTTATTTTGAGATGTAGTTCCGCTATGTATTGTTCGCGGCTACACTTTATATAGTTATTTGACATGGATCTACAGTGTATTTGATTGGTATCCATGATTCTATTTTATCCTGAGCATGGGTATGCCCGCCTCGGTGAGACATTTGTTATTTTGCAAATGGTGCCTCCTAGTTCCTGGTCCCTGGGCTCACCTGTTCGGCACTTCAGTAAAGATTGGTAATGTATTTCGGCCATCAGATGCTCTTCTGACCTCACACATTAGGGGGAATTTGTTATAACCCAAATTTGCACCAGACATGCTTACCTGGCATCAGGCCATCTCAGATTCCTTCTTTGCCAAAACGTTGCTGAACAACTCTTTAAAAAACCTCTTTTATAAGGGCCTGTGCACCCTACTCCATTACTGCACACATGTACACACTAGCTGACCTAAACCAGCCCGCGTGGACCTACAAAAGCATGAAAAAAGGAAAGTTTCTGACAGAACAAACAGCTTTGGGTGAGTTAACTGAAACTCTCGGCCATGCATGGATGAGGGTTCGTCCAAATACCTAGCTTCTTCTAGCCTATAAAAGAAGGGTTAGGGGTCCCATTTGGAGGAGGAGAATAATAGTAAAGAAACTCTACCCAATTGTACATTCCCATTGTCCCAACCCTTTAGCCATCCTTGTGCAAAGAGAGATACAGAGAAAAGAAGTTGGAGGACATTTGAAGAGGAGCCCAGGATCAGGTTCATGGAGCGGTGGCCGGTCTCGACATTGTAAGTTGATTCATTAAAGTTAATAATAAAGAAATGATTTTCCCGTCCCACTATATGAGTTCTTCATAGTTTAGTGAATATATGTTTGAATCTCTAACCCATTAATTTATAGAACAAATGCATGTAGAGTTTGTTGCTTGTTTTGTACGCAGGTCAATATTGAGAGGATAGCTGCTAACAAGCAATCAAGTGTGAAGAAGGATCGACATTGAATGTTCGGAACAAGGTATGTTCGTTTAACCATGTATTTGCTTAAAAGAAATGGGGATTAGGTCTGGGACGATGGTAGAAACTAGGATTCTTTCGGTCTTATCGGCATGCATAATATAACTCTAAATGCTAATCTGTAGGGGGGTTTCCCACCACAACACTAAGAAACCAACTCTAATCACAATGTATTAATCCTTGATAATGAGTACAATATATAGGGCTCTCCACATGAGGAGTAATGCGCATTAGGTTGGGATTTCCATGTTCATGCTCAAGTAAAAAAGTAACTTCTCTCAATAGCAACAATTAACTAAAGTCAAAATTTGATAATAATAATAAGAAAATGTAAAATATATAGGTGTGAACTTAGTGAGAACTCTACATGAAGTCAACATGCATTCCATAATGGAAAGTCACCAAATAAGTGAAGTGAGTTAACTCCAAGTATTATATGGGTAATGTGCACTTGCCTAGGAGGCTAATATTCCTACCAAAGTGCACTCTATAGCCATGAAATAAGAAATATCTCCTAAAATTAAGGAAATAGGAATTATCTCCTAAAAATAGGAATTTTCCTAATGATGGCTAAAAAATAGGAATTCGCCTAATGGTAGCTAAAAATAGGAATTTTCCTAATGGTGGTTTATGAACCCATGGTTTTGGAAAACCATGGTATTTTCCCATGGTATTACATATAGGAATCCACCGGATAAAAATAGACATGCTATAAATAACAATCCTCCTAAATAGTAGGAAAAATGGAAAAAATGAGTATGTAACTAAGTATGTAGTTTAGCATGTATCCCATCAACATATTTCTCACATCACCTATCAAGAGACAAAATTAATATTAAAAACATTTGCATTCCCTCCTCTATAATTAAAAAGAGGAATGTTGGAACTTTCTCTCATCATTAAGGATTTTAGAATATTGGAGGAGAAGTATTTTTACGATGACTTCAACATTACCCTTAAAAAAAAGAGAGAGAAAATAGGGGGGGTGGATCATTGTTAGGGATCCCCTTTGAGAGAAAATAGAAGATCTGATATTCTTTTCAGATTTAATTGATATAAAATCAAACAAGGGGGAGGTATACTTGTGGCCATTAAAAAGTAGGTATGAGAAATAGTGTAGCATGGTTGGACTAATTTATAGTCGAAAGTTCATTCTTAGACAAAACTCTATCAAGTTCATCAAAAATTATTTCTTGGGTTTCCTCCGACCATGGATCCATTTCTTTATTGATTAAAAAAAACCCTAATCATGGTCTCATTCCTTATCATTTCAACCCTTTGTGGCTCCTGGACAAATCTGTTGTTGAAACAATTTCAAAAGTATGGAACACATGGGTGGTTAGCTCCCTAATTTTTATTTGGGAGAAAAAATTAAAATCTACCAAATTCGCCCTTAAGTAAAGGGTCAAACACCTCTACTCTCCTCTTAAGCATGAAATAGAGGCATGCATAGTAAATTTGGGATTTATTAAAGACTAAATTGAAGAAAAATAAATCACCAAAGACTTAATAAAAAAGGAAAACATAATCTTTCAAAAATACCACAAATTACTCAAATTAGAAGAGGAAAAGTGGTAACTAAAATCATGTAGTTTATAGTTAAAATCTAGGGATATAAACACCACATTTTTTCAAAGTAAAGTGAAAAATATATTGTGGAAGAAGTCAAAGAAATCACAAAAGAGGATGGTTTTCAGAACATTTAAAGAAATAAATGAATCCACTCATTCTCATTTGAAGGACTTGTATAAAAGATGAAGTCAATCCCGAGGAAACAATGCAGGAAGCAACGCACATACTAAAAAACATCTCGTCTCTAATTAAATAGGGATATAAACACCACATGTTTTCAAAGTAAAGTGAAAAATATATTGTGGAAGAAGTCAAAGAAATCACAAAAAGTATATTGTGGAAGAAGTCAAAGAAATCACAAAAAGGATGGTTTTCAGAACATTTGAAGAAATAAATGAATCCACTCATTCTCATTTGAAGGACTTGTATAAAAGATGAAATCAATCCCGAGGAAACAATACAGGAAGCAACGCACATACTAAAAAACATCTCGTCTCTAATTAAATTAAAGTGAGAATGAGAATATTATGCAAGAAATTTCTAAAGAAAATATTTTGAAGAAAAAATGGGATTTGGCCCTTGACAAAGCCCCTAATCCATAGATTCACAATCCATTTTTACAAGGAAGGGTAGAACAATATTAAATTCAATTTCATTAGAATATTGAAATATATCCACAAGTCAAGTAGAAAGTAGAATAGGGGAGGCACTAATTCAACTTTCCTAGATCTCAAGAAAGATAACCCTTAATATTTCTCCATATTTTTCCCAATTTCATTATACAATTATTCCTATAAAGTATTGACCAAAATAATTACTAATAGGTTGAAAAATCTTCTTCCCAAAATCATATCAAAAAATCAAGGAGGTGCAAGTGGATTCTGGATAATATTATAATGGTTTAGAAAGCAATTCATTATAGTCATGCAAATGGAGACAAAGTATGATCATTAAAATTGATATGGGATATGGAAAATTATTTTGATAGGGTTACCCAGTCCTTCCTCTTTGACGTTCTCCATAAATTTGGCTTATGTCCCGTTATTTATTAGGTGTGTGTCTGCATAAGTAACCCTTGGATCTCCCCCCGATAAATGGGAGATCCACTACCTTTTTTAAACCAAGTCGAGGACTACACCACGGGTGCACATTATCTCCTTTGCTCTACATTATCATGGATGAGTCCCTAAGTAGAAATATGGAATCCCGTAGTGGCAACTTACTAGGAATAAAAGTGGTGAGATGCATGAAAAGTATCAACCACTCACAATTTGTTGATGACGCATTATTTACCGGTGGGGCCTTTTCCATTATGTAAATAAGGTTTAAAAATATTTTGAATCTGTTCACCAATGTCTCCGAGGGGAGGATAAACCTAATAAAATTCAAATATATGTATAGAATGTAAGCAATGGTTTATTACAAGTAATTTCCAAAATTTTGTTGTTCCCATATCAAGAAGTGTGGTACTCTTTTAGATATCTAGGAATGTCTATTTTTTTTCTTTCTCATCCTCACAAATGTCGAAAAGGGTTATAAGAAAGATAAAATCCAATTTTCATTAGTGGGATCAATGGTTCTATCCAGTTGGTAGATTTATTCTTATCAATATATTATTTTGGTTTTTTCATATATTCGAATGCTCAACACTACTCACTACACTACTCACTTTGGTAGGTAGAATGCATCAAACTGGTCAAGAATTAAGGATATTTGTATGGTATGGAGGTAAGAAGAAATCCAAAAGATTTTATTTGGTGAATTAGTCAATAGTTATGGCAACAAAGGAGCATAGTGGCCTTCGTATAAAGGGCCCTACTTTAATGAATCTAGTCTTGAGAAATAAACTATGGAGGATGATTTTTAGTAAGTATGAGTGGTGGAAAAATATCCTACATGAGAAATATTTTCTAGGAGAGACGAAAATATGTCTTGACAACATTTGGGATATAAAAAGAGGTGGAACTATATGTAATTTAATCAAAGAAGCAATCCCTATTATTTAGAATCAATTAACATGGTTCATGGAAGTGGTTGATCAATTGATTTTTGAAATAATAGAATTATGGGGAAGCAATCACTGGAAAGTATCCAAGAGTTGTGTCCTCTCAAGGATTAGTTAGACAGTCAAGGCAAGAAAATGATTTTAGATATATCTTCGTTGTACATAACTACCTATACTTGGTCGGGTTGGAATCTTGGATCCCCTCCAACCCACCTACTTTGTCGAGCCTCATCCCTCACTATTCATCTCTTAGGATGTGTTGGGAGCCATAGTGAACCCAATATAAGAGGATAGGGATTCCTAGAATATAGTGCTAAACTAGGGTATGAGTAGTAGCTGAAAAATAATTATGTACCACCAAGGTCATCAATTTGGACCAAGGTTTCGTATCCAGATGGCCTGCCCAAATAAACATATTTTGTTGGGATCTTGTACATAGGAAGTTCCTGACATCTAATAATATACACAAGCAAGGGATACAAGGCCCTTCCAGATGCATGTTTTGTCTCTCTGATGTTGAATCGATCCAACACCTCTTTTTTGAATGTGAATATACATATCGAGTATGAGACTCAATAGTTAATGGGATAAACAATAGATTTAGAAGACTAGATTCCTGGAAGAGAATGTTTGATCATTGCAACAAACTATATATTGGCTCTTTAAAGGACAAAATAGTATTTAAAAGAACCTGGCTGATGTTGCCTAGATATATATGTTGGAAATTTTGTCTAGCTCAGAACAAATCTATGTTTAATCAATAGCTAACCAAGCCAAATAACATAATGGTTAAGGTAGAGAATCTAATCTCCAAATGAAATCATTTCTTCGTCAAGTAGAGTCTTATCAAGGATGAAGAGGAATGGTATTTCCAATTTCATATAAATCCTTCATCCATAGGGTCTAGAAATGAAAAGAACAATATCAAATCATATTGGCATCTTTAAATAAGTATTCAAGATTTCCAGAGGTGGAGAACTGATCATCAATCCTTTATCTTATTCTTTGATGGCGCATCTGAAAGGAATCCTAAGGTGGAAGGTGTGGGAGGGGTTATTATAAACCCTATAGGAATAATAGAATCATGATTCACTTGGGAGCTCGATATATTAACCAATAAACAAGTTGGCGCCTATGTATTATTTCAATGCCTAAAGCTCGCTATCAACTCTAGCATCCAGAAAATGTTCACGGTGGGGGAATCTAAGAATGTTATAAGAAACATGGTCTTGAACATTATCCAACTTGATTCTCTTTTGATCTAAGAATGTTATAAGAAACATGGTCTTGAACATTATCCCACTTTATTCTCTTTTGTCATCAATAATAAATTGAACAAAACAAGAATCAAGTAGGTTCTCTTCTACCAATTTTTATTATGTTCTAAGGGAAAACAACCCCTTAACGGATGGTTATGCTAACTAAGCAATTTATTTTAAATGGGGGGACATTATAATCAATGGAAAGGCGTCCCATGACATATTAATGAAGGACAAGGAACATATGAAGACATTTAAGAGGTACATGCCATATCGTAAGGCAAGCTCATCATATGGCAAAGCATGTTATGAGAAGAGACTCTTCCTATCTTCTCGCATGCCTCAACATCCAAATTCACATGAATTTGATATCATGGAAGGTAATTATCCTTAGCATTGTGGGATCATGGCTTTGTGGTTTCATTTTCCTATACAGTGGTTTTAGTATACAAGTTCAATCTTTGGTCTAGTGAATCTTGGCCCTATGTTTCAGGTTGCAAGTAAAGTTGTTGTCCTCTTTTAGCTTTTGGGTAAGCCACCACCTCCATTTTTAGTTTTTTTTTTAAGAGATCGTACTTTATGGGATTGTCTCAAGTTTTAGTCCAATGTAATTTTATGTTGTTTGAGTCTCTTCCTTGGAGAACCCTACTCCTTATTTATATAATATCCATTAATCTTTGCAATATCATGCTCATGTGAGTGAGTTCTCTTGTGATTTTAATTATGGTCAATATCTTTTAGGGGTCCTCTAGGTGTGGAAGGAGTTTCATTTGTTGCTTTCTAATTCAAGGTGGTTATTTGTTAGTTGGTGTACTTTGTTTTCAAGCTCAAAAAATCCACCTCCATATTTTTTTTGTCTCTATTTTCAACCCTTCTATATGTTTTGAATAGAGTTTCTTTGTGTGGTGTATGTTTGGAATGCTCTAAGTCAAGATTGAATCTATTATGGGCATCATGGGATCTGATATTGGAGACAAAGCACGACAGAGAAAGGAATTGTAAATAGCATTGAGATATTAAAGTTGCATTGGGTCTTGAATTGTTATAGTCCTCAAATAGATTAAGGGGAGTTGCAAGAGATTCGAAATGAATTGAGAAGCCACAAGGAAACTATTCAAGGCAATAGAAGCTCAATCCCCATTGCCAGAACAAAAAATCATGAATAAGACCATCAATTCACCACTCAATTTGCAACAATTATGGGCACCTTGGTCCAATAGAAACATCATATTGTTTTTCTATAGGTTGAATGCAGCAACCTTAGCAACATGGTCATTAATTTGACTAAGGGTGAGTAATTTGGAGCATCCAACCAAGTGAAATCAGTCAATTGGAATTATAGGGGATGGAAGTAAGAAGAAACAATGCACTAGCTCCCTGAGGATGTGGCAATTGTCCAGTAGATAGGATTTGGATCCAAGAAGAGCAGCACTGTAGGGGATGGAAGTAAGAAGAAACAATGCACTAGCTCCCTGAGGATGTGGCAATTGTCCAGTAGGTAGGATTTGGATCCAACAAGAGCACCACTAGAAGAAGCAACCAATCATCACAACTTTTGCTAAGTTTATATGTTTTACGAAATTATCAAATTTTTAGGTTCATTTTGTAGAATCTACACAACTAAAATGTATTGGGATGATTTGTTTAATGAAACAGATAGGTACAATTATATTTTGGAAGATAGCTTTCTTTTCAACTTTTGTTTATAAAAATTTTAATCAGTCATGTAATCTTGCTACAAGCTCTGCTGCAATTTTTATTTAATACATATCTACCAATTATAATTAATAAATGTTTAAATATTTTTTTGCATTTATTTAGCATTCAAAGATGTACCGGGATGTTTTTCTTTCTCAAGTAAATGGGTACAAGTATATTTTGGAAGGTAGATCTCCTTTTGGATTTTTTTTAAAAATATTTGAATCAGACTTTTAATGTAATCTTGCTACAACTTCTACTCATCCCAATCTTCTTACCTCTTTTGAGAACCGCTTGGTAACCGATATGCAGCGCTTGATTTTCTCAAATGAGGAATGTTCGTATCTGAGTGCGCGGTGGCTACAGCAAGCCATGGATGTCATCTGTTTGTCTGCGTATTCTCGTGCAGAGGACCTGTTTCCCCAGCATATTCGCCAGGTTCTTGATTTACGTAAAGAGTGTAGTAAGTGTATAAACAGGTATCTGGAGGAATTTTAGTCTGACCAAAAATTATATATATATAATCTCGAGAATATAACTGTATGATCGAGTAGAAATCAAAATACACATAGAATAGCTTTGACAGCTTAAGGAGAATATTGTTACAATATAGAATTTTATGACTTTAACAATACATTTGCATTTATAGTAAATTTTAGAAAGGCACCAATATTATCCCAGAAACAAAATCACCAAAAAACCTCCCGAGTCCTCCCAAACTTGTCAACCAACAATCAAAGGATAAAAGAACCTCCTCATTTAGGATTTCTTTATGAACCAAAATACCATAGAGTAATCGCCTCCCTGAAAAGAGCATCACCATGATAGACATGTTCTATGGAGATATATTCAAAAGACAGTTATAATGTCCAAATGAGCTCTCCCTTTAAACCAATCTACTACCAACTTGGAATCACCCACTACTTATAAAAGTCTTATTCAATTGTCCCATGCAAAGTTTAATAGCACCCAAAGGGTTATAATCTCTACTTAATTATTTGTGCCAATTCCAACTCCTAGTTTTAAATGAAAAAAATGATTAGAGGTAAGATGTAACACAATAGGTCAGCTCCACAACAACCTCAAACCCCCTCACAAGCATCGTCAAAATAAATCCATGCTATTGACTGGTTGAACAAAGATGCTCGAAGAGGCATGTCTATCTTTCTAATGACCTCCTTCTTTTCTTCAAACGCAGTTCGAAGCTTGTGTGAGCTACAAACAAGGGGCATCCATTTCTTCCTTAGATTAAAGTTTGATTTCTATGTAACCAAATTCCCCATTTGACATAACAAGGAAGGTCCTTGAAGGAAGTGACCATTTAATTCGTCACCTAGGTCCAAATGCATTGCTCCAATGAGGATTGACTCCATGTTCCTGGACATTTCAACAACTAGAATACATCTTGCCAAACCTGCACTTTAAATGAGCAAGAGACAAAAAGGTGGCCCACTAACTCCCCTTCGACCTTGCACAAGATGCACATATTCAGGCCTTTCCACCCTTGATTTTAACCATTATCCCAGGTTTAAATTGTATTATCCATTGCCGACCACATAAAGATATGTATCTTCAGAGGGAACTTCCATTTCCAAACCAATGACCACTACCATTTGCATTCACCTATCAAAAGAGTTAGAGAAAGATCTTCATAACCCAAATTTGTTGTGAGAGTACCAGAGGATTTATTCCACATCCATATTAGTTCATCCTCTGCATCATGAAGAAACATTCCATTATGTGAGAGAATACAAGTGTAAGATCTCCATTCTTCTTCCAAGTCTCCATGCAAACCTAAGTCCTCTGTCGAGAACCAATTCTATAACCATCTTTCTCGAGCACCCTATACCTCTGTGTCAACCAACATTGTGAGACTTTGTTCCCTTAACCATGATTTCAAATCCTGAGAAAGAAGGAAACTACCACCTATGTCAACCCATGGGTCTTCACCCACCCTGACTCGATCCCCTCTACCTACCTTCCACACCACCTGTGAAAAGGCTTGCACCAAACCTTTCCAAATATTTGAAGCACCTTTGCACAATATAGATTCAGTACTAATCTATTATTCCACTAAATAATATTTAAGATATTTTTTCTTCATAATCTTTCCCCATAATCCTATGTTGAACAATATTTGCCACAAAATTTTTGTTGCCAGAGAATAACCAAATAGGTGAATGTTCTTTAAACCCCACCCACCTTATTTTTTGGGTTTCGCCAAGGTTTCCAACTAATGATATGGATATGCTCCTTCTACTTTTTTCTCAACCATAAAAAATTGAAACATCTCCTTCTTATCTTTTCTGGGATGTTTTTTGGAACATGAGCTAAGGAGAGCCAATAAATAGGAATGTTCTTGAGTATTGTTGTTAACAAGACTAAACTTCCACCAATAGTTAGTCGTCTATAACACCAACAGATAATCATGGCTTCAATTTTCCTGAAGATCCACAACTAGTTAACCACTCTATCATCATTATGTTTCAAATAATAACCTAGATATTTTAGTCCACTATCTAAAGGCTCAACACCGAAAGAGAAAAGATGATGAATCAATGCTTCCACTTTAGAAGACAATTAATTACATAGAATTAGGGATTTTTTACTACTTATTTCCATCCCAGTCGCCAAACAAAAGGTCTTTAAAATGCATTTGTATTTCCTCCATTCCCTTACTAAGCCATCCCCAAATAAAAGAACACCATGTACAAAAAGAAAATATGTTATATTTTTTACTTCTACTACCAAAATACCTTTGATTGATCCTTCATGTCTCGCAGAGTTAAGTAGCCTACTTAGACATTCGACGATCAATAGAAATAGAAAAGGGGACAAAAAACAACCTTGTCTCGAACCCATTGAAGCTTTACAAAACCTAGAGGGAAAGCCATTGATGAGAACTGCAAAAGAAACCAATGAAACACACCCAAAGATCCAATTTACTACCTCGAGTATCGAGCCAATTTCAAGTAGGAATAGTCTAAGAAAGGTCCAGTTAACCTTATCCTAATCTTTGGCAAAATCAATCATCACAACTGTTGTTGAAATCTTTTTTAACTTAATGATATGCAAACCCTCCTATGTTGAGCTAATTGCATCCAAAATCAGCCTGCTAAAAAGAAACACAAAACACCCTTCTAAGATAAAAGTAGATAAAACCCCTTTAATTCTATTAACAATTATTTTAACTATCACTTTGTAAATAAAGTTACAAAATAAAATGGAATCAGCAAAATAAACTAGATGTGACTTCTTAAGAATCAAAGTGATAAAAGTTACATTAAGAGCCCCGAAATTCTACCACAAATCCTTACTCTCCACTGCCCTAAGGATCTCCTTTGCCAATAAATCATAGATGTATAATAATATAATATATTATTTATAGAAATAAGATTGGTTGAATGAAATGATGTAATTAATTTTCATAATATTTGTTGATTGAGATAATATGATAAATTTTCATGGGCTCCTTAATTGTTTAGCTATTAAAAAAAGAAAAATCAATAATAATTCTCAAATAGGAATTTCATAACTATGAAGATGTTGTAAATGATGGCAATCATGACGTTATTAAGAGAATTAATCATTTATATTTATAGTTAGTGAGTGCATATGATAATGAAAAGTGTATGATGAGTCGTTAACGTTAATAATGAAGATTTTTTAATAAACTTTGGTGTAGCTATAACTTCTTTAAGGTTGTATGATATAAATGACAAGAAATACTCCATGTGCATGAAAAATTGGTTAACGTATATGATCATGATAAATATGGATAATGTGGTATATGGAGACGATCTTCTTCCTCCATGTTCGTAGCCTCAGTGAGACTCCATGATTTATCAACTTTTTAGAAGAATATGTACAGTATTACTACATCATTGAATGGTATGAATATTTTTGTATAGATATACCATTAAGGTGGAATTTTTAACAAATATTATTTTATATAATAGAATTCAAAATTGATATCAAATTTTTATTTTTCTTGAATTCACTAAATCACTTAATGGTGGCAACAAAGCTTTCTTCAATAATATCTATACTAAAATTGAGTGATATCATCAATGTCACCCTTAACATAGAATATTTGTACCTAAAATCGATGCCTCGAAAGAGCACAATATACCAATGTTAAAACAACTCAATAGAAAGTTGAAATAGATTATGAGGGAAATCAATTTTCCATTCTTAAAAATAACTTAAAAGTTTCAATATAAGAGATCAATACATTCGTCAAGAATGTTCTTTGGATAAAGAAACCATTACACTTTTGATTTGAAGTTCTCATTACTTTAAAGTAAACTTGGAGATTTTATATAGCAATGAGATTTTGAAAAAGGAATGACTTACGCTGATAAATGGAAGCAACATGGAAGGCCTTAATTATTTTTCCTCTTTAATATGTAGAGATAAATAGAGAAAAGAATTTGTGAAATCTAAATGGTTTATCAAGGTCTTACTCACTCTTATTGACAAACAATTCTCCCTGTAGAGAAAAACACTAGTAAGTAGCTTTCCATTATATGTATAGTATAGTAGAGAAAAGATTTGTGATGGTAAAAATAGATTCCTAGACAGACACAATAGGGGACCTCTCTCTCATTCCCTTTTACCAAGGAAAAACAAATACACTTCACGAGAAGGAAACTTGAAACTTGAGGCTTAGGGAACCTAAAATTAACCATCCCTTGTGTTTCTCTCTTTTTTGCATTCTCATCTCAATAATTAGGGATAGTGTAAGACACATTTTTTATCCTTATCTCAGCATGTGTATATGTGTATGTGCATGTAGGAATACATCAAATAGCGATACACTCATCGACTAGTACACACTTTTATTATGGTCTCAACTACAAAGTGAAGGTGTTAGTATGATTATCTATGTTTATGTTGCACTCATAGAGTCCAAGCTAATTGTCTACACTATATTTGTATTCAAATCGTGTCTCTACCTTCCGAATCTCTATATTCTTGTTCTTGTTGTTTGGACCCTATGTCATTGTTGTGAAAGGTTAATTTTGCTAAAAACAGTACTCGAGAGAATTCCTATTTATTGGCTCTCCTTGGCTCATGTGCCAAAAAGCATCCTAGAAAATATAAGAAGGAGATATTTCAATTTAGGTCTTCTTATCCAATCCTCAATTTATCAATCTAAATGTACATTTGATAAACCACTTTACTCCATAAAACCTTATCTAAGATAAGACCCCACACAAAATTTGTTGCCAAATCCTTTGTAAAAATATATATTATCTTTTAACCCCCATCCTCTCATATCTTTTGGAAGGCAATATTCTTCCATTAACCCATAATAATGCCTCTTTTTTCTCTATCCCCGATCACAAAAACTAAAAATTCAATTTTCTAATCTTCTAAAATACAAATTTTAAAATGTCAAAAAAAGACTTATAATATACAAAAATCACTTCTATAATAAATTTTACCAAGACCAACCTTCAACCCAAAATAACCATCTATTCTATTATATTGAAGCTTAATCCTTCTCTCAAATTTTAATATCAACTAGTCTTAATCTTTTATGTCATAATCATTTGGCTTGATATAAAAACTTAAGCACTTCAAATATATTTTAAATTCAAACTGTTGGTAAGGAAACAACTTCCAAAGCTTGTTGATCTAGTCAAAGTTGACTCATCAAAGGTAAAGGTAACTAAGGCATCACTATCAACTTATCTATATCTGATATTATGAATATAACTAATTGTTAAATTTTCAATATTTGTTTTCATTCCTTTAGTAGAGTAGTATAGTTCAAGTATCTCCTTCCTTAATTACATCATTTTTATAACCATCACAAAACAACAAAAAATCATTAACAAATAAAAAAAATACAAATTTTCCCCACTTTTATACTTTACCAAATCTCTTAACCTCCATCAATTCCCTACTCAAACGCTCACCCACAATGAGAAAGAGAAAAGGTGATAAAGCTACTCGAGAGCATTCCTATTTTAGTCACATAGGGTCCAAACATTGGAGTAGTGCTTTTAATGATGATTGTACAATAAAGACAAAATAAATTTATTCTATAGAATGGTGATTTTATTAACTAAACTTTGAAAATTAATTAAATATTTGTTAATATATTTAAATAATATAAATTGAATTTTATTTTATAAATATGTGAAAAATAATTAAATATTTGTTAGTATATTTAAATAATATAAATTGAATTTTATTTTATAAATATGTGAAGAAAATTTTTTAAAATATATAATTATCATTAATTAAAAAATAAATAAATTCAATTTTTTATAGGTTAAATTTTTATTCACATCATAACCAACATAAAAAAACTTTTAAAAATAAAAAGATTCAGATAAATGCGATGTCCATGAAAGCGAATGGCTAACTTAAAATGCCTTAATAAACACCTTTAAAAATAAAAAGATTCAGATAAATGCAATGTCCATGAAAGTGAATGGCTAACTTAAAATGCCTTAATAAACAAGACACATCTACACTGGTATGTTCATATGGAAAACATAAAATGTTATTCACAAGAAATGCATTATTTAAATTATTATTTTCATGTACAATGGTATGCTCATATGAAAAACTAATATTATTTATGCTTTGAATATATAATTCTCGGGCAACATGACATGCACATTGTGGATAAACAACAAAGAGATCCTAAGAGCCATGGTTGCCTTGGTACTGGTTGAACTAGGAAGAGAAGCACTAAGTGTTGTCGGGATGATTGGTTTGGTTAGGGCTCTCATCTTTTCATGTTTGGGGTGAAGAGTCGGGTCAGAGTTTTGGAGGGTTGGGAGTCGAGAAGGCGGTTAGGGTTTAGTCTAGGGTTTTAAATGAGGTTGAACTTGATGATCTGAGGGATATGGAGACATCAACTGTAAATCCAGCTGATGACCTGGAGGAGGATCAATGGTGGAGCCAGGGGGGTCTGCGCAAATCGAATGAAGCGTACAAAGAATATTTGAAACTGTACCAACTATCTTTACTCCCAGAGGATGTGATAGTCAGTAAAGTGGACTCTGAGATGGATATACGTACACTGCATAGGACGAATGGTGAGCGTTTGTGTGGATCATCAGAGTTGAGTGTGTCTGAATTAATAACGGACCTCTTAGCTCGAGAAGCAGAAACAACTGGGGATTTGTGCGCATTGGCGTCCCATCTACCTCCACTGATGTCGTTGAAGTGTTTGGAGAGAGAGGGTGCATGCAATATTATAGTGGAAAAAAATAAGCCAGCTCAAGATGTAGAATTGGGAGTGGAGGTGGTTGCTTTAGAGGCAGGAACAATGGGTCTCTTACCAATTGGGAGTGGTACTTACAGTTATGGAAAGGCTACAACGGTTACAGGGAGGGATAACTCTAGATGAAATGTAGTGGGAGGAGGGGTTACAGAAGGTTTGTCGGCGTCGTGGAAGAATAAGAATGAAGACAATGATGCTCGGTGTAAAGGGGCTTTAGGAGATAAGGGGGAGGTTGTTTCGAGAGCAGGAATTAAAGCGTGGAAGGTTAAATTTAAGAAACCTTTGGTTACCCTTAGAAATGATATAGGAATGAAGGAGGTGGGAGACTACTCAGAGAGGGGGTTCATAGGGAGATTCAGATACCTTGTGATGGCTACGCGCGATATTCATGGATGGGTAGCCGAAAACTGGGGACCAGTTTTGGGTATCCTTCTGAAGGTGTTCATCCTAACGAAAGGGTGGTACTGCTTCTTGTTTAATTCGTTGTTGGATGCGAAGGTGATACAAAATATGGTTTGGTTGGTGAATCAGGAAAACATAATGCTAAAGAAGTGGCACCCTGCATTCAATCCGGAGAAGGAAATTGTTCGGTTTAGACATTTGTGGGTTCTACTTCCTGGTTTTCCGCTGGTTTTATGGAGCCTAGAATCCTTCAAAGAGATAGGGAATGCACTCAGTAAATTTATTTATACTGATCCTAATATTTTGTCTAGGTCTAACAGGCGGGTGGGGATATTGTTGGTAGAATTCGATATTTTTGGAGGCCTCCCAGAAGAAATAGACATTGGATGGAGTGGGGTCATGTTCCAACAGAAGCTGGACTTTTTAGGGGTTCCTTTCATGTGCACAAACTGTATGGAAATTGGAAATCTATGGGTGCAATGCAGAGGGAATAGGAGGTCAAAGTTTATATTCTGGGATGTGGAGCGTGGCGAGCTCGCTTTAGATTTGCAGTCAATTGTCTTGAATTCTATTGTTGAAGAAGGAGCGGAATCCTTGTTGTCCTCTGGCGTGAATAGCGACTCTGGGACTGGTAAGTTAAGCCTAACCTTTTCAGATCATATTTATTTGATTCCTGTTAAAACTTTAATTTGGAAGAAAGATCTAGGGAAATGGGATTTACTAAGGGAAAATCCTTCAAGGGAAAATTTGGGGGTTGATGGTGCTCCGGATTGTGTGCCTGTGTCAAAGAATCTAAGCGGGGAGGTCGTTGGGTATGAGATCTTAGATGTTTCTATTGGATTCAGAAAGGAGGGGGTTGTGGAAGGATCAGGGTGCACATTGGATGGGGGGTTTACCTTGAAGCCAGAGGTCTCGCTTTCTCAGCTGAGAAACCAGGTGGGGGGGACCTGATAGGGTTGGGGAGTGTAGCATTGGTGGAGAAGGATGTACTATCTATTGGGATAGTGGAATATAGGCCACCTTAAAGGATTGGATTGTCTGTCGACTTTTTTGAGGGAAAGGAAACTTATGTTATCTCTAATTCTGGGACAGTTAGGAATATAGACGCAATCTCTCTTGAGGACAAATTTACAATTTTTCCCTGTTCAGGAGTGGAGGGTCGGGATATGAATTCTAGTGTCACTACCTTGGAACCGTTCCCTCCTAAAATTGATGGAAATTTTATTGTTTTAGAGAGATCTTACTCAAAGGAGGAGTCGTCCATTCGCTCTGTGATAGATGGGTCATTAAACAATTTCATTCCTTCTTATAGAGACGTCCTATCCCGTACCCTTATGTTGATTTGTTATGGGAGGGAAACTGTAAATTTTTTAATAGATAAGAAAGGAAAGGGGGATATCGATAAGGTTGTTTCTCTTCTTAGTGAGGTGGGAGAATATTCATTATTGAAGGGAGCGGTTTGGGGAGGACTGGAGAAGGATTTCTCCCCTCTAAAAACCAGAAGTGTGAGGAGGTTAGGGAAATATAAGGAAATATGTGCTTGTTCTAGTACTTCGATGATTGTTGGTCCTAGGGATCTTAGAGCTCAAAAATCCCTCGCTCGGGTTAGGAAATGATTGTGGAAACCCTAAATATTAGGGGAGTGGGGGGAACTTCTAAGTTTGTAGCCCTAAAAAGGTTCTTCGAGGAAACTAAACTGAATGTACTATTTATCCAAGAAACTATGGTATGTGTATCAGAAGCTCGAGAAATTTTCATGAAGCTACTTCCAAACTAGTATTTTTGTGGAGTGGACTCTACGGGTCTATCATGGGAGATTTTGTCGGCATGGGACCCAAGAAAAGTTGATTTATGTGCTTATTTTTCCCCTGCAGGGATTTTGCTAGATGGAATAGTAAAAGATTTAAACAAAAGATTGAATCTGATAAACTATTATGGTCCTTATGCTGACACAGAAGTATTTTGGGAGACAATTAAAAGAGATGGGATTCTCAAAGAACAAAATGTGATAATGGGGGGCGATCTAAATTTCACCATCTCTAGTAGAGAAATGTGGGGAGCACATTCTAGAGCTGATTCGTTACATTCTTATTTTAGACAGTTGTTACAAAGTGAGGGGTTGGTGGATGTCGAACCTTTAAAGTTTCTCCCAACCTAGCGAAATGGAAGAGGAGTTTTATACTACGTTGTAAAAAGATTAAATCGGTTTTTGCTATGTGATTAATTATTGATGTCAGGGATCATATATAGATCTTGGGTTTCTAATTCAAATATTTTGGATCACATGCATGTGATCTTGCATGTGGAAAATGATATAAGGAAGGAAAGTTATCCTGTTAAATTTAACTCGGGGTGGCTTGAGGATACAGAATTTGTATAACTAGTAAGAACAAATTGGAATGGTTTACTGGGAAATGAGATCCTAAATCCAATGGATGCTTTAGCAAAAAAGATTAAGATACTTAAGTCTTTAGTGGTTAAATTGGAAAGAAAGAAGAAATTGGTAACTAAGGAAGAGTTGGTAAAGAATGAAATGGAATTGGATACCTTGTACACTAAATTTCCTGGGGGATTTGAGAAGGAGGTTGATAAAGTGTTGGTTTTTGAGAAGGAAAAAAGAAAATTGGTCATCCTGAGACAAGAGGAGGAGACATAGAGACAAAAAAGCAGGTTAAATTGGTTGGCTTTAGGAGATAAAAATAGAAAGTTTTTCCATGCTTATGCCAGCCTAGAAAGATGAACAATACCATTTGGGACATCACCAAGAAGGATGGAACTGTGATCACATGCAATCATCAACCAGAAGAGGAAGTTGTAGGTTTTTTCCAAAATGTATTTCAGGCACAGGAGAATATCATTATTGCCAATCAACTAGCAATTTTGAGGCATTACCCTAGAATTTTTTCAGAGGAAGAAGGGAACAAAGTAGCAGATCTTATTACTTTAGTAGAAATAATGTCTACTTTAAAAGGTTTTAGGTCCTCAAAAAGTCCTGGGCCGGATGGTTGGACTATAGAATTTTTTCTGGCTTTTTTTTATCTAGTGGGAAACGAAAGTTTGGAGATGGTTGAAGAGACCAGGAGGAAAGGCAAGGTAAATGGAGCCTTAAATGCTACTTTTCTTGCTCTTATTCCTAAGAGTAACAAACCATAATCCTTTAGAGTGTATAGACCTATTTCATTGTGTAATCTGCTATATAAGATCATTTCCAAGATTATAGCTACTAGAATAAAATCTTGCTTTTCATTTGGAATTTCTAAGGAAAAATTTGGGTTTCTTGAGGGAAGACAAATAATTGGTGCTATAGGTGTAGTTCAAGAAGCCTTACACAGCATAAAGGTAAAAAATATCAAAGAAATGGTCTTAAAATTGGATTTGATTAAGGCTTATGACAAAGTGGACTGGGGATTCCTTAGGCTTGTACTGTTACAGGTGGGTTTAATTTTAGAAGCAATAGATTGGATACTAGGATGTGTGACTTCAGCAAATTTTGTTGTGTTGATCAATGGCAGGCCCTCTAGTTTCTTTAAGAGCTCAAGGGGATTAAGCCAAGGGTTTCCTTTATCCCTGTTACTTTTTCTGCTTGACATAGAAGGTTTAAGTAAATTCATACATGAGCAATTAAAGGTGATCCAGGGGGATATTGGTGGCCACCCACCTATTCCAGCTGGCTCCTCGTGTTCATTTTTGTTTAGCACATTCTTCTATACTGCTTTAAGATTGTAGGTTCTATGTTTTTGGGGTTTTCTGAAGCCCCGCACATCCTCCAGGTGGATACAGGTGGCCTATCATCGAATCCAACTGGCTTATTTTGTGTGTTTTCATTTCAACACCTCTTGTTGTACTTCTGGGGTCGTTTTGGGGCCCTAAACATTTTTTTTTTTTATCGCAACAGTCAAATTTTGATGGAGGAATGTGTAGTCCTCTGAAATACCTTTCCAACGGGCTATCACACACTTAAAATGGAGGTCGTATGCAAAAGTTACGACCCTAGGAAGTTAAGGTACCAAATTACACCAACTTACCCATAGGGTCCACATCACTTTTGGTGTTTCACCTTCTAGGGTTAGGTTTTTGGATGTCTAGGGTTTTGTCATTCATGATTAGTATCAAAAATTCCTATGGAGCCTCATTGTAATCCATTCTTATCATATGAATGCACATAGCAGCCACATCTCTTCTCAAAGATAGCTACCACCATTCGAGCAAGTTTTCAGTTTTGCAGTTTTACAATTTCATCCTATTTCATTATTTAATAGAAGATATTGTTCACTGGATATTTTTGTTATTCTCCATATCTCTCTGTTTATTGTATTCAGTATGTTAATCAGTTTTTTCCACTCCTAAATCCGGATCAGTGGTATCATAGTGGTCTTCTCTTCATTTATTTTTCTTTGTGCATGTCCCCGACAAGATCTGGGTATAAGAAGTTGGGAATCGAACCAATCGAGCCATTACCATATCGATCGCATTGAGCCCAACAACAACCCATGGGGGATGAAAATAAATATGATGGATTAGGAGATCCTATTAAAATGTTTCTCGGGTAAGCCCTTGTGCGACAAAGTAACAAAATGATGGAAAACTTCGCACAGATCCCTCGACGGTTGCCCACAGGAGAAGCATCTTCATCAAGTGGCCATGCAACCCCCTTCAAGGTACAAGTAAATTTTGATATTCCATTATTTGAAGGACTGATAGATGCAGATGTTGTAGATAAATGGTTGAATCTTCTTGAAGGATATTTTTCGGTCCACAATTTTTCCGATAGGGAAAAGATCACTTTTTCACTCCTCAAGGTCGTTCCCCATGTTAAAGACTGGTGAGGAACTTACTTTGAGCAAAGGGTTGTGGAGGAATCTACAATTTTTTGTTGGCCCCTACATGGGATTCCTTCTGGGACACCATTAAAGAATAGTACTACCCTTTTGGAAGCTACGAGGACCATTACACTAGATGGACCACGCTACGTCAAGAAAGGGACCAGACAGTACCATATTTCACCAATATTTTCCATACCCTACGCACCAAATTGGGTATCAAATACTTTGAGCATCATTTGGTGCTAAAATACAACGGTTGTTTTCATAGATACATTCAAACATAAATGGAGTTCTTGGACATCGCAGCACGACTTATAGATATGCTGTCAAGATCGAGCAAAAATTTAAGCAAAAACAGCGAGAGTTTGAATCTGCAAACTCCTCACAGCCAAAGAAGGGAAAAGGTAGCGCCAACCCACACAGTGAGGGACCAAGTCGAGATGTCCATCAGAACAAGTAGTCCAAGCCATAACACAAGAAGGGTAATGAGAATACGAAGAAGGACATGGGAAAATGGTGTGAGTACCATAAAATTCATTGGCACAACACCGAAGAATGTCGCTCCAAGATGTCCCTCATGGTTGAGTTGAAGGCTTCCGAGTCAGAGATCGATTCTGATTCTGATTCAAATCCTGAAGGAGGGAAATGGATTATCGATGTTGAACCTAGTGCCACTATCGCTACCACCAAAGTTCATCCAAGCAAGCCAAAATAACTAGAGGAAGGGGAACGCCTCTTTCACTCGCAGATGTGGTTCAAGGGGGCTCCAATTCATTTCATTGTCAAAAATGGTAGTCAAAAGAATCTGATTTTAGCATAGGTCGTCAAGTGGATGGACCTGCCAATGACACCGTACCCACATCCCTACACCAATGGCTATCTTTTCCAAGGAAGAGATCTTTGTGTCAACCAATAGTGTCGTCTTCCCTATGGCATCAAGCTTTTCAAAGATGAGGTACGGTGTGATATTTAACCCCTTGAAGTTTGTGATGTTATTTTAGGACAACCACATTTATGGAAGTGCCATGTTGTGTATTAGTTTAAACCTCGTAGTGTTATTATTACTTTGGGTAGACAATTGTATAGGATCCCAGTAGTAGCGTCGCCTGCTGCTATTTCTTTAATCTCTGTTAAGAAATGCAGTAAGGTCATTTCGCAGACTGGGAAGTTCATATTCTTTGTGATCCGTGCTCACAGTAAGCAGAAGGTCATCGTCACATCTGTGGCCTCTACACAATGCCTCTCTTTGCAGCAGAAGAAAGTGGACGGGATTGTAGAAGAATACAGAGACATATTCTCCTCACCTACTAGGGTACCAACACACTGCCAAGTCAAGCATCCAATTGATCAGACCCTCGATGCACCTCTACCTAATGGACCAGTCTATCGACACTCGCTGATGTAGAATGACGAAATCAAGCGTCAGATCCGAGAGCTTCTTCAAAATGAGCACATCAGACTCAACTCATCCCCTCACGGAATCCCGATTGTACTGGTGCAGAAGAAGGACAGGACTTGATGACTATGCTTTGATTGCAAAGCCTTAAACAAAATCACAGTCAGGAACCGCTACTCCATTCCTAATATTGATGACCTTCTTGACCAACTCAAGGGGGGGAATTTCTTTAGCAAGATTGACCTAAATTCTGGCTACCACTAGGTTCCCATTGAACCAACTGATGTATGGAAGACAACCTTCAAGTCTAAAGAAGGTCTCTACGAATGGTTAGTCATGCCCTTTGGCCGCTTTACAAATGCACTAGTCACTTTCATGAGGTTGATAGATGATGTATTGAGACCCTTCACCAACTCCTTTGTGGTGGCATATTTGGATGACATCCTCATATTCAGAAGAATGTGGGAGGAGCACATGTGGCATATTCAATAGGTTTTGAGCACTTTGCGTCAGCACAAGCTGTATGCCAACTTAGAAAAATGCACTTTTGTCATGAACATGGTCCAATACTTGGGCTACATTGTTTATGACAATGGGGTACATGTTGATCCAGCTAAGATCCAATTCATTCGTCACTGGCCAACCCCGACTACATTGACTAAGCTTCGGAGCTTTTGGGGGCTAGCCAACATCTACCGATGGTTCATGCTGGGATTATCCCATATTGCATGGGCCATCATCCAGGTGACCAAGGGCGGTGGTAGCGCCAAGTTCCTGTGGGTGAAGGAGAAACAACAAGAATTCGATGATCTGAAGCATCACTTATGCTCAGCTCTAGTGCTCTCCTTTCCTGATCTACAGCAACCATTCAATATTGAGACGGATGCATCTAACTATGTTGTGGGCGTAGTTCTCACTCAGCACAGGCATCTGGTGGCATACCATAGTGAGACTCTTTGATACTGTTTGGAAATACCCCACCTATGACAAGGAAATGTATTCCATTGTACAAGCATGTCGTCAATGGAAACATTACATTCTGTTGAAAGAGACGATCATACACATTGATCAGATGCCTCTGCAGTTCATATAGACACAGGGGAAATTGCAGAACAACAACCATCATAAGTGGTCCACCTACTTGTAGCAGTTTCATCTCAACATCAATTATAAGACATGTATCTCCAATCGTTTCGTTGACTGCCTCAGTCGCCCCCCTATGGCTACACTCACCATTGTGCTCCATTCTTGTGGACATGAAGCATCTAAGTGGCCCCAAATTTATCGGCAAGATCTAGACTTCGCCACCACATATCAGCTCTTGGGTATAGGTGCAAGTGTCATTTATTTTCACATTCAAGATAGACTCTGTTAAAACCTAATATTAGCTCATTACCCCTTAATTCGGGCATATTACATTAGTAATGTTATTTTATTTATGTCGGCTTTATTCCATTAGTTGTAATTATACCTCCTAATCTCCTATATATACTAAGGAGACATTTTCATTTGGAATCATCTTGTACTTGAACATCTAAGTGGGCTAAAAGGAGGTTGCCCCCTTGAAGAGGCTTATTATCTGAAATTATCTTTTTTTCAACGCATTGAGTACTTTTTCTGAGGTTTTTCTATGCTATATTGATATTTGGTTATTAACATATGGTATCAGAGCTCAAGGTCTTGGGGTTTCGCTGCTACATCTGAGACACCTTGGAATTTTTTTCTACAATAATTCAGAAGGAACTTCTTGGAGGATATTTAGTAGATGGATCAAGGTACGTTGGGTTAAAATTTCAGCTCCTGAGGCCTTATACTTTTGGAGATACATCCTGTACAAGATACGGTTCTGGAATCATCCTAAATTGATTCATTGCGGAATTTTCACTATAAAAAAAATTCTGTAATGTTTCAAACCCTGAACTCCAGAGGATATTCACAAAAATTAGTATGGTATATGTGGTAAAAATTTCAGATTCTGGGTCATCTTAAATTTGTAGATACACCATGTGGAAGATAGGGTATCTGACTAGTCCTATTGACTAGTCTAAGGAAGGTGTTCCAGGTAAAAAAATCATAACTTCTTTCTAGAGTATCCAAATTGAGTGGGACTGGTTTCATTGGATCATTGACATTATGTAGTATTTCGGGTACAAGTTTCAGAATTTATATCAATTATTTTGTGTGGCGCACTCTATACAAGTGAGATCTCTTGGAAAGGCCAAAAATCGGCAAGTTGTGGGGAAGTTACCATAAATTCCACTTGTCACATCCAATTTTGATCAGACCTATGGCATTGCAGAGAAGAAATATCAGATAATCCTCTAGACAATCCTACTTGGAATCTTAATGAAGGTGAAGAAATGCGTAGGGACATAAATGATTTACAAAAGAAGATACTAGCAAAAGATGAACTACGAGAGATGGAAGCTAAGTTGGAGGCAAATATGGATGGTTTAAAAGAGGAGATCATGGAAGTATTGAAAAATTTTGTAACAGAGAAGACACTTGAAAGTGAAAATGCATCCCATGAAATTCATGATGAGGACACAAGGAAG
>JZKD02S0211871.1:276736-288481 GCA_000966675.3 Picea glauca
AACCTTCATTTAGGCCCTCAAAATGGCCCCGGAAGTTAAAACCTGCTAAAAATAGTAAATTGCCAAAATTGCCAGAAAATTGTTTTGAGCCAGTCGGAGAAGGTGGGTGGCCACCAATATCCACATGGATCATGAATGCAAAACATGCTTATGAAGTTCAGATGTTGGAAAAGGTGGCAGAAGAATCAAATTGTTGGTATAATGATCTCTGGATTTGGCAGGTCCCTTTAAAAGTTGATATTTTTATTTGGTTAATGATTTAACAGAGGATTCTCACTTGGGAGAATCTGGTCAAAAGAGGATTCGCAGGGCCTAGTAGATGTGTTCTATGAGAAAAAGATGAGTAAATTTTGTATCATATTTTTGTGGAGTGTAACTTTACAAAAGATATTTGGTATTAAATTCTAAAGGACTTAAAACTAACAAATCATTGGGTAGGAGGAAACATTGTTGAATGTCTACAAAACTGGATCAGGAAGGATTTAAACTGGAAAGAAATTCCTTGTTACGTCTGTTGGGAGGTATGGAAACACAGGAATTTGGTGATCTTTGAATATCATCCTCCAAATTTGGTTAGATTTTGTAGTAGGATTCTACATGCCTTAGGTGAATTAAAGAGCCTGAAAGATACTAAGATTTGCAGGGTTGTTAGACCTCCTTTACTTGACATTAATTTGGCAGTGGGGTTTTTTTATGGGGCCTCACAAGACATGGGGGCTAAATGTGGTGCAGGAGTTGTTTTGAAGTGCCCATTTTTGGATACTTACAGATTTAAGATGAATTGTGGAAGAGGAACAAACACTAGGGGGGAACTCCTAGCATTGTGGTGCATCTTACATTTTGCATACTATAAAAAGGTAACAAAGTTACAATCGATAGGTGACTCAAAAGTTATAATTGATTGGTTTAATAATGACAACATTCTACATGTGGTCTCTCTTCAGCGTTAGATGCAAAAAATTCGACTGTTGTGTGGGAGATTTCAACAAGTAAAAGCACAACATATATACAAAGAGTTCAACAAAGAAGCAGATCAACTATCTAAAGGTTCTCTGGTTCTGGACGAGAATGGTATATATGTTGTAAGGGGAATGTCTAGACTGTTTTTTGTTGAAATGTATTTAGAAACATTTGAGAACAGTCCAACTATATGAAAAGTTGCAAATTTATTATTTTGTAATCATCTAGAGTTTTTGTTATTAGTTAACTTTCTTATAGCACTGTAAAAAAAATCAGAAAGCACTCTGAAGACAAAATTTTTGTAAAATGTCTATTATATTTACTAACATAAGTATTTTTTTCTAGTGGAAAAAAAAATATGAAAAACCCAAAATCTAAATTGGTATTCACAAGAAATGCATTATTTAAATTATTTTCACTTTTAATACACAAGAAATGCATTATTATTCCCTGTCGTAGGTGTAGAGGGACTATAGCGATCGATAAATTGTTGACCTAGTATTAGATTGTGCATTGACCAGAAATATTTCCATATTGTCTATTGTTGGAACAAGGGAAGTGAAGACATCGATTTTAATATAATAAAAAGTATCATGTTTGTCAGGATTTGATTGGACAAAGGATTAGAGGTCTTATTGCAGCCTTCGTTATTCCCAATGTTAAATATCTTAACCTATCCAAAGTATTTGGTAGTATATGGTCTTTTTGAATTATATATTTTATTATGCATTGGCCGACGGTGGATTAATGCTAGCATTAGTTCGAATGTCTCCCTTAGCATTTTCTATTGGGTAGAATACATTCTCTACCATATTACTATGTATGATTTTTGCTTTATTGTTGCGTGCTTCGAGAGAACAGGTTTTCCACGCTGCATATTTTCTTAAATGCTTGCACAGGCCTACGCCCTTCGACGGTCCTGACAGTCTTAATTGTTTACCTAACAGCTTTGGCAGTGTTAAATGATTATTGTACAGATGGGTTGCAATATAGTTCTGTTCATGGTCAGCATCACTGATCGAGTGTTCGGTCCTTGTTTGGTGCTTCGTTCCATGGTTTTGATTCTTGTTTGATTCAACTTTGCAAAGTTGAGGTCCTGCAATTGCAGTTCAATCTATTCGTGGTTATTCACTGGTTTGTTGTTTTTCAACTTTGCAAGTTGTTGGACCTGTTGTTGCGGTTTGCAGTTTTTGGGGTTGAGCTCTTGTCATCCTTTGTTGATGAGTAAGTTTCCTTGTTGTTGTTGTTTTTCAATGGTGGCAGTCCCACCATATTTGTATGTGCTCTTAGTTTTTTTTCCTAGAAAGCATGTGTCTTGTAATGTTGAGGGCTTTACGAAAAGTAGTTGGGAGCCATCAAAACAGGGAACCATCGGGCGGGGTATGTACGCAGGGTATGCTTTCATTTTGTGGGTGGGAACACTACGTCTACCTGTTCTATTTCTGCTGAGTAAAGTTATTGTTTTATTTATTTATATGTTTTCTTCTCATTTGCTATGGGGAATAGGGGGGATTGAAGTTGAGAAGAAGAAGGTTCAAAGATACATATGGGAATTGGTGCCCTGCTTTGTTTTTTTTTTTCTATTTTGTTACCTTTTATTTTTTCTCCTGCTTTTCTCTGTTTTCATAGAAAGTGAAACTATGTAGCAAATAGCTTCAAAATGACAGTTGAAGAGATGAACGAGGTAATAGATGTTGAGTCGTACGAAATAGTTGCACAGTCCATTGTACATGACAACATTGACATGGCTTTGCATAGCAATGCACTTTTTAGATTGGATGCATTCTCGTATACTGTTGAGGATCGCCTTTTTGATACATTCCAGGATCTATTGCATTTCCGCTATTCGTTGATCGAGTTGCGCAATGGATTGATAGATTATTTCTTGACATGTTTTAAAAATGGTGATGTTGAGGCTTTGTAGTCCTATGAATACGAACTAGAATCTGATTTTCTTCGGTAGTTGCATCGAATACAAGATGTCACTACGTATTTTTCAAAAATGTGGTTGTCTGCATCTCCAGTTCTGCCTCTGCATGAGAAGGGACTTTGGGGAGATACATTTTGTATACGATGGTTGTCTAACTGGATGAATATATCAGTTTCCATTTGGTCATTGACAAGAAAAACAAGATATCTACAATTCAATAAAATTGCATCTGATAATCCATATTGCATCTTGTTCCATGATGCCAATGCCCTCAGTGGCCATTATGAACAATTGGTGTACATAAAAATTCCCATATGCAATATAGAAGGTCCTCATATCTACTTGTTTGTTATTTGCAAAGACCTTCAATCTCAATGCAAAGGGATTTTGCATGCCATAGATTGCCATGGTTTACAGCTGGCAACAAACGTTGTGTCTAGCTGTGGAGATAGTCTGTTCAATGCAATTTGTTGTTTGGTACCAGCAGAATTCGATGTTCAATCGTTGCAACTTTACATTGTACAGTCATTTTTCAATGCAATTATAGGCGGAAGCCAACAGGCTTTTAGGTGCTTGCATCATCACCTTTGCCCATATCTTGTATAAAATATGTCGATAGTTGGAAGTTGACAGGAATACCTTGTGAACATGGCGCTTCCATATGAAAAAGGGCGTATGGAGGGTTGCAGATTTTGTTTGCAATGATTGTCTGACATATTCAAGGTTAATATCCAGGTGTGGTTGCCCTTGCCAGATGCCACTATTCATTCCTAGGTTATTGATTCAAATTGTGATCGAACAATTGACATCCTTTCATTGAAAACAGATACAACACATATCCATTATGAACCTTTTCTTGCACATATCAGTAGTTCAGGTTTGATTGTCCATGCCACCCAAACGTCATCGAATTTGCATAGACGTGGAATGTTTTTTTATGAAAATGAAAGTCCTCCCAGTTTTGATATGGGCAGACAGGTCTTGAACAAAAAAAACATGTGTAAAATTCATGATAGTTGTGATGAGGCCATAGACCGCTTAGACAAAAAACGTAGAGTAAGTTATCACAATTTGAAAAAAATTATTCGTCAAATTCGCCTGACTTCTGATAAGGTCATAGAGGCCTTGAACAAAAAATGTAAAGTAGTTTCTCATAAACTGGGTGAAAGTGAAATTCATCCCAGTTTCCACCAGCTCATCCTACCCTTGGGCAAGAAACATAGACTAAGTTACCACAACTTGAAAAAGGTCATGCACGAGAGAAAAAAATACATTGTTACACTTCCTTTTAGAGAGAAACTCACATATCACAATGTAAAGAAATTTGTTCGTGCAGAACAAAGAATAAACAGGTGTGATTGCATATCCCATAATCGTGATGAAACTGTACGAAATCCTGATCTACAAGCAATACCATGCAATAGTAGCAATGAAAACCAGGAAACAATTTCTATGAATACTTCCCTGCTAAATAAAAATGCAAGACAAAACTACATGAAACAAATGAAAGACACTCCTTCCATTGCATGTGCAATTTGTGAATAATTGAATTTTTCAAAAAACAATAAGTCTTTCACACCTAATTTGCAAGCAGAATACCTCCGCTTGACAACCTAGGATAAACCATTTTTCAGTGCGAAAGTCTGTCTTCCATGTAAACGATTGCTTGAAAACGGAAAACTATCATAGTTTGCAACCCCTGGCCGAATAAGATGTAATACAGCACTAGCAGATGTAAGTGCACTTACGGAACTCGAGGAGAGACTTGTGTCTCTGTGAATTGCATTTGCCCAAATCCGACCTTGGAGCTATAAACGACCCCAGATGGGCTTAATAGGATCAATTATTAATGTGCATGTTCAGTTAGATGTTGTGCAAAAAGTGTTGCCACGATCTATTAACAATACAATTACAATCATTGTGGTTCTGAAAAGACGCTTGAGATACAAAAATATCTATCAGACAGGCAAAGTGCGTGTGCATGTTGTTATGAAAGCATTAAAGGAATTATGTTCCAGAGCCCTGTACAAAGCAGAGAACATTTGTATAAATGCCAACTGGAACAGTGTTCTCGTAGAAGAACATGGAAACTCTACAGATACTCTTGAAAATCCTAGTGATTTTGATGCAAGTGATGAATCAAACAATGAAACAGTTGTTGAAACATTGGTGCATGGATTCACTAATTCATAGTGCATTCGTGACTTGCAAGACAAAATTGTCGAAATTGCACCTATCGAGGGGCAACGTCCACTTGGAATATTCAAGGACAAATTCACTGAGGAAATGAACTTTCCAACACTCTTCTATGGATATCCACATGGCACTGATAGTACGGAACAATTCGGTTATCATAAAATAGTCCGATGGGAGCTGCTACATTCAAGCGGTTGCTTCTCCTGTCACATAACAAATTTGTTTTTCAAGACAATGTGCATAATAATAGAGCAAGTTTTGTCCTGCATGTGGGTCCGAATAAGAAAAGGCCAGTTACAAGGAAGAAAGTTGTTTGTGAAGGATGTGAAGTACAAAGTTAACCTAGAAAAAATTATGAAAAACATCTGCACCTCTCTTGCCTATTTGCAACAAAACAAAAACAATATTTTTGCAATGATCCGGCAACTAAGCCCGCCAATATTTTTCGTCACATTTACAAGTGCAGATCACTAATGGGATCCATTGGTGGTTGCGGTATCTGACCTGCATAAGAACAAGAAACGTAAAAAAGAAACTGATACACTGAAAAATAGCGACATTGACTACCTCATAAGAAAAGACCTGGTGACATGTACTCGCTACTATAGAAATAGAATAAATGCTTTGAGACAATTGATATGCCATGATGAAATGTTTTTCGGAAAAATATCGGGCTAATTTTTTGTCATTGAATTCCAGAATAGGGGAAATGAACATGACCACGCACTGTTGTGGATAGAGGATGCACCAGTGTATGGAGCCGATAACAATTCAGAGATTGAACAATTTGTGGATAAATACATAACATGCAACACAGATCATTTGGATCCAGAACTTGCGAAAGTCCATAGACATTACCATACAAGAAGTTGTAGAAAACGAAAAAGCTCACATTGCAGATACAACTTTCTCGTTCCACCAATGAGAGCTACAAGAATCATAGAGCCAGTTAGTGTAGAGGAAAATGTTATTGTTGAGAAATCTAAATCCTTGTTCGCATTTTTAGAAGAAGGGGGATTTGACGAAATGATGAGCTTTGATGCCTTCTTGACACAAGTAAATATTTCATAAGATGAGTACATCTGAGCCATACAATGTATGCTTAGGCAACCAACACTTTTCCTTAAATGAAAACTCACCCATATTTGGAACAATAGTTTCTCCAAGGATATGCTAGTTATGTGGAAAGAAAATACGGATTCGCAGTACGTGTTGAATGCATATGTTGCAGCATCATAATGTACCTCGTATATGACGAAGATTGACAAATCTATGACAAGTGCATTCAGAAAAATACACAAAGAACATGAAAAAAGACACATTGATGCCATACAAATGATACGCACACATGGCAATACATTGCTTAATCTTCAACAAATGTCTGCTCAACAAGCAGTTCACACTGCACTTTCCTTGCCCATCACTTGTAGTTCAAGAAAATGTATCTTCATAAACACATATCCACTTGAACAATGCACATTTGTCCTTAAACCACCGGTTTTGCTGCAACAAGAGCCCAACAATTCAGAGGACGTGGTATGTCGCTCTATTATTGATTATTACATCTAGCGTCCATCTCCTATTAGGCATATCTTCTTAGCAAAATTCATATCGCATTACAAAAAAAATGGTGCACCCATATCAAAAAGAAAAAAACCCTCTGTCATACGATTTGCCAAATACAACAAACATTGTGACTATGAAAACTATTGTAGAGAAAAATTGTTATTGTACATTATGTTTGATGAAAATGAAGAGACATTAATGCATAACTTATGTACATGGGAGGTTGTGTATGTTGTGTTTGAGACTATGGTGCACATCAATGAAGCTATATTTACCTACAATGTTAATCCAACATGGGGTTATCTAGAGCTTGCACTTAATGACCCAGAAAACCCTTGCGATCATGATGACACATTCGGAGACCCAAAAACAACTAGAACTACTTCTTAGTCCTATGACTTACAAGGAGATTTGCCTCGTCCTCCAGCGGTTGGAAGTGAAAAATGTATCAATATTGGTTTTCAAGTTACAAAACATCCTTTCCTAATTGAAAATAATGAATACCACGGAATAAGACGTCAATTGAATCGTGAACAACAAACAATTGTAAAGGATATTGCTCTTAAAAAATGCTTGAACATGAACAGTCATGTGCACGTGTTTCTTACAAGCGGAGCAGGAACAGGCAAGACATTCACAGCAAAAGAGTTGTTCCAAATGCTTATATGAATCTATGA
The DNA here is from genome assembly GCA_000966675.3 of Picea glauca. NCBI lineage: Eukaryota > Viridiplantae > Streptophyta > Pinopsida > Pinales > Pinaceae > Picea > Picea glauca. The sequence goes on from JZKD02S0211871.1 coordinate 284,066, forward strand.
TTCAAACAATTCCTCTGATCCTATGAAACCAAAGAGCCTAATAGTTTCATACACAGGAAAAGCTACATACAATGTTGGTGGAACAACAGTCCACTCTGCATTTTTAATGCCTTTTAACAAGTCAGAGTTTCTTCCACTTANGTGAGTACATCAACTTCCCGGGGTCGTAACTTTTGCATACGATCTCTGTTTTAGGCGTGTGATAGCTCGTTGGAAAGGTATTGTCGAGGAGATTCATTTTGGGGGCTCAATCATGTCTTCGGATATCATTGATAACCTAGATCTCGAAAAACCTTCATTTGGACCCTCAAAATGGCCCCGGAAGTTAAAACCTGCTAAAAATAGTAAATTGTCAAAATGGCCAGAAAACCGTTTTGAGCCATTTGGAAAAGGTGGTTGGCCATCGATATCCACCTGGATCAATCCTCCCTCCTTAGTAAGCAATGGTCTCCATGGCGTTGAGTTCCCGGGGGAGAGGGAAAAGTGTTTACTAGATTTGCATCTGGGTAAGCTGCTTGTATTGCTGGAGACGTCGCACTGCTTGGTTTGTGGAAGTCTGTCATGAACCTGTTGAAGTTGAGGTTGTTCAACAAGTTGAGCTACATGAGAGGAAGGTGTGTAGAAGGAATTTTTGTGATTTGCTGCAACCTTTTCGACCTGCTTCTGTTGGATAGAAGGTGCTTTGGCCGAAGCTGTGGTGCCTGCAGTATCCTTCTGTTCACCCTTTGAATAGATTGTGGAGAAGATGAATTTTGTAGTATGAGATACTACCTTGCGGCACTGTTTAGGTGGGGCAGTAGTTGGAACTACCTCTGTTATCCTGTAGAGATGACCCCCCAAAGTAATAATGAAACTACGGGGTCGAGACTCATAGATAGCATGGTGTTTCCACATATATGGTTGGCCCAAGAGAACATCACAAACACCCAATGGGGCAACATCACATAGTACCTCATCCTTGAAGGGTTGGATGCTGTATGAAAATCGACATTGCTGACTGACATGAAGATCTCGTCCTTGGCGAAGCCACCCAATGTTGTATGGTTGCGGGTGTGGTGTTGTTGACAATCCCAACTGTTTGACGACCTCTGCTGAGATGAGGTTCTTCTGGCNCCAGTTGCACTAACCAAGACTTTTCATGTTTTCTTCTCGACAATTGAAAACTCTCCACCACTCTAGGATCTATATAATTATGGCTAGCCCCTAAATCAATTAAAATAGTGAAGGGATGATTATTGATCATACCTTCCACTTCAATCATGTGCGACTAATATTCATCTTGCTTGTTGTCCAGGGCTACGTAGATCCTTGGCATTCTACTACCCATGTCTTCCATTGTTTCAGCTTACTAAACATTATGGACAGCTCTCACTTTGCCATTTTTATGGGGACAATCTTTGTACTTGTGGTTCCCCTGACAGCCCCAACATTGAATGGGTGTCTGTCTTGTCCTTTTTTCCCCTACGTCATCCATTCTTGGCTCTCTAAACGATGGTTATCCTTGAGGATTGTTTCTGAAAAAAGAGTGGCTAAGTTCCCTTCTTCCTCCGATCCATCTGGAATTTCTTCTTGTCTTCCCAAGCCTTTCGGAAGGTAGGCTTCTCTCTTTGCTGCTCATATAATCATTTTTCTCTTCTTATCATTTCTTCCATAGTCTTAGGGTCATCATACTGAATCTTGTCCCTAATGGAAGGTGGTATTCCACTCAAATACCTTTGAATCTTGACAGTCTCATCTTTGATGAACGAGACATACTTCAGCAATTCTAAAAACCTTCGTTCATACTCATCAATGGTCATGATACTGAGCTTGAGTTCAAAGAACTCTTTCATCTTTCTGTCAGAGTATCTTTTATTCAATTATTTCTTCTCGAAATACCTCTTGAATTCTTTCCAAGTGATATCTTTCTCTCTAACGTGTTGCACCTGCACAAGTTGATCCCACCACATGGATGTTTTTTCCTTTCAGTGGATACATCACAATTCTTCCTTCTGCATGAGAGGAATAATTTTGTAGTTGGAAATATTTCCTCATGCCAAGAAACCATGTTTCGGCATCTTCCTCCTTCTTATGTTCTCCATCAAACGTAGGAGGCTTAATCTTTTTCATTTCTCCCTTCATCTCATCCACTCCAGATCTCCTGTGCTTTCTGGTAGGAGATGGGCTTGAACTATTGTGTTCCCTCCTCTTGGAGCGACCTTGGGAGTGATGATGGTGTCTACCAATACTCCTTGATCTTCTTCCCTCATAAGTCGGGTGACTCCCTGTTTTCTCGAGTCTCTCTCCTTGTCCAAATTCCTTTCTATTCTCTCCAGACTCTTCATCAACTTTAAGTTGAATTTTCCCTATTGCTCCTTAGATTTCATGAGCTTTCTTCTATCTGCTCGGTGATTTTGGGCATCTTTCTGCAATATTTCAATGATTTTCATCATATTCCCTTCCTTATCTAACTCTTCTCCATGCCCATTGGAGTTTGATCCTTCAACTCCCAAATGGACGTCCATCTCTTTTATTTCATTCTCTGAAATGGAAGAATTTTGTGTCTCTTCCATTTATTTACACTCAGTTGCAACTCTATTCAGTTTTGGTGCTTGCTAAACTTCTGCAAACACACATGCAGACAACCGGAATTTTTCAGGCCATAATTCCTTAACAAATTCCACAACATTCATAAACAAATCTGATTACAGAAAACGTTAAGATTTCACGAATTTTCCGAGATCTGCTCAGCTCTGTAACAATTTCAAGCCTTAGCCCTTTTCTCTTATCCCCAACCCCTATGACCACAGGTTGCGACCAAGTGCTAGATCGATAGGCACTTAACCAGGACTTCAGGTTATGAAGTCTTCATAATACCTCACAACACACTCTCAGAGTTCTGAATTAACGAACTCATGAAGTAGAGTGGATCAAAAGTCCACGTCTACCCAACATCCGATGGCTAACACTCGATGTGGAACCTCAGGCGTCTGAGTTTCAAGAGTTTGGGACTTCGGAAGATTTCACATCCGCACACCCCAAACCATTAATCTTCGAACACTCCCATGTCACCTTAGGTGATGCTATTATGTCACATCACTTAACATTTTTCCAATTGTAGGGGAATGCAACGATGATTTGGAGTAACCTGCCTTTCATCCCGTAATTCTTCTAACGTTGACATGTAACCCCTCAGTGAAACTACGGTTTGGATTGCGGGACCGCCTTGGATAATTATCTTCCGTGCAAATTGGGTCCCCGCAATGTCTCTGGGCCCTTGTTCTTGATGTATCGTGATCAACACCATTGTGGTTCCTCCGACCTTTAACTACGTTACGTAACCTTGGGCCCCACTAACCCTGCTCACACAGGATGCCACATGGCGGAATACTAGCGACTAATACGTGGCGCATTCAAATGGGTGACACTCGAATGTTCCAAATGCCATTTCAATATTCCACGGTTCGGAATCCATTTACACTTGGCACACAACCCATGTGTCCACGTCAACTTCAGGTGACATCATCATGACTCACCACTTCGTCTCTTCGGGCTTCGAGAGTTTCAACTCCTCTATGCTCTCTTTTGCCCGGAGCACTTTCTCCTGGATTTCATGATCTACCAACGCGTGTCCTTCACAATCAGATAGTTGTGATCTACTTGGGGACTTCGGGAGTTTGTCACACTCCTCACTTGAAATCCTCCTAAGTGACTTTCCTTTGTTTCCCTGGACACAAATCTAATGGTCCAGACTCCTTTCCTACGTTCTACAGTGTATATCTCCTTCGAAAGTTTGTGCCTCAGCGCATTCCACTTCTCCCAATTATCGAACTCCGAAAGGCTTCCAGGATAAACTTCCTACACCTTCTCAGGATCTAACAGTCATAAAGGTTTTTCCTCTCCTTTCGAACAGATCCTATAGCTCCAACACCCCAAGTGTTGAGCGCTCTCTCTCTCTCTCTTTGGTCAAATACCACACTAGCTGCGGTTTTATTCTACCACTACTCCTCCTGATCTTTGTAACACGACCAAGTAACCCCTTGGCACTCAGAAACATTCTAAGGTTCAAAATTGGTTCCATCTAAACACCATTTCCACTCGAAACCTTGGGTCCAAAGACCACTTATCCGACCCATCTAGGATCAACATTGAAACTATGCCTCTGATACCATATTGTAACGTCCCCGACCATCACTCCCACTATCGGGCAACGCTACTATGCAGAAACATTCTGATACTTATATATATAATATGCATTAAATCAAAGTAACACATTTAACTAAACAATATAGAGTAATTACACGATTACTGCTAACATACATAAATAATGGAATTAACAGTAATTCATAATTGCATCGAAAAACATGATAATATTGCAAGCATCACAGACATGCATTTTAATTGAAATTAAACACATATTGATACTTATCTTTGAAA
>JZKD02S0211871.1:288491-302046 GCA_000966675.3 Picea glauca
TCATAACAAGGCATTCACTTGCCTGGATGAGGAAGGAAATCGAAAAAAAGTCCAAGGAATTCCCAGAGCTGTTGCTATCATAGAAATCTCAACAATGCAGCTGAAGAAGTGCTACAGGAAAGGATGTCAATTATTTGCAGCCCATGTGGAGGAAGAACCTAAGGATAAAGTATCAAAGATTGGAGATCATGCGGTACTAAAGGAGTTTGAAGACGTATTTCAAGAGGTACCCAAACTACCTCCGAAGAGAGATATTGACTTCTTTGTAAACTTGATGCTTGGAACCGCTCCATTGTCGAAATCTCCTTACAGAATGAGTACGCCATAGTTGAAAGAACTGCAATTGCAGCTTGAGGAGATCCTGAGGAAGGGGTATATACTCCCAAGTGTGTCACCTTGGGGAGCCCCGGTCCTGTTCATGAAGAAGAAGGATGGGACGCTGAGATTGTGTATCAATTTTAGACAATTGAACAAAGTGACTGTAAAGAACAAATATCCTCTGCGAGGATTAATGACCTCTTCTATTAGTTGAAGGATGCGAAGATATTTTAGAAAATAGATATTGTATCGGGATATCACCAGGTAAGGATAAAGGATGAAGACATCAACAAGATCACCTTTAGAACAAGGCATGGTCATTAGGAGTTCATAGTGGTGCCGTTTGGGCTGTCGAACACACTCGCTGTTTTTATGTGCTTGATGAATGGTGTATTTAGGGACTATGTAGACAAGTTTGTCATAGTCTTCCTGGATGAAATTCTGGTGTATTCCAAGTTAGAGGAAGGGCATGAACAACATCTGAGGATGGTGTTGTAGGTGCTAAGAGAGCACCAACAATATGCCAAGTTGAGAAAGTGCTCATTTTATCAGAAGCAGATCCATTACTTGGGGCATATTATTTTGAAGGATGGGATAGCTGTAGATCCTGAGAAGATTGAGGCCATTAGAGAATGGTTAGTGCCAAAGAACTTGACAGAAGTCAGATCCTTTATGGGTCTAGCTGGTTATTACATGAGGTTTATCGTAGGGTTCTCGAGGATAGCTCACCCTATCACTTCCTTGAAAAGGAAGGAGAAGAAGTTTAAGTGGACAGAGGATTGTGAGAGAAACTTCCATCAATTGAAGCAAATGTTAACCAGTGCTCCAATCCTGAGGATTGCAGACCCAAATGAAGATTTCGTGGTATGCATAGATGCATGCAAAGAAGGACTGGGAGGAGTCCTCTGTCAGAATGGATTCGTAATCTGTTATGAATCCAGAAAGTTGAAAGAGCACGAAAGGAACTATGCAACTCATGATTTGGAGTTGGCATCCATAGTACATGATCTAAAGAAATGGAGGCATTACCTCATGGGAAGGAGGTTTGAACTGAGAACAAACCACAACAGTCTGAAATATTTGTTTGATCAACCAACCTTGAATGCAAGGTAGAGTAGGTGGTTGGAGTTTCTTTGTGAGTACAATTTTGATATCAAGCATATCAAAGGGAAGGAGAATAAAGTGGTTGATGCACTCATCGGGAGAGTACACAAATTACATGCTACAACCATTAGCATGTAACGAACTGATATTAAAAGAAGAATTTTGGAAGCTGCAAATGAAGATTTGCAGTACAAGGATTTGGTAGCAAATCTAAAACAAGGTAAGATGCCACAGAAAGTGGAGAATTATAAATTGGAAAATGATAGAATACTTCTGTACAAGAAAATAATTTATGTACCTAATGTCCAGGACTTGAAATTTATGATTTTGAATGAAATGCATAATGTGCCTTATGCTGGGCACCCTGGATATCAGAAAACTGTAGCAACCGTCAAGAGTCATTACTTTTGGCCAAGTATGAAGAAAGAGATTGCATAATACATTGCTAGATTTATGGAGTGCCAAAAGGTTAAAGCTGAACACAGACACCCAGTAGGATTGCTATAGTCTTTACCCATTCCTGAGTGGAAGTGGGAGGTAGTGACAATGGATTTCATCACAGGATTGCCCAGAACTAGCAAGCAACATGATGCAATCATGGTGGTGGTGGACAAGATTACGAAAGCTTCCCATTTCATTCATTTAAAGACTACTCATAAGGAAACAATTGTTGCCAAAATCTTTATGAAGGAAGTGACACGATTGCACAGAATTCCCAAGACAATTGTGTCTGACAGAGATCCGAAATTTACCTCCAAGTTTTGGAAGGGGTTGTTCAAAGTATTCAGAACGAATCTAAACTTCAACACTTCCTATCATCCTAAATCGGATGAGCAGACAGAGTGAGTGAATCGAGTGATAGAAGACATGGTAAGGATGTATGTGATGAACAAACCATCTAAATGGGAAGACTACCTACACTTGGTAGAATTTGCCTACAATAATGGGTATCAAGCATCGTTGAAGATAATCCCATTTGAAGCACTTTATGGAACAAAGTGAAATACTTCAGTAAGCTGGGATAATCCAACTGACAGGGAAGAAGTTGGGCCAATGTTTCTCAAGGAAATGGAAGAATAAATGTTAAAGATTAAGTAGAATTTGAAAGTTGCCCAAGGCAGGAAGAAAAGTTATGCTGATAAAAACATAACCCACAGAGAGTTTAAAGTGGGAGAGCATGTTTTCCTGAAAGTGAAAGCTAATAGAAGTTCCCTGAAGCTGGGAAACTGCGCCAAGTTGGTAGCCAGGTTTTGTGGGCCATTCAAAATCCTAGAAAGGATTGGGCCAGTTGCATATATGCTTGCATTACGTGCATCCATGACTGTACATAATGTGTTTCATGTTTCATTGAATAATAAATATATACCTGATGCTAATCATGTAATCGATTGGAATGTGATTCAGGTGGAGCAAGAAGGTGTCTTGCAAGTACATCCTGTGTGCATATTGGACCAGAAAAGCAAACAACTATGGAATCGAGCCATATGGCTTGTAAAGGTCCAGTGGACCTAGTACGGTCCTAAGGACGCGACTTGGGAACATGAGGATGCTATGCGGGCAGAATATCTGCATCTTTTTGAATATTTTGAAAATCCCGTTGATGCTGTGTAAAAGTTGCACTGAGGAGAGTGCAAAAATAAGGGGAGGGGATTGTAATATCCCCAAGGACGAGCCCTGTTGTAATCATGTTTATGAATTGTAAATCATGTTTTGTAAGCTGGTGAGCCGAGTATTCATAAGCTGGTGGGCTTATGTGTTTATTAGGCCGAAGAGCCTAAGTGTTAAAGGCAAGGAGCCTATTTTTGCATATGTAATTATGTAGAACATTAATAAAGATTAAACATTGCTGCATGCAGACCGACCACGAAGAAAGAGTGATGGGGGACTAAGATTCCACAAGATGGGTAAGGGAAAGGGGGATGAAAAGTTGGAAAAAGGAGCCAAGCTTAGGGGCTTAAGTCCTTGGGAATACCAATTTATTATTATTCCAAAGCTGTGTGACAAACATGTTTTTATCCTAAATTCTAGAAGAAGCAACATATGCAACTCCAACGTGTGTAAAAAAGGGAACACATACTTGATAGAGTGCATGCAGCTTCATGGGTGACATGTGTCGGCCCAACCACATATTGAGCCGTGATGGGGGTTCATCCTCCATTCTTCCGTCCACTATCTGAACTGTGTTACCGATGCATTTGATCTCTGTATGCCTCACATAGCTCTAAAACTTGAAGCATGCGATGTTTTCTTAAGAAGTTGATACACCCTCTGCCTGAACCGTGGAGTCTGTGTTCGATCTCTGCATTGATTCCCTGTCATGCACCCTGAAAACCAGTGGCAAACCCATGGATTGAGCCATGTCACCTATGTGTCCTGTGAGCTTAGCCTATCTGCTCTTACAGAGTCGAGTCCGTACCTGAACTGTCTTTGAGTTGCTACCTTCTGTGTTTCATGAGTGGAATTGACCAGTTGTTGTTGCTGTCATCCTCACCTTGCGGGAATTGGGCTAAAATTGGTTGAAGAAGTGGGTTGTCAGGCTCATGGTAGAAGAGGTAGGTTTTCAGGCCCATGAGAAACTCTCTCCAGGTGAGAGTCTGCTGGGAAGTGGTTTTCTCCCAGAGAGAGTCCAACACTAGCTACAATGCTCTAAGAATTCCTGGTTTGGCCTGTTGCCAAGACCCAGAGAAGGAGGTTAAGCACCGATGGACTATGCTTCTAAAGGTGTATACTCCTAGGTGGAACAAGCATGTTGGGAATTAGATTCCATGAGTAGTGGGCATAAGAAGGCTCCTGGAGTGAATCCTTCCGGTTTCTTTGTGCAATTTTCCTGTAACCTCAGCCTAGTCTAGGATTTCCTTGCCTTGGGTAGAGCTTAGTCCCAGCTCGGGGGTGACCCACTGCTGAGTGTGATGAGTAGCGTGGTCTAAGGCTGGGAGGTTCATGGAAGGTCTACACATAGTTGGTGGAGTTACTACAATTTCAAAGATAAGTATCAATATGTGTTTAATTACAATTAAAATGCATGTCTGTGATGCTTGCAATATTATCATGTTTTCCGATGCAATTATGAATTACTGTTAATTCCATTATTTCTGTATGTTAGCAGTAATCCTATCATTACTATGTATTGTTTATTTAAATGTTTTAATTTGATTTAATGCATGTTATATATATAAGTATGAGAATGTTTCCACGTAGTAGCGTTGCTTAACAGTGGGAGTGATGGTCGGGGACGTTACAACATTCAATCAACTATTTGAGGGAAATTTTTTTAGAGGGGCTCACCACACCCCGACAATTGAAATAAAGGATATTCATGAGGGAATCTCTTTTGGGGTTGACACTGCTCTAAGAGCCCCCATAATAGAGAGTTGTTTACCAGCTTCCATGTCAGTTATTTCCCTCTGCTGAGCTTTTAAAATATGATATTTCCTCCCTCGCCCTTTCTTTATAGAGTTTAAAACAAGGTTTAGGCCCAAACCCCTTATGCCACTACATGGATTTTTCAAAGCTGGGATGGAGTGATTATGAAGTTGGTATAAAACCCCCGCTAAGTTAGAGTCCCCCGAGGATTCATATTCGAAATAAATGTGTAACACCCTGTTTCCCCCAGTTTGTAAATATAACTATATTGGCCAAAGAACTATGGAAAACTCAAAGGTGTGAATGTTTGATTCGATGGACCTTTGTATAAAAGGTCGATGAATGTAAATTTTGTTATTTTAATAGAAAATGGATACGTGTTGCATGACTGCTGGAAAGGGGATGTGCTAAGAGAGACCACAAATGCTATGAAAAGGTGGTGGAGGGGACTAGGAATGGTTGCGTTAACCTCCACCGAACCAGTACCTTGCTGGATTTAATTGCTTATATCAAAACAACCCTCTGACCTAGGAATGAATTACAATCAGGCTGGTAGGTGGGAAGACTTCCTCAAGAGTTAACGAGGGGATGGGGCAGACCACCCATATGGAAGGTTTCCACACCTGACCACGGACTAGGAATTCGAGCCACACACAATCTTGGTGAGGAAGGAAAGAAAGGAAGCATGGAGGGAAGAGGAAGATATGCGAAGAGTGAAAAGATGAGAGCCGAAGCTCTCGGGTCCGAGGAAGGACTAAGAAAGAGGGGATTGAGTTCTGATCCCAGAAAATAGAGACTGATCCGTGAGAAGGAGAGTAACCTTCGTCCCTATCTATTTCTGTATTGGGAGAAGGAGAATAACCTTCGTCACTAACTTCCGTTGAGATGGAAGGAAAATATTGAATCTCAAAGAATCATGGTCTAAGCTCAGGGGTGGCCAGTGGTAAAGCCATTAGGAGTGACTGAGCCTATGTTTGGGTGGAAATTAGCACCCCTTTCAGCAATCACATCACGCCTTATGGTTCTGATAAATTTTTTCATGCCTCATGCTTTGAATTGGAAATAATGGATGCATGCGTATATTTATGTGTCAATAAATGGTTTCTGTATTGAAATGATTAAGTTATGAGTATGCGTTTGTTCCCTTGAGAATTTATGTTTTTTCTTGAATTTTTCCATATGCACCAGTGTAATTCCTCGAAGGCGTTTCCTCAGGGAATTACCATGTAGTTCCAGAGTCAAGGAAAACCTCTTGGAACTGCTACCATTTCAGTAACTTAACGAGTTTACTGTGCCCTGTTTCAGAGCTTAAAGTTCTGTGCGTTAGGGAGGCAATCCCTTCAGACCAAAAGTCTAAGATACTTTGAACTCGTGCCGAAGTCCTTAACCAAAAACCCAATTAAGATTAGGGTAATATCCCAAGAGTCATCTGAAAGTCCATGTGACCTGGGTCTAGGAACCTTGCGCAAAAAGGAGGTCTCTTGAAGGTTTCAGAACCTCGGGAGCTCAAACCTTTGAGATGTCAAATTTCATGATAGTCAAGTTACCCAAACTACCAGAGTAACAAGAACTGTAGATGACTTAAGAATCCGTCAACRAATATGGATGTGAGCCATTTAATGGGAAGATAAGCCATCCCGGTCATCAGATCGACTCAAATGCCCACTGGAGTTAACGAATCAAACACCATCCACTCGATTAAATCGATGGTTGGGAATCATTGTGGAGTACAGAGGTGAAAATAATGGACGCGCTTGTTCATGGCCCACAATTCATCAACGTCGTTGATCTTGTTGGGAATGGGAGATCACCAAACATGATTTGACTGGATTCGAGTGAGCACATCCCAGATTGCGGAGGTTGGACCCCACAATCACTGTGAACCATCGATCTGTGAACAAAGATCAATGGTGGGGAATCATTGTGGAGTGCGAAGGTGAAAATAATGGACGCGCTAGTTCACAACCCACAATTCACTAATGCCATTGATCTCGTCGGGTTGGAATATCAATGAATCCGGTTAGACTGAGTTGGGCGAGTACTTTTCAGATTGCAGAGGTTAAGCTCTCTGATAAAGATTACACACGTTGGGAACCCGCAATCACTATGAACTGTCAATCGACAAATGCATCAATACTAGCCGAAGTGATTTGTAGTCATCGATCCGTGGGAGGCACGCATCGATAGATATTAACTTCAGGTGAAATAAATTTGGGAGAAAGCAAGTGTGGAGAGGTAGAAACTTTCAAATGCCAAAGTCTCAAAGTAAACCATGTCTGTTGATCGAGAAGGACATGTGGCGCACGATTCTTGACTTCGTAAGAAAGTACTTCGGGAGAACGGATTGTTGGAACGTTCGGATCACCCAAACGCCAAAGTCCCAAAGTAAATTGGGATTGTTGATCTGGAAGGATGCGTGGCGCATGATCCTTGACTCCGAAAGAAAATGCTATGGGAGAAAAGACTGCAGAAATGTCTGAAGCTCATGAATTCCCGAAATGAAACTAAGCCATCGATTTACAGTGGACGCATGGTGCTTGATCTAGAATCTCTAGGTACAGAGTACTTTGGGAGGAAAGGTTGTGTGAACGTCTAAATCTCCCGAATGCAGAAGTCCTGAAATGAAACTAAGCCATCAATTTACAACAGACATGTGGTGCTTGATCTAGAATCTCCAAGTACAGAGTACTTCGGGAGGAAAGGTTGTGTGAACGTCTAAAGCTCCTGAATGTTGAAGTCCCCAAAATTGAAACTAAGCCATCGATTTACAGTGGACGTGTGGCATTGATCTAGAATCTTTTGGTATGGAGTACTTTGGGAGGAAAGGTTGTGTGAACGTCTGGGACTCCCGAACGTCGAAGTATCGAAGTGAATTAGGACCGTCAAAATTCCGAGGACACGCGACGTCAGATGGTGCACTTCAGAGGATTAGTACTCCAGAGGTTTTGTGAGGAGGTGCTTCGAATTCCGCTGAAGCCCGGAGGCCCGAAGTCATTGAGGGTCGTTGATCTTGAGGAAGAGTAGGGACTGTTGATCCCTTCATGCCGGTTCAGAGGAATTGACATGTGATGAATCAAAAACTACTAAAGCCCGAAGTTTTGAAGCGCCAGAATAGACGCCTATGGCCTTGGCATTTGGTCATATCCTGTGGTTGTATGCAATGGTCACCGAAGAAAAGGGGTCTAGGCCCCGATTTCCAAATTAGAGACTATGGACAAAGGATTTGATTATTTAAGGAGAACAAAACTTTTATGCCCCACCATGGGTTTGTTACAAATTGGTATAAGAGCATAGCTGCAACACTTGGACTTCTTGGGATGATGGATGAGTCGCTTAAAAACTCTATTTAGAGTACTATTAAAGAATGACACCCTATCTTACCTCTTTCTTAAAGAGTTTGGTTAAATTTTTATTGAGGAAAATAATGAAAATTTCTACTGTGTATGTGCATTTAAGAAATTTGAACTGTGTATTGTTCATAAACTAATGGAATGTTAGCTAACGATAAGTGTTTTTTCATCACTTAGGCAGTTAGTAAATCATGAGAAAACTTTAAGTATAATGTATGGTGATGTGTCATGAAGTGGGGGATGGCTCTACAATAGAGATAAAGAATTTGACGAAAGGAGGGTGGTGGAAACCGCTCTGGATCTGGCTAAAACTGTAAGGAGCCTCAGGGTGGAATTACAGAGTTACAAGGCCAACAATGAGAGATTGATAGAGGAGCAAGAAAAACAAACAAAAATTAACGTAGTCTTACTGCAGAGCTTATCCGACATACATAGGTAGCTGCAGCATGAACCCACAACCAACCATGTGGACCAAATACATGTGAAGAGAAGTCAAAGTCCACCTGAGATCCAAAAACATGGCCCCATAAGTGACCACAAAAGGAGGAGTACCTCGAAGAAGGCCCAACCTGGAGGTAGGGGACACTCATCGGGAGAGTCCTCTGGAAAGGACGCTGGAAACTCCGAGGGATCTTCTAGTAGAAAAGACAACTATCATTCTCAAAGGAAAGGAAAGAAGAAGAAGTGTTCCAAAAATCATGATCCCAAAGAGTTCAAGAAAGCCAAACCACCCTCTTTCGATGGAGATATTAAGAAGGGAGAAGAGGTTGAAGCTTGGCTGCTTGGTTTAAAGAAGTACTTCAGAGTCCATGACTACTCAAAAAACTTGAAGGCTCGAATAACCATCTTCAACCTGAATGGAAAGGCTTCCATTTGGTGGGAAGACCTTAGGAATGTGAAAGGATTCCATGAGAAGGACTTGTCATGGAAACAGTTCGAGAAATACTTCAGGAAGCAGTATCTGTCATAGAAATACATGGATGGGAAGACTAAGGAGTTCTATGAACTTAGGCTGGGGCAACTCACCATAGATGAATATGTCAATAAATTCCTTGAGCTACCGAGGTATGTACCCTACATAAAGGATAAAAAGGTAAAAATGTAGCGATTTATTACTAGGTTACCTCAGACCTACCGGGACAGGATTGAGTTTGACGAACCAAATACCTTAGAAGAAACCATCCAGAAGGAGAGGTATTGTTATGATCAGTTTGGGAATAAGACAAGACCTCATGAGGACTGAAAGAAGAAGAGTAGTTTGGGATTCAAGAAGAAGGGGTTTAAATCCTCAAGACTTAAGAACTATGGAAAGGGTTCTAGGATGAAACTTCTTACTAGAAGTGTGTATCAACAAAATTTCCCCTCTCAGAGTGGAAATAAAACTTTTGAGGTAGTCCCAGGAAAGACTGATAACCTAAAGAAAGAACCCTTAAAATGCTGGGGTTGTGAAGAGGATCATCGGTTGAGGGACTGTCCACATGAACAACAGAATAGTAGGAGAGTCTACAATACCCAAGAAACTACCACCATCAATGATGTGGCTAGGAGCATGCCACAAATATATGCAGCCTTGGACAATAATCAAGCCGATTACCAAGCTTCAGTGGTGGAGATGGAAGGTATGATCACCAACCATCTAGTTTATATTTTAATTGACCCTGGTTCTAATTTGAGTTATGTGCCCCCTCAGACTGTTGATAAGTGTAAACTACAACCAGTTAGACATGTTAAGTTGTGGTTGGTATGACTAGCCACTGGGACCAAATGAAAAGTAGCAGAGGTCATACTAGTTTTCCAATTCATCATGAATGGATTGCCCACTCGAGCGATCCTTAACATACTTCCCCTGGGGTCTTATGACTTGTTGATTGATATGGACTAGTTGGATTCTTATAAAACTAAGTTGGAATGTTACCATAAAACTTTAGAATGTGTAAATGAAGAAGGGGGAAAGACAACCCTCCAAGGGATTCAAAAGCTTGTTTCAGTGAGACAAATATCAATTCTTTAAATGAAAAAGTATTGCAGAAAGGGGTGTCCTCTATATGAAATATAGGTGTTGGAATCTGTCGAGGATGAAAAAACAAACCTAACAGACCACCCCATATTAAGAGAATATAAATACATGTTTCCAGAAGAGGTACCGGGTCTACCTTTGAGAAGAGACATTGACTTCTCGATAAAACTTACACCAGGAGTAGTGCCAACATCTAGGACACCCTTTAGGACGAGTATGCTAGAGCTGGTTGAGATCAAGCTACAACTAAATGAGATGATGGAAAAATGCTACATCCAACCTAGTGTATTTCCATGGGGAGCACCCGTCTTGTTTGTGAAAAAGAAATATGGCACACTCCGACTGTGCATAGATTATAGACAACTCAATAAGACAACCATAAAGAAAAAATATCCCTTACCAAGAATCGATGACTTGTTTGACCAATTGGGAGGTGCTTCCATTTTCTTGAAGATTGAATTAAGGTCTGGATACCATCAAGTCTGAATTAAGGATGAATACATCCACAAAACAACCTTTAGGACGAGGTATGGTCACTATGAATTTGTGGTGGTGGCATTTGGGTTAACCAATGCCCCCGCCAGTTTTATGTGCTTAATGAATAATGTACTCAACAAATTTCTGGGCAAATTTGTATTGGTTTTACTTGATGATGTCCTAATATAATCCAAGAACATAGAGGATCACATAGAACATATTAGACTCATACTTCAAGTACTAAGAGAACATCAACTCTATGCTAAGTTTAGCAAGTGCAAATTTTTCCAGAAGCAAGTCCAT
This sequence comes from Picea glauca, assembly GCA_000966675.3. NCBI lineage: Eukaryota > Viridiplantae > Streptophyta > Pinopsida > Pinales > Pinaceae > Picea > Picea glauca. Next base: position 299,424 of record JZKD02S0211871.1, read on the forward strand.
TACTTAGGCCATGTTATTTGTAAGGAAGGGGTGGCAGTAGACCCCAACAAGATCATATCTTTTATGGAATGGCCTACCCCAAAGGATGTATTTGATATCAGATCCTTCATGGGCTTAACAAAATACTATAGAAGGATCATAAAAGGGTTTTCCAAAATTGGTTGTCCAATCATTTCCCTTCAGAAAAAGGGGTTTAAATTCACTTGGACATCAAAATGTGAAGAAAGATTTCAGGAACTGAAATACCTCTTGACCCATGCACTCATGCTGAAGATTGCAAACCCGAATATTTATTTCTTCGTGTGTACCGATGCCTGCAATGAAGGACTCAGAGGATTCCTTATGCAAGAGGGACGCGTAATTTGATACGCATCCAAGAAATTGAATGAGCATGAAATCAATTATATGACCCATGACCTAGAGTTGGCTGCCATAGTACATGATTTAAAAATGTGGAGGCATTACCTCCTGGGTAGGAGATTTTTTCTTATGATAGACCATTGTGGGTTGAGGCACCTGTTTGATCAACCAAAAATCAATTCCACGCAAGCTAGGTGGATGGATTTCCTTAGTGAGTTTGATTTCAAAATCAAACACATCAAAGGAAAGGAAAATAGGGTGGCCGATGCCCTTAGCAGAAGTATAAAAAAGATTCACCTGGAAGTGGTAAGCACCTGTGAAACGAATGTTAGGGAAAGAGTAATGAATGCACAAGAAACATACACATTCTTCAAAACCGTGACCTCATACCTAAGGAAAGAGCCTAAAGGGATAAATTATGAAGGAGACCATATGCTCAATGAAGGCATGTTGGCTTACAAAAATATAATGTATATTCCAAAATGTGACGACTTGAATAGGTTCATAATGGATGAACTACACAAGATATCGTATATTGGTCACCCAGGATATCAGAAAACGATCACGACTAGTAGGAAACAATTCTATTGGCCTGGATTGAAGACATACATATACGACTATATAGCTAAGTTCCTAGAATGCCAACAAGTTAAGGTAGAACACTGATATCTAGCAGGGTTGTTACAACCCCTACCAATCCCAAAATGGAAATGGGAAGCCATATCCATGGATTTCATCACCGGATTACCAAAGTCGACCAAGCAAAATGATGCCATCATGGTCATGGTGGAAAAACTGAGTAAGTCTGCTCATTTCGTTCTTGTCAAGTCAACTTGCAAGGAAATAGATATTTCCAACATCTTCATGAAGGAGATATTCAGACTGCATGGCATGCCCAAGGAAATTGTATCTGACATAAGCAACAAATTTACTTCAAGATTTTGGAAATCCCTAATGGCTAGTTTTGAGACTAAATTGTTGTTCAACACAACCTATCACCCTCAAACTGATGGACAAACAAAAATAGTGAACCAAATAGTAGAAGACATGCTAAGGATGCATGCAATTCATTAGCCTAAGAAGTGGGAAGACTACCTACCATTGGTAGAGTTTGCCTACAACAACGGTTATCAAGAATCCTTGAAGATGAACCCTTTTGAAGCCCTCTATGGTCGACAGTGAAATATTCCAATCAGATGGAGTAATCAAGTGGAAAAAATTACAATCAGACCCGACATGCTGAAAGAAATGGAGCAACAAGTGATTCAGATAAAGAAAAATCTGAAGATTGCTCAGGATAGACAGAAAAGTTACGCCGACAGAAAGAGAACTCCCTGAGAGTTCAAGACATGAGACCATGTCTATCTCATAGTTACACCTAGGAAGAGTTCCCTAAGAATGGGAGCCTGTGCCAAGATGAAACCTCGGTATTGTGGACCCTTTGAAGTCTTAGATAGAGTGGGACCTATAGCCTATAGGCTAACACTTCCTCCCATAGTAAAGGCACATAATTTTTTCCATGTTTCATTATTAAATAAATATGTACATGATTCTAATCATATAATTGAATGGTCTGTGATCCAGGTGGAGCCAGAGGGATAATTCATGCCAGAAACCCAATGCATACTAGATAGGAAGGAAACCTCACTCAGGAATCAAACCATTGCACAGGTCAAGGTGCAGTGGAAACACTTTGGCCCAGATGAGGCTACGTGGGAAATGGAGGATTCCATGAGACATGCATATCCGATTTTGTTTACTCTTGTATATACATATCATGTTGACAGATAAAGCATTGAGGACAATGTTCCTTTAAGGGGGAGGGAATTTTAACACCATGTATCCCCTAGTTTGTAAATATAACTATATTGGCCAAGGAACTATGACAAACTCAAAGGTGTGAATGTTTGATTTGATTGACCTTTGTATAAAAGGTCGATGAATGTAAATTCTATTATTTTAATAGAAAATGGATACGTGTTGCATGACTCCTGGAAAGGGGATGTGCTAAGAGAGACCACAAATGCTATGAAAAGGTGGTGGAGGGGACCAGGAATGGTTGTGTTAACCTCCACTAAACCAATACCTTATTGGATTTAATTGCTCAGATCAGAACAACCCTTTGACCCAGGAATGAATTATAGTAAAGCTGGTAGGTGGGAAGACCTCCTCAAGAGTTAATGAGGGGATGGGGAAGACTGCCCATTTGGAAGGTTTCAAGACTTGACCACAGACTGGGAATTTGATCCACACACAATCTTGC
>JZKD02S0211871.1:303384-318762 GCA_000966675.3 Picea glauca
TATGCATATTTTACAAGAATATGGAAGAAACAATTCAACAATGTCCGTATTCCTAAGAAGTCAAGGATGGGGATTTGTAGTATATGTGCTACTCTTAAATCAAGAAGAGATAAATTTGAAGGGGCATAAATAGGTACGTATTTACTATTTTTTTAAAAATTGAATAGTTATCAACTATGAAAACATACGATCGATATTTTCATTTTATGTCATGTGTAGATTCCATAGTCAAAGCACTTCAAGAACATCAAAATCAACAATAAAGTGAAATACAAAAGTTGTACAAACAACGGAAGAAGTGTTATGATGCTCCAAACAAATGTTTAGGTATGATAATTGATGGCATGGACCATAAGAAAACACTTCTACCACATTTTGTCTATACACCCATTTTTTTTCTAGTTTCTATAGAAAAATGTGTCCAAGGGTTTGCTTCATATCTATAAATATTCATAATGATGCAAATCTGACCATCACCATAATTCATCATGTTTTCACTCATTGGTCTGGAAATCTTCCTCAAGTTATCTATCTACAGTTGGACAACACTAGTCGTGAAAATAAAAATCAAATTGTGTTTGGATATCTAAGCATGTTTGTTGAAATGGGAATCTTTCAAAAGGTGAAAGTTGGTTTCCTTCTTGTTGGACACACTCATGATCATATTGATCAAATGTTCAGTCGTTTTTCAGTAACATTGAATAGGAAAAATGTTGGAATTCTACCATCATTGATTGAATGTTTTAAGAAAGAATACATTCTAGAGCCTATTTTTTGTATAGTAGAAGAAACTGTTGACATGCAGAGATTTATTCAGGGATCGCATCATGAAGAAAAATGTATTGAGCAGCTTAATGACATTAGCTTCCAACATCAATTTTGTTTCAAAAAAAATGATGGGAAAACACTTATATGGGGAAAGCAGTATTCAACTACTACAGAATGGGGGCCTTCATCAAGTTTATCATTTTAAAGTTCATTCTAGTCCAATATTTGCATCAAAGATATTATTTTTACAATCAGTTTATAAAATCCATAATGCACAGAGGCGTAATAGAGATGTAGATTATTCTGAATACCTGGAAGAAATAAAAAATTCCATTAAGGATACATATGAGTACATTGATGTTGTTGATTCTTTTTGGTGGGAGTCTTTTTTCAATAGTCAAAGTGACATAATTTCAAGCTCGACAAATGAAGATACAATGTTGAAGACTCCATTTCATTTGCCACAAAATAGGCCAAATGAATCCGAAGAAACAAACATTGTTGAAGTTTAACAAAAATCTCAAGGTGCTATTGAGTTTACACAAGTAGAGGAAAGAGAAATGTATATTGGTTCATGAAGGTCATGTGCACAACATGAAGCCATGGAAGGCCATTACATGGGTTCTGTACAAGATATTAAGAAGGGTAGCATGATTGTCGTTTAGCCACTAAAGATTGTCGTTATTGCAATTGAAGTGCATTGGTATGCAACAAGTACACACCCATTCAATGGTGTGTACAAGCTAGAGATGGTGGTTGAGAAACATGTCAATAGAAAAATAAAAATAAAGGGTCAAAATACAACTCGTCGTCACACTGACCTCTTAAAATTAGATGATGTTGACATACTTGTTTATGACTTCAATTTGATAAAGAGAGAAAATATTCACTCCAAGACAACAAATATTATCAAGAGGTTGCTGCCACAAGAAATAAATGCAAGATGAGAATCTGCTGAACCTAGTTGTAGATCTAAAAGGCATTTGACATCTGAAATGTTGGGCATGCATGTAGAATCAGATGGTGCATTCATCGACAATAGAGAAGAGTATGGATCATATACATATTCATCCAATCAGTCATCCAAAGACAATGTGGACTCTGATGGTATTTCATAAACCATGATTCAATCTGAATAAGTGTATGGAACATTTTATGCATTTTTGATCCATATGATGTTTGTATGGTAACTATAAATGGGCATTGTACTTACATATGATCTTACATGAAGATAAAAATATTTTGTTATGTTTTATGAATGATATGTTGTTAGGGACCTAACCCCTCACGTAGGTAGAATAATATATTCCGATGTAATAAAGGTCAATATTAATAAGGCCTAGCAATAAGGAAGAATAAGTTGAATGTAAGAAGACCTAATAGAAGATTTCGCTTCTAGAAGGATCTTCCTCTAGATGGTTTTTTTTATAGACATATTTAGTATAAATAGGAGTTGAGGGTATGGGAAATTTTGTCTTAGATATTATTGTAATAGAGCTTTGCTTGATTGGAGGTTGCCCCCTCGAAGAGACAAGTGAACATTGCTCTCAATAATCAAAGTTCTCTTTATGGTGTTATTCTGGTATCATTTTGGTATTATTGTGGTGTTGTTCTGGTTATATTGTTGTTCATTTTCCATTTCTAGTATTTTATTTCTGTTTTGCATGCTTTTTATATTTGGAATATTACAAGTGGTATCAACACACTTTCCTCGGCAAAAAATTGTGGGTTAATTTTTTTCAGGGTAGAGACGTATTTCAACGTATTTAAGCTACAAAGATTCATACACGCAAGAAATACAAGTGGTACTTAAGCGCACATCTTTTGGCCACCCTTGTAACTCTTGTTGGTACCCTTTCAAGTGGTATCACATCAGACAACACTTGTATATAGATCGGCCTAGATTTCCTAAATCCCTCTTTAGATAAACCGATCGACCACCTGACTGCTACAGTGCCATCAAGAACAACACTCGGGAAGATACTCTCTAGTACCTGAGTAGTCGATTAGTACGACTAAGGGCATGATCTAGCCTCCTTAGTTGGTGCCCTGAGATATTGAGCCGAGTATTACTGTTGGACCCCGCACATATATCAGAGAGCTATAACACAAGGCAAACCCTTGAATACCTAACCTTTGGGGACGAAAACAAAAATAAAAATAAAAATAAAACATACAAGATCTATTGCCGCGCAAATATGTCTCCCGCATTCGATTTACCAAATCACTACACATTTCTTCCTATTTAAGAATTTGGGAATTTCATCACTACAATATTCTTTAGACCAAAGTATAACTCCGCAGGTGTTAAAAAAAAAAATCTGGATTTTGTTACACCATTATTTGAGACCTATTCCATTGGATTTATCTCTTCACCCTTATCACATTCATACATATCATTTTTCAGCAAAATTTTTGACCCCACTTGCACCTTTTTGGTTCCCTCATCATCATGGCCCATACCCGTAGCTGAGACTTGGAAGCTCGCATCAATACCTTGCAATCTAATTTCACAGAGATCCAACAAGAAGTGAGACAAATCAGTGCCAATATTGCCACCATCAATAAAAGCATGCATTCCTCCATTGCCGCCTCAATTGAGGAACTCAAAGAAGACCTCAAACAAGAAATTACTACCCATCTTGAATCTATCACATCGATGATCTGCACCAAGCTGCATATCCCTGCAGATCCCCCATTATCTGACCAACCTTTGCATACCGAAGCTGAAACTTCCTTCCATTCCCATAATTTTCATCCCCATCATTTTCAGCGTGACCTATGCCTTCCGCATGTGGATGTGACCAAATTTGATGGCTCATATCCCACTGGTTGGGTAACTCAAATGGAACATTATTTCTCTTTGTACGACATTACAGATGAGCTAAGGAAGCACAACATGTTTTCTCTTCTCAAAACTAGAAACCCTCCTTTATTCCTCACACTAAACTAATAAATCCCACTCCTCCTTCAACTCCACTAAAGATCCAAAAATTGACCTAGGCCGAAATGGCTGAACGCCAACTCAAATGCCTTTGTTATAATTGTGATGACAAATATTTTCTGGGACACAAGTGTAAGGAACAAAATCTTTTTATGGCCATCTCAAAGGATGTTTCAAAAGAGGATATTGAAGTGACCCTTGTGTCTGTGTCACCTGAACCCACTGACATAACCCCTCCCTCAGACCCTCTTGAAGTAGAACCGGTCATTTCCCTAAATTCTCTCACTAGCTTCTCTGCTCCCCAAACCCTCAAGCTAATTGGCTACATCAAACATAGGAAGGTCATCATTCTTGTTGATAGTGGAAGCACACATAATTTTATTCATCGCCACATTGCCCAAGAAACTAATTGCTATATTCAGGCAATCAATAATTTCTAAATCATGATTGCTAATGGCGGGTCCATGAAATGTGGAGGGTGTTGTGAAAATGTGCACCTCCAAATTGGTGACTACCACCTGAAATCTCATATGTTTGCTATCAACATGGGCGATTGTGACATTGTGTTGGGTGTAGACAGGCTAAGGACTTTGGGTCCCATTCTCATGGATTTTAAGGAATTAACCATGCAATTTGACTAGGATGGCCAACAATATAAGTTCCAAGGCATCACTGTTGGTTCTCTTGAGATCATTAGTTCCCATCACATGGAAAAGCTGCTAAAAAAAGGTCATTCTGGCATTATTGCCCAATGCCATGCCATACAAGCGATTGAGACACCCTCTGTGCCGCAGGACCTCCAATCTATCCTCTCTAAACATTAAGTGGTTTTTTCCACTCCCAAGGGACACCCTCCTTCCCGTGGTGTTCATGATCATTCCATTCCCCTTGTCCCAGGAATCCTTCCTCCCAATATCAATCCTTATCGTCACCCCTTTTCCCAAAAAAATGAAATTGAGAAAATGGTTCAAGAACAACTTAATGCAGGTGTTATCCTCCCTAGTACGAGCTCCTACTCTTCTCCTGTTGTCATGGTCATGAATAAAGAAGGTTCTTAGCGCATGTGTCTGGACTTCTATGCCCTCAACAAACTCACCCTTAAAGAAAAATTTCCCATTCCTGTCATTGATGATCTCTTAGATGAATTGAGTGGTGCCCATTTCTTTACTAAACTTGATATTTGTTTTGGCTACCACCAGATCCGTATGAAAGAGGTAGACATTCCTAAGGATGCCTTTAGAACTCATGAGGGCCACTATGAGTTTTTGTTCATACCCCTTGGCTTGTGTAATGCTCTATCCAATTTCCAAAGCCTCATGAATCATGTATTTCGTCCTTTTATCCACCATTTTGTCTTAGTTTTCTTTGATGATATCCTCATCTATAACAAAACCTGGACAGACCATCTTTCTCATGTGGATCAAGTTCTCCATCTACTCTATCAACACCAACTTTTCCTGAAACAATATAAATGTGCTTTTGGCGCCTCAGAAGTCAAGTACTTAGGTCATCTTGTTGGCAAGGACAAAGTCACCGTGAATCCTAAAAATATTGAATCTATGCAAGACTGGCCTCACCCAAAGACTCTCAAAATCTTACGTGGATTTATGGGCTTAATAGGTTATTATCACAAGTTTGTTAAGAATTATGGAAAGATTGCAACAACTATCACTGCACTCCTTAAAAAGAATTATTTCACTTGGACTCCAACAAGTGCTCAGGCTTTTCAAACCTTGAAGATGGTCATGTGCACCACTCCAGTCCCGCCCCTTCCTGATTTCACAAAGACCTTTGTCCTAGAATGTGATGCTTCAGGGAAAGGAATTGGCGTTGTCCTTATGCAAGAGGGTCGACTGTTTGAATGAAATTTGGGAAAATCAATCTATGAAAAGGAAATGTTGGCTATTCTGTATGCCGTTGATATTTGGTGCCCTTATCTATTGGGGAAACGCTTCCAAATTAAGACAGATCATCAAATCCTCAAGTATTTTATGGAACAATGCATTTTCTCCCTAGAGCAACAAAAATGGGTGACTAATCTCTTTGGATATGATTATGAGATCATTTACAAGAAAGACAAAGACAATGTGGTTGCGGATGCACTTTCCTAAAAATATGAAGATGAAGGGTCCCTTTTTTCTCTCTCGTTCATTGTACCAAATTGGCTCCAAGATGTTCACCAGGAATGGCTACCCGATCCCAAAATTTCGCATATGATACAATAATTACAGTCCAATTCTCCAGTTTCCCCAGGGTACTCTTAGCTCCATGATGAGCTTCGATACAAAGACCATTTGTATTTAAGTAAATAGTCAAAACTTAAATCCACGATACTTTCCGAGCTTCATGCTACACCCACATCTGGGTACTCAGGGTTTACCAAAACCTATGATAGGGTCAAACGTTCTTTTTTCTGGGATGGTATGAAACATGACATTCGTAATTTTGTGGCTGAATGTGATGTATGTCAATGCAACAAGGGAGAAACAATGAAATCTCCTGGCACTCTAAAACCGCTTTCGATTCCACCTGCTATTTGGTGGGTTATCTCTATGGATTTTATTGTAGGATTACCTAAATCAGGCAATAAATCAGTTATCATGGTGGTATTTGATCTCCTTTCCAAGTATGCTCATTTCTGTGCTTTTCAACACCCATTTACAACATCCACTGTGGCTCAACTTTTCATGGACTGGGTCTTCAAGCTTCATGGCATGCCACATTCTATTGTTTTTGATTGCGACCCAACTTTCACCAACAATTTTTGGAAAGAACTGTTCAAATTACAAGGCACCCAATTGCATCTCAACAAAACTTATCATCCCCAGACTGATGGTCAAATTGAAGTTGTCAACAAGTGTTTAGAAACATATTTGAGGTGTTTTGCATCAGAAAAGAAAAATCAGTGGGCTCAATGGTTACCACTAGTTGAATGGTGGGGTACAACACTTCATACCATACAACTACCCACATGAAACCTTTTGAAGTGGTATATGGACAAAAGCCACCTTCAGTTCTCTCATATTTGCCAGGTGTCTCAAAGGTCCAGGCGGTTGACCAAATGCTTACAGTTCGAGAGGCTATTCTCCATACCCCCAAAGATAATTTGGTCATGGCCCAGAATCGCATGAACCATAAAGAAGATCAAGGTCGCTCTAAACGTCAATTTGCAGAAGGGGATCAAGCGTTTCTTCGACTACAACCTTACAAGAAAAATTCCCTCAAGGATGACAATTGTCAGAAACTGGCGCCCAAATTTTGTGGTCCTTATACCGTTCTCAAGCACGCGGGACAGGTGGCCTATCAGTGAGCTTTGCCCAGTCATTCTAAGCTACATCCTGTTTTTCATGTTTCCTTCTTAAAGAAGGTGATTGGAACTAAGTGCCAAACTCAAACCAACCTTCCCGAGTTGGACGAAGAAGGCTCCATTTGTCTACAACCACAAGCAGTTTTGAACCAACGTGAGCGTCGCCTGCGTCAACATACCATCAAGGAAGTGTTAGTTCAGTGGAAAGATACGACCCCAACAGATGCCACTTGGGAACCAACTACCATTCTGCAGCAATTTCCACATCTCCAGCCTTGAGGACAAGGCATATTTTAAGGGGGAGGACATGTTAGGAACCTAACCCTTCATGTAGGTAGAATAATATATTCTGATGTAACAAAGGTCAATATTAATAAGGCCTAGCAATAAGGAAGAATAAGTCGAATGTAAGAAGACCTAATAGAAGCTCCCACTTCTAGAAGGATCTTCCTCTAGATGGTTCTTTTGATAGACATATTTAGTATAAATATGAGTCGAGGGTATGCAAACTTTTGTCTTGGACATTATTGTAATAGAGCTCTGCTCGACTGGAGGTTTCTCCCTCGAAGAGGCAAGTGAACATTTCTCTCAGTAATCAAAGTGCTCTTTCTGGTGTTATTCTGGTATCATTTTAGTATTATTGTGGCGTTGTTCTGGTTATATTGTTGTTCATCTTCCATTTCTAACATTTTATTTATGTTCTGCATACTTTTTATATCTAGAATATTACATATGTTTTTGATTATGGAGAATATAATAAAATTTCTTAGCTCATATGTTTTGAATATGGACAATATAACAATACTTTTAAGAAATAATTTATGTTTCAATCAATGTAACTTGTAATTTTTTTTATTATAAGTAAAAAAATTATTAAAAAGTGACGTTGAATTTTTAAAGTGTATTGTGATATTTTCATGACATTATGTATTACCTTGTGTTTTGAATGACAATAAGTTTTAAAAAGTAAACATTTAAGGGTTGATTTTATGATTTTGTTTACAATAATGATGAATTCTTTTACCTCTTTATAAAAATATGTCATTTTCATACCCCAATTTTAGAATGGGTGCTACCGGTAGCAGTATTTTTCAATTTGATGGTTGATTTTGAGGTTTTGTTTTTAATGGTACCAAGTACTGAAAATACGATTTCAAATTATCTCAAATTTTAACGTTTTGAAAAGAAAAAAAAATTCAAAAACATCTTTTTTTTAGGTGTTGATTTTAAGCTTTTTCTGAGCTACTGTCTGAGTTTTGAAGGCCATGTTTGAAATTTTTTGTAATTTTGACCCCGTTTAAAAAAATGGTGCTACCGATAGCACAACGTTTTGATATGGGGGTTGATTTTGATTTTTTTATGCAAAAATATGGGTTTTTTGGGCCAGAGTTCTTGTTTTGAGGTCACAGTTCTCATTAAGTCGGTAACTATGTTGAGGCTATTCTTCGTGCCCTCAAAGAAAATTTGGTCATGGCTTAAAATCACATGAAGAAAAAAGCAGATCAAGGTCCTTCTGAATGCCATTTTTTTGAATGAGACTATGTATTTCTTCGACTACAACCTTATAACAAGACTTCACTCAAAAATAAACACTGTCAGAAACTTGCACCCAAATTTTATGGTCCTTATACAATGCTCAAGCATGTGGGATCGGTGGGCTATCAATTATCTCTACCTAGTCAGTTGAAGCTCCATCCATTTTTTCATGTTTCCTGCTTAAAGAAGGTGATTGGAATTAAGTGTCAAACTCAAACTAGTCTCCCTGAGTTGGATGAAGAAGGTAGTCTTGGCCCAACGAGAGCATTGTCTCCGTCACACACCATCCAGGAAGTGTTAGTCCAATGGAAAGATACACCAATAGAAGATGCCACCTCAGAGCCGACCACCATTCTACAACAATTCCCTCATTTGAAGCCTTGAGGACAAGACTATTCTTCAAGGGGGAGGGCATGTTAGGGACCTAACTTCTCTAACCCCTCACGTAGGTAGAATAATATAATTCCATGTAATAAATACCAATATTAATAAGGCCTAGCAATAAGGAAGAATAAGTTAAATGTAAGAAGAACTAATAGAAGCTTCCACTTCTAGAAGGATTTTCTTCTAGATTGTTCTTTTAGATAGATAGTTTTATTATAAATAGGGGTAGAGGATATGAGAAATCTTGTCTTGAAGATTATTGTAATAGAACTCTACTCTACTGGAGGTTGCCCCCTCGAAGAGGCAAGTGAACATTGTTATCATTAATCAAGGTTCTCTTTCTGGTGTTATTATGATATTTTTTTGGTATTGTTCTCGTTATATCATTGTTTCTCTATCATTTCTATGATAAAATCTTTTTGTTCTGCATACTATTTTATATTTGGAATACTACATCAAATCATAAGTATAATGGTTTCTGTATTCAAAGAGCATTCTTGACAACTCCAATGAACTCTTAAATTTTAAGTTATTTTTAACATTGGCAAATTAGATTCCTCATGGCATTGATTCCAACTTTCTCAAGTTATTTTTAACATTGACAAATTGTGCTCCATCGAGGCATCGATTTTAGGAACAAATATTCCATGCTAACGTTGACATCGATGATATCAATCAATTTTAGTATAAATGTGATTGAAGAAATATTGATTGCCATCATCGAGTGATCTAGTGAATCCAAACCAAAATACATATTAAATTATTGAAGAAATATTGGTTGTCATCATCGAGTGATCTAGTGAATCCAAACCAAAAGATAAATTGGAAGCGATTTTGCATTTTGTTATATGGAATAATATTTGTTGAGAATCCCATCTTCATTGTTTCTCTATGCAAGAAGACTCATGCCATTTAGTAACATGGTAAAATTGTATGTATTTTTATACAAAGTTGATAGATCATGAAATCTAACTTAGTCTACGAATATGCATGAAGAAGACCCTTTTCATAGACCAAATTATCATGATGTGAGATAGCTTAGACGGTGTTTGAAATCGTGACCACCTATGTAAATCCATGTACAATCCTATTGAAACCGTGACCACCTATGTATATCCATGTACATTCCTATGAAACAAATTCAAAAATTTAAAAAAATTGATATTTTAGACAACATTATCATGAAATCAAATAGCTTAACCCGAGTTTGAAACCCTCACCACCTACGTATATCCATGTACATTCTTATGGAAAGAATTCAGAATTTTAATAGAAAAATGATATTTTATCCATTTTCTATGTATGGTCAATTTTGTCACCTTGTGTGTGCTATAAGTACACCAATGTTTGTTGGAATGTCCTCATTATGAATGTATTATAATGCTAATACCTTCATGATACACTTTTCACTATCATATGCCCGGGGTAATTATAATTAATTATAAATAAAAGTGATTAATACTCTTACAAACATTTTTACAAACATCATGATATATAAAAATATTAATACTCTTTATTATTTTCAATCAATTTGATTTAAAAATAGGTTAGGAATTGTTGAAATTACAAATTTGAGATGTTGAGTTTATTTAATTTGAATGTTTTAAAGATTTTTAAGGGTGCTAAATCTATTTATGCATTAGAAAATATAATTTAAATTACCATATCATTAACAATTGCATAATCAAATTGTATAATAAACAAAAGGTCTTATACATCAATTTGGTGTGCTTGATGTGATCTTAAAATTAGATTATTATTATTATTATTATTATAATAGATAACTATTACCAAAAAAAATCCAAAAATTACCACATTTAAAATACACCTTTTTTCTCTAATAAATATAATAAAATACACCTTTTCCTTTTCTAATAAATATAACAATTAAAAATTTAAAAATATAGTAAAAATTATTTGACCAATTACACTTAATTGAAAGTCAATTAAGTTTGCTACTTAGATAATGTAGTAGGCTAAAGATTCTAAGAAATGTGAATGATTCTAAGAAATGAGATTTTTTTCAAAAACAGACTAAAAATTATTGGATTAATAAATTTGAGTGATTATTTTTGTAAAATCCAATTATCCATAAGAATAGAATATTTAAGCCTAAAGAGTACACCTATTGACAATGGGCACATTTAATAGGTTTTTAGTGCTTAATCAATTTTGTATGGACAATATTAAATATTGATGGAATATTCTTAATCATCCCAATAAATTAATGATTGTGATTTCAACCACTAACTTCCTCACTATTATAAAGGCATTCGTTTACATGTTTATTTTTTGACTTTTACTTAATCATATTTAAAATTTAATATGGTGACTAGCTGATTGCCACATCTAAGTGATTAACAAAGATTAAAGCCACATTTCATTTTATGACCATGTACAACAGTAGAATAACTGTGAGCCCATGGAAACAACGAATCACTGTGGGTGCTTGGAAGCAAGGAGTCATCGCCAGCGCTCATAGCTTTACTTCTGGGCGTATTTCATTGCAGCTCCATAGGCAAATCTTTTCTCATACCGTCGCTAAAACAGAAGGAAATGAACAAACAAACAGTACGGGGAACTGGATTTCAAGGCAACGACTCTAGTAGTGAAATTAGCTATGGTTCTACTTCTCATGAACGAAGTTGCAACATGACGGGTTGTTGTAATAGATATTTTGATAATTTGGCTGGGGAATTAAACAATCGCGTGGAGAGACAGACGCATATCATTCAAATGAAGGAGGAGGAGGAACGGTACAACCATCCATCCAGATGGACTCGGCTTCAACAATATTGTTTTAGCTTGGTCGATCCAAGTTTGCTTATATTTCAGACACATAATTATGTATCATAAGATTTTTAGGTATAAGAGCACAGCTTATATTTCAGACACATAATTATGTATCATAAGATTTTTAGGTATAAGAGCACACAGGTTTTGCTCCAGTTAGCCCTGGTGGTTTGAATGAGGTTTAGTTTCATTCGGTCATTAGGTCTATTTTTTTGGAATCCTAGATCGCTCATTTTTAGGTTTATTAGAGCATTGGGTTTACCTTTGTATAATTCTGTATCTCTTTTTATAATTGGGATATTTTTTTATATGTAATTAAGGTTTTATAAAAAAAATTAATTTAAGATTTCAAACAAGAGACACCATAATATTATTATTGCTTATACATTATGCTTTTAGGGTTGTCTAATTTTTTTTTATTTAGAATTAAAAAAAATAAAACACCATAAAATTGTGAAATATATTGACTTTTGATTTTCATTATTGATAATTTTTTTTGTCATGCTTTAGGGTTTTATAAGAAAAACATGGTGTTTTTAGGGCTTTTACACAGAAAGGTGTAACCATTTATGATGATGGATAACTGTGAGTTTTATTTTATGGCTTTCATTTTATAGTTGCCTTTCATTTTGTGGACAAACCCAAAACCTTTCTGCGTTCACTAGCCACAAGTTTGTGGCTGTGCTAGTTTTTATTATTTTTAAAAATAATGCAGGTTTTTCCGTGCATACAAATTTTTTCAATCCAAGTACGTTGTGTTTTTCAAAGCGCTTTGTGAGCCACAAATTTACACAAATGGCTTGGAAAACTTCCCTCCTCCACTCTGTTTACAGCACGGCAGTATCATGCACATTTACTCTAAGCTCATATGGGAAACAGTCCTGTTCCTTGTTACAGTGGTGAGTATGTGAGCATGTCCAACAGTGCCATTCTGCAGGTGATTATACTTCTGAACATTTCACTCATCTGTTTGTCAAAGGCAACCATGCCATTTTTCAAATCATCGCTGCTTCTCTTCAATCCTGCGATACTAAATGTGGTTCCGCTGTTTTTCTCAAGATAGTAAATTATTATAATGTTTGGAAGGGAAGCATGGACACCCAAATGTGGTTCCGCATGCTCAAAATTGAAAATTCCCAATCGAAATGTCAACGATGAATCTGGGAAGTAGTCTCAACCTTTTAACTTTTGGGTTTTTTTGTTATTTTTTTTTTGATTTTGTTCGAAATCAGGTGATGAATGGTTAAATTTGAGTGTTTAAATTTATATAATTTTAAGAGATTTTTCAAACATGTTGAATCTATTTATATATTCAGAAAAAACAATTTAAACAACATAATTTTTTTTTTCCAATTTTATATTATTTAAACATTCAAAAAAGCAATTTAAATAACATTTTTTTTTTTTTTTTTCCAAATTTACATCACCCTACTCCAACCAATTCCTAAAAAAAAAAAACCAAAAAAATAAAACTTTTAACCAACACCGTTTTTACTCATTTCTACTCATTTCTGTGCGTTGTGATGATAATGCGAGAGTACAACTCATTTCTGTGCGTTGTGATGATAATGCGAGAGTACAAGGGTAGTTACGTCTGTGAACCAAACAATAGAAAAATGGCGAGATTGGAAGAAAGAACACCATTCAAGCAAAGTATGCAGAAGGCGCTACCTATAATTATGATAATAATGCGCTGTCTCTATCCCCACACTCTCGCAACAGAAGTACACCACATTATGTGCAATGCATCAACGTGGCTCTCTTGATCTTTTCTATATTGTATGTATCATACGATATCACATAGTGGTTACAAAATGAAGTTAATTAGAAATTTATAAACTATATTAAAATGTAAATTAAAAAATATATAAAAGTGAAAAAAAACATTGGCATGATAGTGAAAAAAGTGTGTAAGTGTACTTTTATTATAAATTAAAAATGATTTATTACATGTACGCATGTGTAATGGTGTAATTTTATAACAAAATAAATACTAAAATATTGTTAAATCAATAATTTAAAAATTTTAATTATTATTTTTTAATAATTTTCAACTTTTTTTTTACACAATTATATACTTTTTTATCATATATAAATTTTATGACAGTTTGGTTAAGCAGTTAAATGGTGTTCTTTTGGTAATTGTGGGAAATGTATATAATATTTAAGGAATGCGACAATCCAACATAACATTCGACAAATATAGCAATGCGACATAACCCTTGATGTTTGATGCAACATAACTATTGGGAAACGTTGCAATGTGACATAACCCTTGATAAATGTCACAATGTGACATTATCATTAATGAATGTAGCCATTCAACAATGTCAACTAAGATGAACATCTCAATGTGTCATGACCATTGAGGAACGCCACAATGTGACATAACCCTTGATTATCATCACAATGCAACATAACTATCGAGGAAAATAACAATTCAACATAAGTTAACAAAGATGAATGTTGCAAYGCAATATACCCATATTATCAACATCTTATTGGTGCACTTCCACATAATATTGAAGTTATACTCTTAGTGTCATAATGTGACATAATTTTGAATTCAACCTCTTAATGTCATAATGTGACATAATTTTGAATTTAACCTCTTATTGTTACAATATGACATAAAAATCAAGTCAACCTCTTAATGTCACAATATGACATAATATTGATGTCAATAACAATGTCATATGTGACATAATATTGAAGGAAACCTCTTTAAGTGGCAATATTATATAATATTGAAGCCAACCTCTTCATGTCATAATGTGACATAATCTTGAAGTCAACCACACTATCCCAATGTAACATAATATTGAACTCAACCTCTTACATTGTTTCTCTACAAATGTCTTAAAGTCAACCATTGTTGCCCAAGGTTAGTCATTGTTGACCAAAGTCAACAATAATCAACCATAGTCAACTATAGTTAACTAAAGACAACTAAAGTCATGCATATTCAACCAAAGTCAAACAAAGTTTAGCATAGTCAACCATCATCATCCAATCTAAATAAAAAACAACCACATACCATAGTCAACCATTGTTAACCAAATTCGACTATAGTCCATTATGGTAAATTATAGAAAACCATATTCAACCACACTCAACTACAATCAACCAAAGTCAACCATAGTGAACCACACTCCATCGAAGCTAGTTAAAATCAATCATATCAACCTATAGTCAACTAGACAAAACATGTTGTATTTCTTTTACTCATAATTCATAAATGAATTATTGTAAGTTTAAATAGAACTGAACATTATCAATCATGGTAATGTGCCATTGCATTGTTTTACTTCACATCGATTGTAGGAATTATATATAACCTTTAAGGAACATTGCAATGTAATAAAACCCTTGATGAACATTGCAATGTGACATAACTATTAAGGAATATATCAATTTAACATACATAAACCAAGGTGAGCATTGCAATGAGACATAACCATTAAGGATCCAACATAACCATTGGGAAACGCTGCAATGTGACATAACCCTTGATAAATTTCACAATGTGACATTACCATTGAGGAATGTATCCATTCGAAAATGTCAACCAAGATGAACATCTCAATGTGTCATGACCATTGAGGAACATCACAATGTGACATAACCCTTGATTAACATCACAAAG
>JZKD02S0211872.1:10759-22038 GCA_000966675.3 Picea glauca
GAAGATATTAGGATTGAACATAACCAAAAGTTTCTAGTGTAGGAAGGAAGTGAAGTAATGATCATGAGGTAATATGGAAACTTTCCTAGAGTTGTATGTTGTCTTTTTTAGCTTCTAGCATGTATTATCACATGACCCTAGGTCTTGGGCATGTGGGAATCATCGTGGGCACCACATCACACTTTCGGTTTGGTGAAAACCCACTTGGATTTGAGTGGGGGATTTGTGGGTTTGGTGATGTGATTTGTGGGCTTGTATTGGGGCTTCACACCCACAAGGAAAGCCTAATTTGGTGTTGACTTGTGGAGGGGATTCTATGTTGACCCCTAAGGATTGTATATAAAAAAGAGGTCATTGTGACATTACACATCATGTAGAGAGTGTGTGAAGACCTGATGGAGCTAGCATAAGTGATTCTTCACTTGTGCTAGGAGGATTGGTGATCTCAGCTAGGAAAGTTTGCAAGGTGGAAAATCCGGCCTAGGAGAAAGAAGGTGGCAGAGAGCGAACTGTACAGAGGTGACCGCACCAGTTTTTTGTACTCATATGTAGTTTGCAGATGGGAGAAGCACTCATATACACGGGTTGCAGAAGGACAAATCATGTGTAGGTATACACATTTTGCATGAGAGAAAACTGCATATGTCCGCGGGTTGCCAGTAAGGTGAATTAGGTATTTGAGTTTCTTGACAGGTACAGATCCATACATGATGACAGGTGGCATCAAAAAGTCGTATAGGTGGTCTACAACAAATTCATGTGCAGAGGAGATTCCGAGGAATATTGCTGAGATTTTCTTTTATGATTTGTATGGTCATTGGAGAACAAGGTTATTCTCGGTTTTGGTGACTTTGGAGGACAAGGTCGTCCTCATATTTTGGTGATATTGTATTGGTTGGGAGGGTTGGTTTTTCCCTCAATATTTCTAATGTTAACAAGATTACAAAATTGAAATTTTGTCTCATGCATATTGATGATTCATCTCTGGTCTTTGTGTCTATGTTGCATATGTTTTTATTCAATAATTTTAGTGACAACAATTAGGGTTTTACTGTTAGATCACTAGGAAGCAATTTTCAGATCTGAAATTATGTTAGGGACCTAACCCCCTAACCTCTCATGTAGGTAGAATAATATATTTTCCATGTAATAAAGGTTGGTACTAGTTAATAAGGCCTATTTAATAAATATGAACAAGTCAATGTAAGAAGACCTAATAGAAGCTTTTGTTTCTAGAAAGATATTCCTCTAGAATGTTCTTTAGAAGATAGAATTAGTATAAATAAGAGTAGAAGGTATGAGATGAGCTTGTCTGGAGAATTATTGTAATAGAGCTCTGCTCTGCTGGAGGTTTCCCCCTCGAAGAGGCAAGTGAACATTGTTTACTATTAATAAAGGTATTATTCTGGTGTTGTGGATCCATCTATTTTGTTGTTCTTTTGTTATTCTCTACAATATTTCTATTTTTTGTTGTTGATTCGCTATTATTCACTGCAATATTTTTGCTTATGCTATTATAATAGATCTAGTACCTAACAAGTGGTATTAGAGCACTTTCCTTGGCAGGAATAGTGGGTATAAATTTTTTTGGGGTAGAGATGTATTCTGATGTCTTTAACCTACAAAGATCTATCATTCAACGCATAAATCCACGGTCGTGGAAGCATAGACACAGGAAGTACAAGTGGTAGCTAAGCGCACATTGTTGGCCACCCTTGTAACCCCTATTGGTACCCCTTTGAGTGGTATCCCATCAAACAACACCTGTATACCGATTGGCCTAAATATCCTGAAGCCCTTCATAGATAAACTAATCGGATGCTTGAATGATATAGTGCCACATAGAACAACACTCGGTAAGATACTCTCTAGTACCTCGGTAATCAGGTAGTATGGCTAATGGTACAATCTAGCCTCCTTAGTGGGTGCCCTAAGATATTGGGTCGAGTACTACTATTCGACACCGCTCGTATATAAGAGAGTTATAACACAAGGAAAACCCTTGTCTGTAGAAACCCTGAAAAACCCTAACCATGGGACACAAACAAAACAGAAAGGGAACCAACAATATTTCTCTTGTTCAACATTGGGGCCTTTTGACACTGCTTTTTTCCTATTAAGAATTTTGGCATTCCACCACTACAATATTATTCAAATAGGAGTATAAAAAAAAGAGTCTAGGTCCTGCCCACCACACTAATTGAGACCTATCCCATTAGATTATTCTCTTCACCCCAATCATAGTGGTACCTATCATTTTCAACCCCTTTTTTCCCCATGGACTTGACCCCTTCCCAACACCCTTATTTGACGCCTATCACATTGCATTCCTCTTTTCACACTAAACACACTCATATATATCATTTTCAAGCTTTTTCTGTGGACCCAATTCCCCTCCTACGTACCCTTCATTCACCCATGGCCAACACTCACAACCAATAATTCCTTCACCTGCAAGATGAATCCAAATAGAACAAGGTAGACATCCAAAGATTGACCTTTGAACTAGCTTCCACCAATACCCGCTTGGAAACCTTTGAGGCCAAAGTTACATGTGACTTGGCCGATGTTAAGGGTGAATTGGCCTCCCTCACCAAGTGGTTGAAAAATTACCATGGATCTCCCTCCCTTGAACAACCTTTCTACTCTGAAGGTGAGAAATCTTCCCATAATATGGCCTTTCATTCCAATTCCCTTCCTCATGACCCCCGTCTTCCCTGAGTTAAGGTGAACAAATTTGATGGATTAGACCCCACATGTTGGGTCACTCAAATGGAACATTATTTCTCTGTGCATGGAATTATTGATGATCTGGCCAAACTTTGTTATGGTGTCGTCTATTTGGATCTGAAACGTTGGCAATGGTGGCAATGGTGTAGAAAGACACACCGGGGGTATGTTTCTTGGAGACAATTTGTGGCAGAACTATATGAACTTTTTGACACTGACACCCACTATCTTGGCCATTTGACCAAGTTGAAGAAATCATGCATAGTGGAAGAATTTATATCTGCCTTTGAACACTTGGATTTTAGAATGGAGAGAAGTTTTGATGCCTTCTTTCGGAAATTTTTTTATCAGTGACGTCAAAGATGAAATTCGAGCCCAAGTCTTCATGGATCACCCTCAAAATTGGTTGGAATATACTAAACATGATAAGGAATCCTAACATATTGTCTCTGCTCAAACCCACAAACCTTCCTTTATTCCTCCAATTTGATCTACCAACCCTTCCGCTCCTCCTACTCCCCTCAAGATCTAGAAATTAACTCGAGCTGAAATGGCAGGACACCAACTCAAGGGAATTTGTTATAATTCTGTTGACAAATATTTTCCGAGGCATAAGTGTAAGTAAAAATAGTTGTTTATGACCATCTCTGAGGATGTTTTTGAAGAGGATATTGAGACCCCCTTATGCCAGAATTACTTGAGCCAACTGATATTACTCCACCCGCTGACCCACCAGAATTATAACCAGTCATTTCATTGAATGCTATCACTAGCTTCTTGATCCAAAAGGATCCAGAGAAGGCTAAGAACAACTCAGAACTCGTAGAGGAAACTAAGGACGCTCAGAATGGCCTCAACAGATAGAGAAAGGGAAAATAATCAAAGTTATCAAAACTTTGTGAAACTGACATTATCAGAAAGAGCACATTGCAAGATTTCTAACGGTGCAAATGACTCGTCAAATGGAGTTACGAATCAAAATATATTCGCGGTCAAAGTTTGGTCAACCTAGCCCAATGAGTCGGGGATGAGACAACATCTGTACTGCTAACGTCAACATCCATACAACACACATGGCAGGAAAAGCAGGTGATAAGTGTCATGCTGGCATCATCATGGTGATGTGGCAACATCAGAGGCTTCCATGTGTCACCCAGATTTGAAACTTCTGGACCAATTCATGGACCAATAGGATTTTGCCACGTGGTAGTCTGTACAATGATGTGGCATGGAGAGTTGGCAGTGACGTGGCATCCGTATGATGACATGGCACAGACATGGCAGGCTGAAAAAGTAGAGGCCGAATGGGAGGTTGCTATGTGGCCCAATCAGGGGCTGCCATGTGGTAGTGGGAAAATGCCCAATGAAAGCCCGTATCTAAAATTTTGAAAAAAAAAAGAGGTTTGGTGGGTCCACCAAATCTGGTCACATATTAAATCATTAGAACCGTGGATAGAGACACCACCAAATTTGGCGGAAAAACATTGGTGTGTGTATATATATATATAGTTAAAATAAACAAAGCCAAAAGGGGGAGGCCCACGGGTTTGACCCCAGGACCTCCTCCATCTACTACGCCTTAACATTCACGCCCAAACCAATGGGCCAACAACCTATGTTGTAATTAACACCCACGAAAAATGTTTAGAAAAAGCATCCACCCAGAGCTTGGGGGAGTGGGTGTGCGTGTGGTACGACCAAGGCACACAGTTCAAGGCAAGTACATGCATTAATTGTAGGTTGCAGGGGCATGAAATTCGAGACAAATTTCTTCTTGGGCCTAGGAGTGCTACAGTCGGATCGAGGCGTGGAGACAATCATTTTTGGGTAATTCGACACCACAAATTCAGTGGTGTTGTCTGTTTTCTGATCTGAGCATTATTTATGCAGCTTGATTTCAGAATGAGGTATACTTATGTATTTTTCCAAATTATTTTGTTGAGTTAATGAAAAATCCTACCCATTTGAGAGCAGGACCTGAAGACGTAGTCCACCAGGGATGAACTCCGTTATCACGTTTTTGTGTTCAGATTTGATGCTTATGTCTCTTCATTTTTGAGCTTTTCCTTCTTTAATGGTGCACTTTAATTTATGCTCATTTAATGCAATTCTTTATAAGTCACTCGATGAAAAGATCACAGATCAATTCTCTTCTCCCCAAACCCTCAAGCTCATTGGCTACATTAAGAATCGAAAGTTCATCATCTTAATTGACAATGGAAGCACTCATAATTTTATCCATCGTCGTATTGCCTAAGAAACCCATTGCTATATCCATGCAGTCAACAAAATTCAAATCGTGATTGCCAAGGGAGGTTCCATGAAATATGGGGGGCATTGTGAAAATGTGTGTCTCCAAATTGGGCAGTACAACTTGAAATATCATATGTTTTCTATTGACATGGGTGGTTGTGATATTATGCTTGATGTGGAATGTTTACGCACTCTTGGTCCCATCCTCATGGATTTTAAGGAATTATCCATGCAATTCCAATAGGTGGGACAACAATATAAGTTCCAAGGAATCACCACAGGTTCACCTGAGATCATTAGTTCCCATCAAATGGAAAATCTCCTCAAAAAAGGTCATTCTGACATTATTTTCCAACTCCATTCTATTCAAGAAATTGAGACACCTTCGATGCATCCTGACCTCTAATTTATTATCTCCAAACACCAAGATTTTTTGGCCACCCCCCAGGGACTTCCTCCTTCTAGTGGTGTTCATGATCCTTCCATTCCTCTCATCCCTGATAGTCTTCCTCCCAATGTTTTCCCTTATCATCATCCATTCGCCCAAAATAATGAAATTGAGAAAAAATTTCAAGAATTGCTAGTCGCAGGTGTTATCATCCCTAGTACCAACTGCTATTCTTCTCCTGTGGTCATCGTACTCAAGAAAGAAGGTGCTTGGCGCATGTGTCCAGAATTTAATTCCCTCAATAAACTCACCATCAAAGACAAATTTCCCATTCCTGTCATTGACGATCTCTTGGATGAATTAAGTGGTGCTTAGTACTTTACTTTTGATCTCCCTTCTGGATACCACCAGATATGCATGGAAGAGGAAGAAATTGTTAAGACTGCTTTTTGAACTCATGAGGGTCACTATGAGTTCTTGGTCATGCCCTTTAGCTTGTGTAATGATCCCTCCACTTTCAAAAGTCTCACAAACAATGTTTTTTGTCCCTTTCTCCATCATTTTGTCCTAGTTTTCTTTGATGATATTCTCATTTATAGTAAAACCTTGACAAAACATCTTACACATGTGGGTCAAGTTCTCAATCTACTCTCTCAGCACCAAATTTTTATCATGAAATCTAAATGTGTCTTTGGAGCTTCGGAAGTGGAGTACTTGGGTCATATTGTCAGCAAGGATGGTCTAAGGGTGGATCCTAAGAAAATTGAAGCTATGCAGGATTGGTCATGCCCCAAAACTCTTAAAGGCATGCATGGTTTTTAGGGTTTAATAGGATATTATCGCAAGTTTGTTAAGAATTATGGAAAAATTGTTGCACCTTTTACTGCTCTCCTTAAAAAGAATGCTTTCACTTGGACTCCAACAACTGATCAATCATTCCAAGCATTGAAAGAAGCCATGTGCACAACTCTTGTCCTGTCCCTTCCCAACTTCACAAATACTTTTGTACTGGAATGGGATGCCTTTGGGAAAGGAATTGGAGTAGTACTCATGCAATGGGGCATGCCTTTAACATTCACTAACAAACAAATATCGGAGCAACATCTCGACCAATCAATCTATGAAAATGAAATGTTGGCTATTTTGTATGTTGTGGATATCTGGCATTCTTATCTATTGGGGCAACGCTTCCAAATTAAAACAGACCATCAAAGCCTCAAGTATTTCCTAAAACAAAGGATTTCATCCCATGAGAAACAAAAATGGGTGATGAAGCTATTTGGCTATGATTATGAGATCATTTAAAAGAAGGGAAAATAAAATGTAGTGGATGACACTCTGTCCTGAAAGTACGAAGAAGAAGGATCCCTTTTTCCCCTCTCCTTCATGGTATCAGATTAGCTCCAAGTTGCTTGCCAAGAATGGCTGCAAGACCCCAGAACTTCTCTACTAATCCAACAATTTCAAGACAATTCTCCAGTTTCTCCAACAGACTCTTGGCACAATGAAGAGCTCCACTACAAAGGTCATTTGTATTTAAGCCACCGGTCGCAACTTAAATCCACGATGCTTTATGAGCTTCATGCTTCACCCACAATGGGGAATTCCAGGTTTACCAAAACCTATGAACGAGTTAAATGTTCTTTTTTTGGGGATGGTATGAAACATGATGTACACACCTTTGTATATGAAAGTGATGTCTTTCAATGCAACAAGGGAGAAACTGTCAAAGCTCCGAGCACACTAAAACCACTTCCGATTCCATCGGCTATTTGGAGGGACATTTCTATGGATTTCATTGTGGGATTAACTAAATTAGGAAATACGTCAGTCATCACGGTGGTAGTTGATCGTCTTTCCAAATATGCTCATTTTTGTGCTCTTCAACATCCATTCACATCATCCACAGTGGCTCAGATTTCCATGGATCATATTTTCAAGCTTCATGTCATGCATCATTCTATTATATTTGATAGAGATCCCACTTTCACCAACAATTTTTGGCAAGAACTATTTAGGCTCTGTGGCACACAATTACATCTCAGTAATGCTTATCACCCCTGGATTGATGGCCAAACCAAAGATGTCAACAAGTGTTTGAAAACATATTTGAGGTGTTTTGCATATCACTAGTAAAATTAGTGGGCTCAATGGTTACTACTAGTTGAATGGTGGTATAACACATCTTACCATACTACTACTCGCATGACTCGTTTTGAAGCAGCCTACAGACAAAAACCCATGTCAATTCTTTCCTACATGTCAGGGGTCTCGAAGGTTCATGAGGTTGACAAAACCATTATAGACCATGCATCCATTCTCTGTGCTCTCAAAGAAAATTTGGTCATGGATCATAATCATAGGAAACAACACATAGATCAAGGATGTTCAGAATGCCAATTTGCTGAAGGGGACCAGGTGTTTCTTCATTTATAGCCTTACAAGAAAACTTCACTCAAAACTGAACATTGTCAGAAGCTTGTTCCCAAATTTATTAGTCAATAGAGCTGCATGTGAAAATTTGACATGGTATCAGAGCTTGGGATTTGAAGAAGAGGATCATCTTTGAGAGACATTTTTGGATACAACACTAGAGGAGTGTTGTTCTTGTTCTTGTTCTGGGTAGGTCACATGTGACAACTCTGAGGAATTTGAGGAGTTATCTCTCGGAGGGAGCTAGAGTGATGGTTGCAGGTGGAGAGAGGTTAGATGGTATTTGGTTGAGACATGGAGTAGACTATCCATACGAGGCGTTGTGGGTTATTGCGGCTCGGTAGTGTGGCAGGTTTGGAGTTCTGGTGGATTGGCAAAGAGATCGAATCACAACAATATGTTGTTTGGAAGATTTCCAATCCTGTGTATGGACTTCCAATCTTGTGTATGGACTTCCAATGATTTATCATGGTGAGTTACGATGGGTGCAACTCGAATTCTCTGTCTCCAGTGAGATAGTTTCGTGTGTATCACATGTTGATGAGATAGAGTCTCCATTAGGCTAGAGAGTTGCACATTTTCAAGGTATGATGATGTATGAGGTATTTGACCCAGGAGGATGAGGAAATTTGTAGAGATGAGTTGCAGAGATATAAAGTAGACTAGATTGAGTGTCCAACTGCAACTTGGGACTGTTCAGATGAGGAAACGAGATCAATGGTAGCAAGTGTAGACACAAAGAGTTTTTTTGGTGACTTGGACGATGGAATTGGGTAGAATTTCATTGGATGGTCATGACTTGGGTAAGAAGGATGCTTTCCTTGGAGGATTGCATGGTTCTTATCCAGTGAGAGCCACCAACACATGATTTGTTCGTGAGTTTCATAGTGTCTGACTCAGGTATGTACGAGGAGCTTGGCAAGAGGATCAGGCATGTAGTATAGGGATCTAGAGTAGTTGTATTTTAGATGGAGTCAGGGGGTGTGTTCTGAGTGGAAAATGTTCTATGGGTTCCAGGAGTGTGTTCTCAACCTCGAGGATTGAGTAGTAGGCCTATGAAATGTTGTTATGAGATGGACAAGTGTTATTGGATGTTGAGTTGGTATTCCTAGGTTTTGGGAACCTTTTGTGTAGGGGATCTGTGCATGAGAGATGTTTCTAGGGTTTGAGAGGATACATAATGATTATATCCAGGAGGAGACTCGATTGGTGTCCAGGGAGGATACAAATGGTTTGAGTGTCATGACTATGATCATTTTTCTTCATGGTGTCCACACTAGAGGGAAAGGGGTAGAATGAAACATACATCAATAATAGAGGTTGATGAGGTTGCAGATAGGTTCTAGAGGGATATCTTGTTGGTCTCTGCCCTTTTAGGTACAACCTCTAGCAGGGGGACTTAGTTGGTGGATAATGGAGAATATTTCCATATGACAGGTGCTAGATATTTGTTTGACACTTTCATAGAGACTGGATCGGACTTGTGTGTGGAGATTGGCACAGGAGTCAAGAATGAAATACGAGGATTTAGTACAGTATCTTTTCGATTGGAGTCAGGAGAGGTGATGACGGTGTCAAATGTGTTATTGGTGCTAGAACTAAGGAGGAGTGTTCTCTCAGTCTCAAGGATTGAGAGAAAGGGGTACCACATATTATTTTGTATTAGACATGTGTTGTTTATGCCTAGAGGATATAACTTTAGATCAATAGTGGTTCTTGGAGTTAGAGAGGGAATCTTCCAAGACTCTTAGGTAGGTGTCATGGGTTGATATGGACATACTGGTGGTTCAAAAGTAGGAGGCTTCTAGGAGTAGGATTTATTCTAGGATGGGATCATGCCAGAAAATAAGATATGCTTCATTGACTGAGGATGCAACTATTTCTATTCAGGAGGATTTGCTTTGGTGACAGAAGGAGTATCTAATCAGAAGGATTGGAGAGAAACCATGGTAGAGGATCGAGTACAGGGGACAAAGCTACTTCCAGGCGATGATGGAGGATGGAATACCTCCCTCACTAAGAGGGAGTGTTTATCCTTTGGTAACATCGGGAGACATTCCCACTTGTGGAGTGTGGTGAGAATACCTTCCTCCCTAACAAGGATTGTTGATTTTTGTAGCTTCGAGCAAGTATTCTCACATGAACCTAGGTGTTGAGCATGTGGGAATAATTGTGGGCATAACATCGTACTTTTGGTTTAGTGAAAACCCCATTGGATTTGAGTGGGGGCTTCATGGGTTTGTTGATGGAATTTGTGGGCTTGTGTTGGGGCTTCGCACCCACAAGTAAATCCTAATTTTATGTTGACTTATGGAGGGGCTTCTATGTTGACCCCTAAGGATTGTATATAAATAAGAGAGGTCATTATGACATTACACATCATGTGGAGAGTGTGTGGAGACATGATGGAGCTAGCATAAGTGAGTCTGCACTTGTGCTAGGAGGATTGGTGATCTCATCTAAGAAAGTCTGCAAGGTGGCCAATCTGGCATAGGATAAAGAAGGTGGCAGAGATGGAAGCGTATGGATGTGATCATTCCAGTTTTCTGTACTCATATACGGTTTGTAGATGGGAGAAATGTGTATATACGTGGGTTGCAAAAGGATGAATCATGTATAGGGTATACATGGTTTGTAGGAGATAAAACCTTGTATGTTTGTGGGTTTCCACTAAGGTGAATCACGTATCTGAGTTTCTGGGCATGTACAGATCCATACATGATAACAAGTGACATCAACAGGTCGTACAAGTGGTCTACAACAAATTCATGTGCAGAGGAGATTCTGAGGGATATTGATGAGGTTTGCTTTTATGATTTATATGGTCATTGGAGAACAAGGTTGTTCTTAGTTTTGGTGACTTTGGAGGACAAGGTTGTCCTCAAATTTTGGTGATATTGTATTGGTTGGGAGGGTTGGTTTTTCCCTTAGGATTTTTGATGTTAACAAGATTACATAACTACAATTATTCCTCATGTATATTGATGATTCATCTTTGATCTTTGTGTTTCCGTTGCATATGTTTTCAATCAATAATTTCAGTGTAAAGTTGTTTAGTGATAATAGTTAGGGTTTTACTGTTAGATCACTAGGAAGCAATTTTCAAATATGAAATTAGTCACATAGTGTTGCATGCGAAAATTTGACATTGTCACCATATTTTGTTTTGATCTCTACATTTATAAATATCTACATAGTATTTATCTTACGGTTGTCCACATTACTGCTCCATTCAAGTATATTAGTGAAATAATATATTGATAAGATACTGAAGGAAATAAATTAAAAAATGCATGTGTAGCTAAATCAGATAGCTCAACTCATCCTACAAGAGGTCTAGCTAGATGATATTCCACTTTTACAGTAAATTCCAAAGAATAGAAGGTTGATAAAAAATCATATGTGTAACTCCACTGAACACAGTTTCAGTGCACATCACAAAACAATATGATCAGAATCATATCTCCATAGAAAA
>JZKD02S0211894.1:0-22037 GCA_000966675.3 Picea glauca
CCATCAACCATAGCCGCAATACATTTCCCTCATAAAAGAGGGTTGCCTTCTAGGGCAAAAAACCCTAACATAATCTCTACCGTTAGATCTGCGACCTTATAATGAACGGTCCAGAATTACAATGAAATTACAATATACTTTTATAAGGCAATTTTTTCTTCGGGGGCTTCGCCCTCGAACCCCCGTTGGGGGTCCGCTTGCCCCTAGACCCCCCAGACCCCGCAGAGGGGGTACCCCCCCTCTGCACTCCCCTGCGTGGAAGAGTGTACATACTTCTGTGGTGTAAATACTTCATGGGGTATAAACACGGATGAAAGCAAGGACCTCTTAATTAGGAAGATAATTAGGCTCCATAACCAACACACTCTATAAATAGAAGTTCCCTTCCTCATCTATACTCATGGTTGGATTGGGAGGGGAATCTCTTAGCATTTAGTGAAAATATGTTGGAGACTTTTATCCCTTTCTTTTGTGCTATGGATGGCTAGGTAGATCATTCTCATGAAGATGTTAGCTGTAGATGCTTCATAATGGATGGATGATCAATGGGTGAATGGTTTTGTGTGTGTTTCAATGAGTAAGCGATTCTCTTCATTTCCTTGTGTATTTTATTTATGAATGATAACAAGTGTGGTTTTGCTTCTCTAGTGATGGTGGTGCACCCTCTTCTACTTTCTTTAATAGATTCATTCTCAAAGCCATTGGAGGAATTCTAGTGGAGAATTTTTCCCTTGACCTTCTTGAAACTTGTTGAGCAACTAGAGTGATTTATTAGGTTTTGTAGTGGACTACCCTAATTATCATTTTAATTTCACTTGTAATTTCTAAAAGATGAGCATGGATAATTTTAAGGATCAAAATTTATATGAAAATGTAGAAACCTTCACCAATCTTACTAATCCTTAATATGCCAAGTATAAAATCTTTGGTGATATTTTTTGTAAAAATATTCAAATTTCTAAGGATTTTATATAGTTTTTATAAAAAATTGGCGATTTTTAAGGTAAAAGAATTTTATCCTATAAAATTTAGGCGAATTTTTTTTTAGAAAAAATGGAAATTGGCGAATCTTTTTTGGGGGAAAAACATGGAAAATTAGTCCATGGGCAAAATTTAGCCCCTAAAATTTTCCTTGAAGAGGAGCCTTAGTTGATTCCATATTCCCATTGGAAAGACACTAGTCTTCAGTCCTTCAATCAATTTCATATTCTTAATCCTTTTAAAAATGTTTGGTTGGATTTCCTCTTCATATTACCATGGAACTCATTGCCCTAAAATCACAACAATCCTATCTTAGGGAATCCCTCCTTGAGTCGAAGGAGAGGTGACCTACAGTGTAGAAGAGGGTTGGTGAGGTGATAGTGACCCCCTCTTAGTTACACCCAAGCATCACTTGAGCTTTAGGACTTTATCTTAGGAAGTGAGGGTTTGTGTGGTAACACTCTTTAAACTTAGGGTTACAATGGCATGGTGATCTCATGCTTCTTCTTTTAAGCTATGGATTTCCTTGATATTTTTCTTACATCATAGTGTCCATGAGGATATCAAACATAGGTTTATTCAAATACATAAACCTACATTTTTTGTAGATATACACTATATATATACATCAATTCATTGCTCGAATAGAAAGACACATCTTCATCAAAGACCATGGCTCTTGCTAGATATTGGCACACACACAATTACCCTTCATGTATGGGATGTAGCTTAGCACACCACCCCTCACAAATGTTTTTAGATTCATGACATTCCATGAGTTTGAATGTAGTAGAAACACACTCAAAATCAAGAACAATAGACTTTGGGTTGGGTGTTGGCCACATTAACAGCAGAGCCAACAATGAGAACTGACAAGGGAATGATCTACTTGGATATTTCACCATGCTTCACATCATCACTCTCTAGAATGGGTCACAATGTCATCATTATACTACAAGGGTGTCGGTTTTTCATCATATACATATGAATGCATCTGTTGAACAACATGTTGTCCTCAAGCTTATCTCTAATGCTCATTATGTTGTTACACTGCATGATTTCACATGGATGGTATATTTTCATAACACCCTTGTGTATCATCCTTTTTTGGTGCTTTCTCAACCATGTGTATAGAGACACACCTCTTGTTGCTACCTCGAGACATATTGATATGAAAACAGGTGAGTACTTACTCTATGCAAGTTTTCAATCAAGAATCGTTTTCTGACGAAGTATTTGCATAAGGATTAGAGAGCATATGAATCCATGATTAACCATGATTTTTAAACAAGAATACATAACATACATGAACTCAAATGGAATAAGCACATGAAAAGACAAGAGAGAGACAACCAATCTTGGTAACGAAGTTCACCCCTCCTGAGCTACATCTCCGGACCCGCTTCAATTGGAATACGGATTACTTTTGTTCAAAAGATGTTGGGACCTTCTTATAAGCGATTACATAAGAGATTCTTTCTCCTTCAATGAGGATTCAATAAGAATTCTCACACTCATACCTCTCCATACATCAAGAAGGATAATTCCTTACATGAATAAGTCTCTCAATGCTTAGGAGTAGTAGCACTATGGCTCTCTAACTCCACTCATTCATTCTCCATTACTCTGTTCCCTTACATAGGGCTCACATAAGGCATTATATAGTTTTTCCTCACTCTCTGTTAAGAAAGAACATTACTTCCTAGATCCACAATAATAGGATCTAATTACAAAAGAGGAAAAACAAGATCCATGAATGTAGGATCTCAAACCATCTCAAGCACATAATGGGAAAAGTCTCAAAACCACCCAAAGACTCTTCATCCATGTCCTTGATTCTCTCAACCTATAATTGAGAATAATGGCAAATTGGTGTGAGGTGGTTTCTCACATAAAAACCAATTTCCAAAATTATAATTTAATGATAAATACATGAGTTTAATTTCCCTCACAAGTATTAATCATTTTACATAAAAAAAATGTATGAGTTTTTCCAAAAGCTCATAAAGCATAATTAAATGCATGAGCATCTCATAAAAGCATAAAAGAATGCATGAGACCCTTTTCGAACAAAGCATTAATAAAATGCATGAGAAATATAAAACTCAAAACATATAAGTTCACCATCTTCACCACTCTACAATTCAACTTGGTGAACACAGTAAAGTCCTTCCATGTGTGGAAATCCGTCTGGATCACGCCTCCCCACAAAGAACATTTTGGTCTCCAAAAGTATCAACTATATCTCTATGCAAATGTCAAAAGACACATTCCTTCAAGACCCCTTCTCCCACATACTTCAGAATCAGAATGTAAAGCCAACACCTACAACTGCTGCAAAAAAAATGTTTGGAAAGGTGCATCCCTTGTCTCCTTCACCTTTGTTCTTTGGAGATGAAATGTCAAAGCCCACACCTACATAATCTTTCAACCTATAGCTAATGACCTGTACTTTAATCTTTGGAGTACCTTACTTGCCAAGAGTTTATAACTACACTCTTTGTTCAAGTTTACAATGAATCACCAAAATGGCTTAGGCAAATCGTCTCAATCAATTATTTATATAATGATTACAAGATGAAGCCACTTATGGCTTAAGTCGCAAAATAACACCTCTCACTCTCCTCACTCAAGAGTGACTAAAACGCCATTACAATGCTTCATAATCATCAGTTTTACATAAATGGTAGACTCTATGGTCTTCAAATCTCACTATAGATAATGCCAAAATGTCACACAGTCGGAAAACTCTATAAGTTTCAAACTCATTACAATACTTTTACATCAATTTTCAAAGTAATTCTTATGCCAAACCTAATGCCAAAATATGCAGAAAGGGGAAACTTCTATGGTCTCATTTACCCCTTACAAATGTGCAAATAATATGTGCACTAGTGGTGCAAAACCCCCACTACAAAAATGTACAATTTATATCAAAGTTTCCAATCTCTCTTTGTTTCGCCATCACATATGGCATGAATACCATGAGTTTTCATGAACAAAGAAAGCTTACATGAGTAAATAAGCACACTTTTTCAAAGGTGAAGGAATTAAAAGCTTTGAAAGTATCCATAATAAAGTGCATTGACTTCTTACCAAAGTTTCGACCTCATGGTTATCAAATGACCCTGATCTACTCTTTGGCCAAAATAACCTCGCTTGAAGCATTTCTATTAAAAACGGAGCATGTACATCTCATCAACCCCATTCCTTTACGTGCGTGAAGTATCACTTATAAGAGATGAAGATTCTTGTTATTCAAGATGCTGAGATTTTCGTGTTAACCCAGTGTTCGATTCCCAGGCCTCCCGCACCTCCATTACGCAGAAGAAAACTCCTCCACGACTCCGCATCACGAGACCTGTAGCACACGATACATGTACCACAATTTTATTCTTGTTAAAGCTGCAAGTGCCGTCTTTTCCAGTATATGGATAGTCCTCTTCCTTCTCTGATCCATCAACTTTCAGTGCATTTGATAAGCACTCGTCATAAGCCCGCCATTGCAACCAGAATCACATAATCTTGTGTCTGAAGGATCGCACTCGTGATCCCAGTGCACCAATTGTTGCTCGCTCAGGCTCACCAACTCTCAGGAAATTCGCGCCCTCCAGCGCCCCAGTTGTGCTGAAATCCCAGCAGGAACCGCACGATCCCTGATTCTTGACCTTCGTCACGGTTCCCTTCTGTCTCCAATCGAAGTCCTCCGACAGATCGTTGGTGGGAAAAATCGAGGCATTGTGGGCGTCTCGAAGAGGCAGTTCCCTAAGCCCCAGATATTGGTGTCGGAACTCCTCTTCTGTCAAATCTGAGAACTTGGTGATGCCATGGGAGGCATGGGGGTCGAGTTTCTGGTGCTCCAAGGCTCTTAGACTATTGCTCTTGAAGACACCGAAGCGGTTCTCGTGGTCTTCCGGCCTCGAGTACTTCTTATCGTAGCGCCTGATGAAGTTCCTGAAGTGCACTTCGATGTTGAACAAGGCTCTCTGAGCGTCCAGTATCTATGGATCTGAGGCTACTTCGTCCGTCACTTGACGGATAAGATCATCATCGGGCCTTATGGTCGATGAAAGATAGATAACAGAGAAAATACAGAAAGCCGAAAACAAGAGAGTGGACGATCCTACTAGGAGTACACCATGATCCAAGTTGCACTTGCTGCAAACATATGGGAGAGATACTCCTCCTACGTATGTCTGCATAAACGCAACATTGATTCCCTCTGATAGAGGTCCATTCTTCACCAGATTTGCAGCAATTTGACCTTCATCAATAGAGACAACGCTGAAATTCGAAACATGTGCCACAATTGCAAAGGAAGCACACGATATGTTTTTGTTGGAAGGAGTATCCATGATAAAAAGAAAACCGGCCATGGATTTTTGACAACTGGGAGGGAAACCCACTAAATCATGAAAAGGAGGCCACCATGTAAATTCACCAACTCGATCTGAGTGTTCTCTCGAATCATTGTTTTTTCCATGCACTGTCATGAGCAATGGAATCCATATTGATCTCATGATAATGGACATCTGAGAGCATAAAGGAATAACTCTCGGTTGGAAGGAATATGTTTTCCCCTACACCAGTGGTGTCACATTGAACTTGATATTGGAATCCCAAGACTTATTTCTCAGAAGCCAAATCGCTACAACAAACAGACTTCTTTTGTCACGCTATTGATAATGTTAGGAAACAAGGGCACTCCTCTACTCATGACAATTTTCCCATACGAATCTTTTCAGATATTTACATCCCACCTCATGACCGAGTTGATAGAGGTATCGTGAATGTTGGGCACTTTCATGTTGATGAAAAGAGGCTGGAACAAGACTTCCTCACATCAAAGTCTGTCGGCATCGATCAAATGGAAGCTAAAGATGACCAGAAAAGATCCAAACAGATCCATAAGACACACAAGTGGAATTCATGCTTACTTTTCCACAACCAAAGATGACCAGAAAAGATGCAAACAGATCCATAAGACACAAGTGCAATTCATGCTGATTTTTCCACAACCAAACTTGACAGGGAACAATAATGGCTTACAATATCACCGAACATGAACATGCTAGAGCTGAGACTGGTCTTTGATAATCCCACTCAATTTTTCAAATATGTTATCCATTTCTTACTAAGCCAATGAAACTGATGCTGATCGGATTATTGTTGCTGGACTAACTCCTTCATATTCTTCCTCCTTCCTTGTAGGAGCTTGTACGATTGTCTTGCAACTTTTTGGACCACAGGACGTGAAAGGGGTTCTTTCTATCTTGTCCCACTTTCGATGGGCATGGTCGTCTTCTCTACCCAAAATTTCTTCTTGTGATCCTTGGCTACATCATGGTTAGAAGACCTATTACAGTAATCATTTTTCTAATATGTAAGAAAAGAATTGAAATGTCTTTTATACTTTCATGAGTGGTTCTTGTTGTGATGAGGACAAGCTGGCTTGATTCCTTTCTTGGAATATGATAGTGAAGAGATGGTTTTTTCTTCAACAACCTTTGAGCATTCTCCATTTTCTTCCTTACCATAACCCAAACCTGCAAAGCATGGTCTTTGTACCACCTTTAATGGCTGAGTGATTCCTTGGCCATGAATGCCAAGTCCACCTCCTCTGTATCCCATCTTTGTGAGGAGCTTCATGCCCACTTTTATACTGAGAAAACATTGAACATGAAGAAACATCATATACCTCGGTTTGAGTTTGTACATCCACGGTAGAAGAATCTTTGTCTTCCATTCGTTCACCATGCTACAACTTAGCCAAGAGATCATCCTTGGTTTTCAATTCGAGCTGCAATCCTTCAATAATTCCATTGAGGACTTCTCCATGAAACTGAGACCTCTATTGAAGCTCTTGCTTCTCTTCTTCTGCAACATGCAAAAACCTCCTCAACTCTGCATTTTCATCTTGAATGTTTTGATTTATCTCCTCCAATTCTTGCATTCTTTCTACTTTCTTCATTCCTTTGCCCATCCTGCAAAGCAGTCAACCTAGATCTGTTACCACATGATCTAAAAATGGGTGAGTACTTTATGCAAGTTTTCAATCAAGAATCGTTTGGTGACGAAGTATTTGCATAAGGATTAAAGGGCACATGAATCCATGATTAGCCATGATTTTTAAACAAGAATACGTAACATACATGAACTCAAATGGAATAAGCACATGAAAAGACGAGAGAGAGAGACAACCAATGTTGGTAACGGAGTTCACCCCTCCTGGGCTACGTCTCTGGACCCACTTCAATTGGAATACTGATCACTTTCATTCCTTCTTCAAAAGATGTTGGGAACTTCTCATACGTGATTACACAAGAGATGCCTCCTCCTTCAATGAGGATTCAAGAAGACTTCTCACACTCATACCTCTCCATACATCAAGAAGGATAATTCCTTACATGATTAAGTCTCTCAATTCTTAGGAATAGTAGTTCTATGGCTCTCTAACTCCACTCATTCATTCTTCATTACTCTCCTCCCTTACATAGGGCTCACATAAGGAATTTTTTAGTTTTTCCTCATTCTCTCTTAAGAAAGAGCATTAATTCCTAGATCCACAATAATACGATCTAATTACAAAAGAGGAAAAACAAGATTCATGAATGTAGGATCTCAAACCATCTCAAGCACATAATAGTAAAAGTCTCAAAACCACCCAAAGACTCTTCATCCATGTCCTTGATTCTCTCAACCTATAATTGAGAATAATGACAAATTGGTGTGAGTTGGTTTCTCACATAAAAAACAATTTCCAAAATTATAATTTAATGATAAATACGTGAGTCTAATTTCTCTCACAAGTATTAATCATTTTACATCAAAAAATGTATAAGTTTTTCCAAAATCTCATAAAACATAATTAAATGCATGGGCATCTCATAAAAGCATAAAAGAATGCATGAGACCCTTTTCTCACAAAGCATTAATAAAATGCATGAGAAATATAAAACTCAAAACATATAAGTTCACTATCTTCACCACTCTATAGATCAACTTGGTGAATGCAGTAAAGTTCTTCCATGTGTGGAAATTCGTCCCGATTACACATAAAGTGATCTTTGTCCCTCTTATGCAACAACCTCACCATAGTTCTCAACAAACCTCACATATTCTCCTGCAACAACCTCACCATGATTCTCAACAATCCTCACATATTCTCCTAAAACACCTCCAAAAAATGACTACTCGTAGATTGAGTTATGGACATGATGCACATATATTTTTTTCATTGGGGTTGAAGAAGGGACCATCCTCAACCTTTGTTATGAACAAAATAATAATAATAATAATAATAATTTAATTAAAATAATCAAGAGACACGACCCTCCTCACCTTGTGACCAATCAATTCTATATAATAAACCATCACAAGGGTAGTTGTAATCGTCATCTTTTATCAATTATCAATCAAATATCATATTCAAAAATACTATGTCTACTATTCAATAACATGTTTACTATAACAATGTTATCATAGCAAATCTTTGGAAATTGTGGGTATCTACACCAGTCGTCGATTTGTTGCTAATCGTACAACCCATTTCTTCATGTTCCATTTTTCTGCTTCTATCTTTCACTGTCCATACCTATTTCATCAACCGCCTGTTCCATACATGTACCTGCTACAAACTTTGTCATCTGTATGTACACTCTCATCCGAACTTGAACTCTCAGCCACTGCCAAAATAACATACCATGCCACTGTGTTGTCCCTTGTCTATCGTACCTACAATGTCCCCTATGTCTATCGTACTGTCCTTTCTTCTTCATTTTTTCCATCGTAGAGGTGGCCTCCTCCTTCTCCCTCGATCCATACACCATTTTCTCCACAATCATTTTTATTTTTTTTAAGAAAAAAAAATTCATGACTTTTTATAAAGTCACACCCCCCATTATCTTGTTCCTTAATTACCTTTTCTTATAAAATTACCTTAAGTCACTTTATAAACATATTAAGTAGTCATTTTCTTAATTATCTTAAAATTTTGGATTATATTAAATCATATATAATTCAATTGTTTTTAAAGAGTTTTACAAGAAAGAAGATTAACCCTTAAAAATGGTTAACAACGATGAATTAAAAACCGACGTAACCAAATATAGAGATGAAGTCAACATTGTAAGGTATCGACTCAACAACATGGAAAAATTACAAAAAGACATGAGTGACAAAATCGATAAATTATTAGAAGGCGAAAGAAAAATTGACACGTTGATACAACAAGGGAAAATATTATTGTAACTCTCTGAATGTTGATGGCATGAAAAACTACACAAACAAGATAACGATAAAAATGAAACAACGAGAAGACTTGATGAACATAGAGAAAAAAATGAGCAATTAAATGAACAGATAGATGTGTTATTGGCAGAATCCCTAACTTATCGAAGACCACCTTCTGAAATTGTAAAATTTAGAAGATCAGGGACACCAGGAAATACCAGCCTAGATAATGTTTTGAAGAAATATGCATAACTCCTAATTTCAAGATGGAGATTACTAAGAGTTTAAAAAGGAGTTACCAAAATATGACGACAAGGACCATAGAGGAGTCGTTGTCTGGATCAACAAAATGGACGGTATTTTTAAATCAAACCTCTCGCTAGGTGAACAAGAAAAAATAATGATAGCCTCCAATAGTTTAGAAGGAGAAACTTATGACTGGTACCTATGGTGGTCCAAAAAATGTGATGATCGTTCCTTCCATTGGAAAAAATTCACAGTTTCCCAACTAAAATGGTTCCATGACGAAGAGGATGATGACCTGTATAACAAGTTTGTGCATCTTAAATAGAAGGGAAGCATAAATGACTATACACATGAGTGGGAGGTGATGGAAACAAGGCAAAGTTGATTCACTAATGAACAATTGTTAAAGATGTATATTTGTGGGTTAAAAGATTACATCCTTAGTGAAATTAAACTATGGAATCCTAAAACTATCAAAGATACTAGACACACATCAAGGCTAATAGGACAAAAAAACAAGTTCAATAAATTGTTGTTTATAAGTCTAGACAGGCCAAATAAATACTTAAATGAAAAATTAAAAAAATACCCTACACACATATCTAACAAGTTTATACCACCTCCTTTAAAGGAAAGTGAAAGTGGACAGCAAGACCGAGATAAGAAATAATAATAATTATTATTATTAAGCGGAGGGCAATGTTACACACATAATAATAATAATAATACTTATTTAATTAAAATAATCAAGAGGCACGTACCTCTTCATCAAGAGACACGTCCCTCCTCACCTCGTGACCAGTCAATGCTATATAGTAAACCGCCATGAGGGTAATTGTAATAATCATCTTTTATCAATTATCAATCAAATATCATATTCAGAAATATTATGTCTATTATTCAATAACATGTTTATTGTAACAAACTCATTTCTTCAGTTCAGGAGCTATGTGTTAGGACATGTGTGTCAGTGTTGTAGTGGAGAAATGAATAAATGCATAAAAATGGGAGGGAATAAAAATAGATTAGTGGTAGGGAATAACTAGTGAGTAGTGTTATCGGACAAATCAGTAAGTGTAGACACAAACTAATCTCCCTTACTTCAACAAGAAGCTAGAACAAAACAAGGTAGAATACACGTTTCTCCATAGATTTCATTGTAATATAAACTAGTTCAGAGAGGGACAAATGCCATACCATTTAAACGACGTTTTATCCTTGCTAGTGTCATCCTTGGTCCATATTTGGATTTGTGGGATGATGAACTTGTTAAGAAGCACACACCAACAAAGAGAGAGAAAAACAATATCTATATTCTAATCAGGTCTATGTATAAGATCAAGGAGTTATACAATAAAAGTAGAGACACCTTTATAGGGAAGAAATGTATTACTGCATTATATTGAATGAAAGTAGAGAATACAACCCATGCCTTGATGTTGCAAGGTCCCTTCCAATGGCCCTTTGCTTGAATACACACACCTTTGTTCCAATGCTTTTGATAAATATCACTCACAACCTAACTTGGAGAGCTAAAGAAAAGCTATCACAAGTACAATATTCAACATAATTCTTCATGTATAAGCCAACCTAACCTTTCCCATGAGAGATCCATATTTATATAGGGTGAAAGAGGGATGGATGATGCCACTAAATCAGAGAAGTGAGTAATATCCATGCTGATCGGAGGACACTTCATCTTCTAGAAGGTTCCCTTCTAGAAATTTCGTGAATTTCATCTTTTTCTCTTGTTTGAGCATCGTCGCACCCTATGCACAAGCAACCTGTAGCGACACCACAATCTAGTTTTGGTGCAACATGCGATGATCGAGCATCGTCACATGCCAAGCATCTGGCAGGGTGTGACGATCTCCTTTGATATGGGTTTTAAGAAAATAAAGATGATTCACTTCTTCATGGAGAAAGTCTCATTTTAGTAACTTCAGGGAACATAGAAGTGAATTATGTACATATCGTCAGTTGATCACAAGGGTGACCAAAATAATGTGTAACAAGTAGTGACAATGAATCAATACATATCAGCAATAGGAAATGAATTCTAAGAAACAATAGTTGGCCAATTACTTGTTGGTAGTTCTTAGCATGTAGAATTGGAAAACCGTAAATGGGTTATCATTTTTTATTCCTATTTATTCAGTGCTAGAGTTGGAGGAAATAGAGTGTATGTTTTAACTCACTGCCATGCTTCCAAAATTTCTCTAGAGTCCTTATGCTACGGATGAAAAATCTTGTTGAGATCACAAGGACTATGTATTGTAACCATTTAGTTTTCAAATAATAAATTGAGTATTCTTTAAATTGTGGGATTGTTCTCCTAAAAATATTTTCCCTAGGAAATTGTTCTTTTAAAGGTTTTCTATTTATTTCATTTGTTTGCAATTGTTTTGTTTTAAATTTTTGCACATTTTCTCTCACGGATTAGTGTAGGAAGTGTATTTTTCACCTCTGCTTACTTTCATTTGGTATCAAATCTTAATCACCTCATATCCAAGGTGATAGGGACACTATTTTTTTTATCTAATCTTTGTTTGAGTGGGATCTTGTGTAAAAGGAAATATTGTTACAGGGAAATGGAAAATTTTAATGGCACTAACTTTGAGTTGTGGAAGCTCGAGATGAAGGATCTTCTCCTAAATCAAGATATATGGGTTGTAGTATCTAGAACCAAACCCACTAGTATGGAAGATGAAAAGTGGGTGGTGTTGAAGAGAATTACAGGAAGATTTATTGGGCTCTATTTGGCTCATTTAGTATTTTTGAACATTTTTGAAGGAAAAAATGCAACAAATCTTTGAAATAAATTATGGTATTTTTATCAGGCTAAATTCTTGGTTAAAAAAATTATGTGGAAAAATTTGTTTTCCTTGAGAATGGGTAATGGTGATTCTATAGACGAGCATTTGAAATAATTTAATACTATTGTGACCTAGTTGATCTTAGTAGGAATAAATATGTATGAGGAGGATCATTGTATGACTTTTTTGTGTTGTTTTCCAAATTCACGGGATAACCTAGCAACGACCATTGGAATCATTGTAAATACATTGATGATTAGGTTGTGGTTGATTTAATATTAGAGGAGGTGAGGCAGAAATATTTTGAATCCACCAATGACGCCTTCGATATTCATGGAATATCAAAGGAGAAAGAAAATAATAGAGGAAAAGGTGGATCAAAATCCTATGGGAGACATAAATATCCTAGAAAGTCCAAGGAAAAATGTTGGAGCTATGGAAAGGTCAAGATTTTAAGAAGGGACTATAATGAAGTGAAGACTAAGAATAAGAAGGAAAACAACGATTTCAATGATGAATCTAAAAAATATTCTCAAGAGGATGGTGGAGATGCCTTTGTTGCAGGTTTTGCAACGTATGCAAGCAAGAACACTTTGTTGATAGATTTTGGAGATTCTTTCCATATGAGTTCCCATTGGAACTAGTTTTTAGTGTATGAGAAATATGATGGTGGGATGGTATACCTTAGTGGTCACTCTCCTCTAAGAATAGATGGTCATGGTAGAGCCTTGATTAGATTCCTTGATGGTAGAGTAAAAGGGATCAATAGAGTTTTTCACATTCTATATTTGGCATGAACATTATTATCAATAAACAAACTTAATGATGTGGGTGTGCATGTTATTTTCTATAACAAAGGGTGTAAGATGGTACAAGGAGCTATGGTACTTGCTAAAAATGTGTGTGTGGACACATTGCTCTATCTTTATGCATGCACTATTGAGTGTAATACTTCCTCAATTTCTACAGTGGAGAGATCTATAAGATCTATAACTTCATAATCAGAACCCCCTATATAGGCTCTTGCTTCTGAAAGAAAGTTACTTGAAGAGAATATAATGTTATGACACCAATTTTTGGGCGATACAGGTGGATATGGATTAGAGAAGAAGTTATTGGAGAATTAGTTTCTACTGCATGTTACTTGATTAATAGGTCTCCCACAACATCTCTTTTGGATAAAACCCTTAGTGAGGTATGGATAGAATATAGGTCCTCACTTTAGCATCTTTGTGTTTTGGGTTGCAAGGCAGATGCTCATGTTCTTAAGGAGAAATGGTTGAAGTTGGATAACAAGGATATGGAATGCATC
Organism: Picea glauca; assembly: GCA_000966675.3. Lineage (NCBI taxonomy): Eukaryota > Viridiplantae > Streptophyta > Pinopsida > Pinales > Pinaceae > Picea > Picea glauca. The sequence goes on from JZKD02S0211894.1 coordinate 13,588, forward strand.
TTCATTGGATATGGACTTAGTCTAAAAGGGTGCAAGATTTTGGATCATGTGGTTGGAAAATTTTTGTATAGAAAGAATGTTATTTTTAGAGAAGTTAGGCCTTCCCCCATAGTGGTGCAACCAAAAGAGGTTTATAAGAATTCAATGGTTCAACTACCACCCAAGACCAAGAGAGTTGAACCATAAAATGAAGAAGAAGTTCATGATGGACCTAATGAAGAGGAGGGTTCAAAGAGTTCAGAAGAAACTCCACCTCAAACTTTGAGGTCCACTCAGAAAAAAATGAAACCGAACATGTATAATTATAGTATGTCTAATTTCAAATGTGTATTTTCTTTATTTGTTGGCACCAATGGGCCTATAACTAAAAAATATGTAATGCAGATGGATGAAAAGTTGTCCTAGATATTGGCCATAGACGAGGAAATGGTTGCACTTAGAAAAAATGATACATGGGACTTGGTCATAAGGGCTTCACCTTGTTGATGGATATCTTATCATGTTCATTCATAAAGGCGGGGTTTAAAATTGTGAAAAATAAAGTCAATATATTGTAGGCATTGGGAGGGGGGATGTGGGGTATCAGGAGGTTTATAGGTATTGTGGTGTATAAAAAGGAGTATCTAGTAAAAATAAGGTTTTATTATTATTATTGGAAAGATGTATTAGAATGAGGGTTAAACACAAGGAGTTTTGGAGGTATTTGTCAATATCTAGTGAAATTAGGGGTATTCTTTAATATCCCACAAATGCACGTGCTATGTCACAAGTTCACAAAGTGAAAAACCTGTGGACTTGGTACTGTGATCTGATGAAAAAAAACCCATTGGATGTTAATGGGTGTTCAAAAAGAAGATCATTTTAGATGTCAATGCCAAAATCCACAAGGAAGGGTTCGTTGAAAAAGGATATTCCCAAGTTGAGGGGATAGACTTTGTTAAGATATTTTCTCCAATTTATAGGTTAACATATATTAAGTTCCAATTATCTGTATCAATAACCTTTGATTTAAATATAAAAAGGACGGATGTGAAAACAACATTCCTACATGTTGACTTGAAAGAGGAGATGAATATGACATAGCCATAACACTATGTTGAAAAAGGTAAAGTGTAATTGGTTTGAAAGTTAATTAAGTCTTTATTTGTGTTGGGATTGGGATTTATGAGATGCAAATCAAATCACTTTGTGTATTACAACAAGATGGGGGGAATTTCCTTGTTATCACTCTATATGTAGATGGTATGTTAGTCTTTGGTAATAGTAAGTGTGTGATTTGTGATTTGAAGTCTCAACTTTCAGCACAATTTGACATGAAGGACTTGGGGGCTACGAAATATATCTTAGAAATGGAGATAAAGAGAGATAGAGAAAATAAAAAATCTTTTGTTGAGCCAAAGTATGTAAACTTCGTGCTACAATGTTTATGCATGGAGGATTGCAGACCATTGAGTGGTTCAATTTCTATGGGAACTAATATTTCTATTGAATAGTTTCATACAACACCCACAAAGATAGATGATATGGATTCTATTATTTATGCTAGTGCAACTGTTAGTTTGATGTATGCTATGATCTATACTAGACCAAACATTGCCCAAGTAGTGGGAGTCTTGAGTCAATTCATGGCTAATCCCGGACGTGAACATTAGGCTCCAATGAAGAGGTTCTTCAAATATTTGTGAGGTACTTCTGAATATTCCATTTGCTATCATAGTTATGTTTCAGGGTACCCACACTCATTGGATATATAGGGTTATGTAATATATTATTATTGGGTAGGGGATGTATATAGAAGGAGATCTAAAAGTGGATATGTGTTTCAATTGTTTAGTGGAGCAGTAAGTTGGATGAGAAAGAAACAAATTGTGGTCTCTTTGTCCACTTTAGAAGAAGAGTATATGGAAACTATTCATGCCTCTAAGAAGGCCATTTATCTTATGAAACATGTTCAAAAGTAGGGATAATTTAAAGATCTATTACAGTTCAATGTGATAGTAATAGTGTCATTTGTCTAGCTAAGAACCCAACATTTCATGCAAAGACAAATCATATAGGTATATGGTACCATTTCATTAGAGACATGGCAGAGGATGGAAAGGTGATACTAGAGAAATATGATACCTTGTAGAATGTTGTAGATGCATTGACGAAACTAGTGATCAAATTTAAATGCAAGCAATGTTGTGAGTCTATGGGCCTTATGGCCCCTAGCAATTTGCTCATAGTTTCATGCATTCTCCCTTGTATCCTTGTACCCTTGCAATGAATGCTAAGCAACATGAATGGGAAAATTACTCACTAGTGGTTTCTATCATGTAGAATAGGAAAAACATAAATGGTTTATGTTTTTTTATTCCTATTTATTCAGTGCTAGGGTTGGAGGAAAATAGAGTGTAATTTTCAACTTACTGTTATGCTTCCAAAATTTCTCTAGAATCCTTATGCTAATGTTGAACACTCTTTTTGAGAGCTCATAGACTTTGTATTGTAACCTTTTAGTCATTGAATAATACATTGAGTGTGCTTTAGATTGAGGGTTTTTTCTCCTAGAAGGGTTTTTTCTCTTGGAAGGGTTTTCCCTATGAAATCATGTCGTTATTGTTTTGTTTTTTTTGTATTTCACATTTTTGCAACTATTTTGTTTTAATTTTCTACACAATATTATCTCATGGATTAGTGTATGAAGTGTACTATGCATCTCTTCTTCCTTTCATTATGTCCTCATGACTAGAGTTTTGTGCCAACAACAAGAACATACTTTGGAGCCCATGCTTCATCACGATCCCCACATATGCACAGATCAACAATTGACCACTCCCTTTAGGCATAGGTAGTCATAGGAAAAAAAATTCCATGACCCCTATGCAGTCAAAATTCATCCTTTCACACAACACATATATAATGTTATTCCCCATTGGTGGTCTTCTTTTAGATCTCAAGAGACTTGTTACAGGGTTGTGTCTATCCTTCTAGAACACCTTCATGCTAGTAAGTATTCATAGATAATTGTAACACAATTCTATGACACAATCTCAGTATCACACACTGATTTCAACATATCAGATCATGATACTTTTTCAAATTGGGTACCAGTACTTTTCATTTTGGCTATTTATTGTCTTCCTACAATTCTCTTGATTCCCACGAATTGTGACGTTTACCTCCTTTATGTTACATCTCCAGCTACATGGAAATATCCTTATGATAAAACTCTCATCAACCCTAACCTTTTCAATAACATCAACATGTTCACTAACCCTTTTTTACTAGACCACCCTTACTACTCCAATGGGTTCTATGCTTCATAGCTCAATCTTGGCATACGGGTGAGTGTACGAAGTTGGTGGCCAAAAAAATGGCAAGGAATCCAGCAGGAACGGGCACCAAGAACATGAACTTGCAAGAATGCATGTGTGTTCTTAGGAATGTGCACACGTTCGTAACCCTATAGGTTTGGAAGTTCCTGAACCTCCACTCAAATTTCCACATAGGTTTGGTGGTAGGAACACACACATGTTCCTAAGAACGTGTGTTTGTTATTAAGAACATGTGCATGTTCCTATGCTAATTTTTTTTAAAGGGTCGTGAGTGCAATTTGTGCTCATTTGCATAAATTGCGCTCACGTTTTTTCTCTCATTGAGAAAATAGATAGGTGATAGAGAGGAGCAACAAGGTGAGGATCTTTCCACAGTGTCCTAATCTAGCTAGGTATGTTTGATTTCTTTTATTTTTCTCTCAATTTAGTCATTTCCAATTTAGTCTTTTTCTCCCAAGAATATAAATTAAAGAAATTTGCAGTTTTCTATTATAATTAAAAAACCAACCTAATTTACATGTGATGGCTTAATAAATTGCATCATATATAATAAAATGGAACTAGGAGACAATGTAAACCGCTCAGAAGAAAACCAAGGAGAGAAAAACCCCAACCCACCACAACCGCCCAATGTAAATAGTCAAATTGATGAGGGGTTGGTCATATTAAGAACCCTTGAGGAACAATTAAGGAACACTAGAGAGCCTAGCAAAGTCTCCTTGGCCACTTCTTTGTAAATCATTGTGAATTCCATTGCAAGTGCCCAAGGGAAATTGACCTCTATTTCTGATTATAGGGAAAGAATGTATGAGTACTATAGCACTCGTTTGGAAAAAAAACAAGCTAGAGACTTGGGAATTTCAAAACAACAAATATTGACTATTTTTAGGGATCTTAGAAATGCACAAGAAGTACCATTTACCAAGAAACACCTCTCCATTGACTGGTGCATCCATCCCTAGATTAGTCAAAACTGGATGGATATGTGGTATATGGTATTTGCTAAACTTCCGTATAATAATAGGGAGGTGCCCTTATATTTTCTAAGAAAATTATGGGTTGAGTTTATTTTGGGTAAGCATGTCAACTACTTTGACATGGGTGAATTTCAAGGGATGGTTAGAGGGTCTGCACAGGACCAAGAGCCTACCAAGCATGATCCCATGTTAGGTTCTCATCCCCCCAAATGAAGGCATGACCCCCCTACCCAAAATCATCCTATTGTAGAGAGCTTGAAACATGTACAACTAGCCATTTCATCATTGACTTGTATCCTAGTGAAACACAATAGTTTTATTGCACTATCTCAGTAGGAGGTGCCTGCTAGTGACATTGATAGAGGGGTTCAATCTTTAACATTGATCCAAGATATTTTCATCAAGTTACATATAAAGAATTTCATTAAATGAGCATAAATTAAAGTGCACCATTAAAGAAGGAAAAGCTCAATAATGAAGAGACATAAGCATCAAATCTGAACACAAAAAAATTGACAACAGAGTTCGTCCCTGGTGGACTACGTCTCCGAGTCCTGCTCTCAAATGGGTAGGCTATTTCATTAACTCAAAAAAAGAATTTGGCAAAATACATAAGTATACCTCATTCTGAAATCACGCTACAAAAATAATGCTCAGATCAGGAAACAAACAACACCACTCAATTTGTGGTGTTGAATTGCCCAAAAATGATTGTCTCCACGCCTCAATATGACTCTGGCACTCCCAGGCCCTGTTGTGAGTGGGAAATCCCTCTACAGATTAGCACTTAGAGTTTTATCATGCATGTAGAAAATACCTAAAGATTCCTACTTTTTTACCGTCATCTCGGACCTAATCCCCATTATTCTTAAACAAATACGTGGTTAAGAAGATCAAGTGAACATACCTTATTTCCAATGTTTGATATCGATCCCTCTTCACACTTGGTCGCTCTTTGACTCCAACTCTCCTCCCAAGGATGACCTACATTCACAAAAGACAAACAAAGAACTCCACATGCATTTGATCTACAGATTAATGGGTTAGAGATTTAATCAACATGTACGCAATAAACAATGAAAACCTCATATGGTGGGACAGGAAAAGTACTTATTTATTATTAACTTCACTAAAGCAACCTACAATGATGAAGCCGACCTCTGCTCCACGAACCTAGCCCTGGGGTCGTCTTCAACTGTCCTCCAACTGCTTTTCTCTATACTTCTCTTTGCACAAGGATGGCTAAAGGTTGGGACAAGGAGAATGCTCAATTGGGTATAGTATCTTTACTATGATTTTCCTCTTTTCAAATGGGACCCTTACCCCTTCTTTTATAGGATAGGTATTTGGTCGAAAGACCGGCCATGCATGGCCGAAAGGTTTAGTTAACTTGCCCAAAGTTGTGTGTTCCGTCAACAACTTTCCTTTTTTCGTGATTTTGTAGGTACACGCGATCTGTATTGGAGCAGCTAGCATGTACACATGTGTAGTAATGGAGAAGGGAATGTGGGCCTTTATAAAGGGGTTCTTTTAAGAAGAGTTGTTCAGTAGTTGTTTGGCAAAGAAGGAGTCTGAGACAGCCTGATGTCAGGTAAGTATGTATGGTGGTTATAAAAGATGTCCCCTAATGAGTGAGGTCATAAGAGCATCTGATGGATGGAATACATTATTAATATTTATCAATGTACCAAACTGGTGAGCCCAGGGACCAAAATTCGAGAGGTGCCATCTGCAAAAATAAACAATTGTCTCACCGAGGTGGGCATACCCATGCTCGGGATGAAATAAAATCATGGCTACCAATCAAATACACCGTAGATCCATGTCATATAACTATATAAAGTGTAGCCACAAGCAATACACAACAAATCTACATCTCAAAATAAAAAAGATATACATGTATAGTATCCATCTTCTAGAAGCTGATAAGGCCTGATGGCTGGAGATGAGGTCTTCAGAGCTCAAGAAACAACTTCAAAATATTCAAAACTCGGGTAGGAGTGTAATATGAGTGTATGACTTCACTACTCAGAGGTATTCGACGGCTCTTCGGTCATGGAATAGAGAATCTTGATGATCAGACTGAAAGCTTCATTGACTTCGAACAAAGACTTGATTGGACTTTCGGGATGGTCGGGCATGAGGGAAAGAGACAAAATGAAGAGGGGTCGACTCGGGCTTGGAAAAACTTCCCTTGGACAATAGCATGACAAATGATGAGACTTAGGCAACATGGCATTAACATAAGTTCAGGAGGCAGGAGGAAACACAAACTCTCCATATGTTTGGAAGAATAACCAAACAGAGGAGGACACGGGTCAATGTAGCGGGAACAACTTCCTAAGGTCATATTAAATCCCAAGGCTTGAAAAATAAACAAAAGGATGTGATTTATCCAAGGGTGACTCATTGTGCTGCCAATACAAAGAAAATACTTTTCCCTTCCTCTTTTTGGGGTATATTTGAATTTTTTTTTTTTTTTGTCTTTTTTCAATAATTTTGGAAACAGAATAAAAGAATGTTACGTTACAAACGAGGAATGAGTGTCACAAACATATGAGTTTGAGGCACAAGGACAAGACTGATGTTCAAAGTAAGGACACTTGGGAAAATCCCCTTCTGGGGCAAAAGGTGTCAAGACGCAAAGGCAAAGTGCTACCGGGCTTGCGTATAAGGCATGTTTTAGATGGTTCAGTTGAGAGCAACATGGAACTGGCATTAGATCAAAGATGTAGGTATGAAAACACGGTTAACAAAACACACAATGGTAACGTCCTTCGATGTAAGTTTAATGAGCCCAGAGAAGGTAAGCTCAGCGGTTTTTCATATTTAGAGAGTCTGAAAAACGTAAAAGGAGACTCCACTGGGGTACCTTTTTCGAAGGTAGTCTAGTTGGTTTGAAAAAGGGGAAAACTAGCACTAACAAGACGTCTATTCAAAACCATTTTAATGAGTGTGATAAAGAAAAGATCACTTGGCCATTTTTTCATTTTTAAGGAGTCTGAAAAAAGCTTAACTATGGACTCCGTCAAAAATTTTCTTCTGGACCATGTTAACGAGTGTGAAAGAATAAGGTCACTCGGTGATCTTTTCAATTTTAAGGAGTCTGAAAAGAGCTTAACTATGGACTCTATGGGGGTTCCTTTTTCGTAAATTTAGTCCCTCATGCCCGAAAAAGGGTTAAAATTATACCCGAGGGTACTCTTCTAGAGATCCGAGGCCTTTAGAGTATACCTTTGTTCGTACAGTTGATCATCCGGACAGAAAAAGGGGTAAACTACCGCCGGATAGACATGACTTCAAATTTTAGTTTAACGAGCATGAAAGGCCACAAGGTCGCTTGGCAATCTTTTCATGTTTAGAGGGTCTGAAAAGGGCTTAAAAGAAGACCCGTTAAATTTTGGGAGTCCCAAGGGTGAGGTCAAGAGTGATAAGGAATCATGCAAATGAGGCTCAAACTCGTAATAAGGGAAAAGCTAAAGAGCACTCTCGAGCCTATAGTCGTTAGTGACAACATGGACATCGTCATGCAACCAGGATCTACCTAGGGCATACATGTTATGGTAGGATCTACCACCAAATTACGACACTTCTAAAGCAATGATGAAGGTTCTGTGTCGCAAATCGGTGGGATCGATCCTATGGCAAAGAGGAAAAGACAACGAGATGTAGAAAGTGGGGGTGGAATCCTGACTTAAATGCAATGAGTTGGGGAAAAATGACTTTTTACCAAAGGACCGTCAAAACGCCCAAATCTAAAAAAAAATCCAAAAACCCAAAGTAATACTTCCTGTGAACATCCAAAGAAAAACTCATGAATCATCTTAAATGATTTTCAATTTAGAAAAAATGACAAAAGGGTCTGAAAATCGACAAAAAAGGGCCAAAAACCTCTATAAATAGAAGCTGGCAGCTCATTATCACCATTGTTAATTCAAAAATTGACTAAAATCCAATACTGCCCCTGTGTGAAAAGAATTGATTCTGGGAGCTTCGGTGGACGAAACAACCATCTACTTGGACCAAGTAAGTATAAAATCTCTCCTCTTGCAATTTAAATATTTCTTTATGCTTTTAGTTTCAAGTTTTGGGGGGGCATTGACCCTCAAAAGGTCAGCCCTAGGTCCATGCGGGCTATCCAATGACATCTCGC
>JZKD02S0211927.1:0-22036 GCA_000966675.3 Picea glauca
ATATATATCATGAAACTTTCCCTTTGCAAGGAGTGCAGAGCGACTGCTACAAGGTGTGCACACTCACCCGCAGGAACTCAAATATTGTGTAAGAATTGGTTGCAAGGTGTGCACTGAGCAAAAGGAGAATGCCAAGAGGGTGAGAAGAATTTCTTTTCAAGAAATCATTTAGACTTGAGTTATCGAGAATCCCTAAATTGCAAGGAGTGCACAGGAAGTTGAAACCTTCATGATAGCCAAGTTCATGAGGGATATCACTTTTCATAAGTGTAGTCGAAGTTTGAGAGATGAACTCGTAGGAGGCTCAAAGGTAAATACCTTTGAAGAATTAGAAAATATTCTAAGTCGGAAGAGATCATAAGCTCAGAAGGAGGTCGAGTGCAGAGTGTCCCAAGAAGGCATCAAAAGGTATTTGAAAAAGACGCAGAAGGACCGAGTCCCTTAGAGACTGAGTAAGTGAAACCTCAGGGAGAACCAATGAAATTATACACACAGAGTGCAAGGGTGCGCCAGGGAAAGGTTTAAATTCCATTGCCAAAGCTTGGGAGGAGAAACATCAAGTAAATTAGAAAAGAGCCACTGAGGGTCCAGACGGACGGTAGAAATTGACTATCAGGAAGTCGTAGGTCAGAAGGAAGAAGGGAGCTACTCTCCAAAATAACAAAACGTGAATTTACTATTCGTGTTAGAAGATCTAGACCGTTAGATCATGGGGAGTTGTGATTTGTTTCTCTGATGCTCACAAATATCAGGAAATCGAGAGTCGAGGGAGATAGGTGTTCAATTTTCCAACTTCGTGAAACACGAAGTCCTGATGAGTGAGAAGAGACCTAAGCCATTGGATCATGGGTGGTTGTGGATGGTCGATATGACATCGGGAGTTCACATATTGGGATCCAGAGGAAGAGGAGTGGACTACTTTCAGGAGACATGAAGCGCAAAGTCTCGAAGCACGAATTCTCAAAGCGCTTGGAAGATTGGCTCAAGGTCATAGTGAGGGTTCATGTTGAGGAAGGTTAAGGGAGGATCTAGTGCAAGTTAGGATCTAGCTCACAGTTTTGGGAGTTCATAGGTTGGGAGAGTCAAGGTGACTCACATGCAAAGTGATGCAGAGCCCCTCCCCTTCGGGGTTCTGCAACCTCCCGGTCTCTGGATTGTTCAATCCCCTTGAGATAAAATAACTCTTTGGTCCCTACTAGAACCAAAAGTAAAAATATTCACAGGTACATTTATGAAACTCACCCTATGCGAACAAACACCAAGCGCGAGCTCCACCTCACGCGACCACGGGCTATGATTGCGTGCCTATACAAACAATGTTTCAAAATTTCGTGTATCAAGGTCTCGACGTGTGAGCCACCCTTGACTCTCCAAATCCTTATATTTGATCCTCGACGAAGGCTAAGCACTAGGCTAGATCCCCTCATATCCTTTCTCGATGTGACCACCGCCTATGATCACCGACTGAGCCCAAAAGGCGCTCGTTGCATTTCGCGTATCGACAATGGGAAGGAGTCAACTCCTTATTTGTCAAACTCTCAATTTTCAAAATTGTGATGGGGATTAACTCATGTTAGATCCACCCTTTAGTTCCACCACATGGTCTGTGGCTATGACCCAGGGCTAAATCTCCTGATATGCCCTTCACCCAGATCAATGGTCCAAGTTTTCCCGTGATATGACGGTTTAGATCATGTCATGAGTCTAAAGTTTTCCAATCCTCGACCCTACTCCTTTGAATTTCTTCAGTAGCGAGTGAACAAAATGTTGATCTCTTGCCATGCGTCCCTCCAAAAATGGACGGTCTTGGTGATGCGAGACAACCAACGGCTGTGATATTTTTGGAATGATCAACGGTCATGATATTTTCACAAGTTTGCATTTCATGAGGTTGAGAGGTCTCTCTCTCTTTCTTCAGATCCTCCAATCATCGAAACCCCAAAACCCTTTGTGTACAATCGATGGTCAAGATCTCTTCTCTATTCGACAGTCGCGATTAAATCGCAATTTCATGAGTCGCGAGTTCTTGCAACTTGAACTTTGACTCCTTTGATGTGCGAGTCAGTGAAATGTTGGATACTCACCACGTGTTCCCTCTGATGGACAGCTATGATCACGTCAAGGTTTTGGATTTCACAAAACCCACCTTCCTGTGCACTCTGAAGGGTTTTAACCTTTGTGCACTTTCTCCAAATCCAACGGTTATCGGTCCACAGTGCTTCAATATAATAGTTCTAATATGATCTCTCTCGGGCTCTCTTCTGAGTGTCTAGATGTGGATTCAACGGTCCAGATATTTTCCTTGCATTTTATCCGATGGCTATTGTAATATCCCTCCTGAGCTTTTTTCACCTTCTTCCTAGACTTGGAAGATTTCACCACTTAGAAGATTTTGATATTCACCTTTCCTATGAGTATAGTTGTCTGGATCTTGTGAACACTTTATCAAAGTGATATCCCTTCTGAGCTTTATCCCTTGAAGTATTTTCAATCTCCCATGCACACCTTGCATTCTGGGATTTCGAAAAACTTAGTTCAAAGGATTTTCTTGAAACGAAAATTCTTCTCATCCACCCGACGTTCTTCGACTCTAGTCCTTCAGATCTCGTTAGCTTCTTGATGTTCTTCACACCTTGCACCTAATCTGATTTTCTCTGGTTCTCTTTGAACTTCCCTCTGAGTCAATCCTAGACTCAGTCTATGCACTCCTTGCATTCGAGATGCACACCTTGCATACAAGTATCAAAGAAGAAACTATCGAAACTCAACCAGTTTTGTCACGACTTCATACAGCCAATCTCTCGAACACTCATACATGAAATGAACTATATCAAAGCATACCTATAGAATAACATTCATGCAATCACATTTGAGAAGAACACAATTCAAAGATTTTTGGGCCAATTTTCATCTGTTCTATTCATTCATAAAACAAAAATTACATAGTGTTCCTCTACTCTACTCTGCTCTACTGATCTCTCTTACAATACTCCTCCATCCTTATCTATTATAGTATAAAAATAAACTATATAAGTACTGACTCCATGAGATCTCTCGTCATGTTCTAAAATCTATCATTTCAAACTTTAAAACTAACACCTACTCTGTCCTATTACAATAAATGCTAATTACTACCAGATAGAGTCAACACTCCATATTTGCAGTTTCTTACAGTCCTTCCAGATTTTACAAACAAGTTATAATTTAAAATTGTTGTTTACAAAATATCTCAACATCCCAATTAAATTTTTAGTTAAATGCTTGATTTGGAACTCTGTCATTGCTGAGATGTCCTCTATTTTCCTCCACGTGTGTGTTGTTGACCTTGAAGGCAATGCTCCTGCATCATACTCCTCTGGTTAAAAAAAATCGTGAATTTTATACTGTCTTTCCATGCTTCAAAATATCAGGTTTTGTGACCCAACTTGCATCTTACGTTGGATGACCTTTCCACTTCACTAAGTATTCAAGATATGTCTTCTGCCTGGTTTTCTTTCCATCTCTCTATTCAATAATTTTCTTCATCTGAGGTTTTTCTGCCGTGGGCAATTGTTCTTCCCACTAAATTTATTTCTAATCAACTGATTCTCCTACTTCATCTCTCCTGTAAGGATAAAAGTCTAGAACATTGAATATCAATGATATCCCAACATTGTCTGGTAACTCAATCTCATAAGCATTGGCTACGAATTTTCTGAGAATCCTGCATGGTCCTATTTTTTTCATCTTTAACTTGTTGTACATTCCCCTTGGGAATCTCTCTTTTCTCAAATGAGCTAAAAATTCATCTCCAACTTCGAATTGAACTTCTCTTCTCTTTTGATCAATTCTTCTCTTGTATTTTTTACTGTTGTCTTGTAGCTTCTCTCTGACTTTGTCATGGATTTTCTGCATTTTTGTTGTAAAATCCTCTGCTCCAGCACTCCTAAACTCATCTCAAATCAAATATCTCATCTCTATAATCCCTCTTGTATGTATACCATACAAAATTTCAAATGGACTTTTTCCTATACTCCTCTTTACTGAATTGTTGAACACAAATTCTGCCTATTCTAGAATCTGATCCCATTGTCGACCTTGCTCAGTGACTAAAATTCTCAACAAGTTTCCAAGAATCTTGTTTACTACTTCAGTCTATCCATGCATCTGAGGATGATATGATGAAATAAACTACAACTTGATCCCTAGCCTCTTCCATAGAGTCCTCCAAAAGTGTTATACAAATTTGGTGTCCCTGTCTGAAACTATGCTCCTTGGCAATCCATGTAGTCTTACTACTTCTCTGAAAAACAAATTGGTGATGTGTGTGCCATCATTTGTCTTCTAGAATGGTATGAAATGTGCCATTTTTGAGAATCTGTCTACCACAACAAATATGAAATCACTCCCTTTTTTAGTACTAGGCAATCCCAAAACAAAATCCATACGCATTGCATCCCATGGCCTCTCTAGAATTGGTAATGGCTAATACAAACCAGTGTTTTGTTGTCTTCATTTTGCATACTGACAAATTCTGCATTTGTTCACAAACTTCTTCACTTCTACCCTTGTGCTCAACCAATAATACTAATTATTCATTCGTGCAAATGTCTTATCGTGATCAAAGTGTCCAACTAAACCTCCACTGTGTTTCTCTTTCAGCAGGTTGTCTCTCATTGAGCATTTCAAAATTCATAATTGGCTTCCTCTAAACATAAATCCATTCTGAATCAAATATTCAGGCCATGGGCTTCTGTCTCCCAATAAAGGATTCTTGCATGCCTCGTAAGATTCTTCGAAATATGCATCTTCTTTATACATCTCCTTGAGGTGTGTGAACCTGAAAATCTCCACTCAGAATTCCTATACAATCAAATTCATCCTACTCAAAGCAAATGTGACTTTGTTAGTAGTTCCAACAATGTGATTAATAACAAAAGTAAAATTATGCATAAATTCTACCCATTTTTCACATTTCTGATTCAACTTTTCTTGCTTAGTAATAAATTGCAAAGCATGATTATCACTGTACAAGACAAGTTCCTTAGGACTTAGTTAATGCCTCCACTTTTTCAAAGCTTGAATCACTACATAAAATTCCTTGTCATACGTGGAATACTTTTTCTTAGCGTCATTCAGTTTCGCATTGAAATAAGCAACTGGTTTATTATCTTGACTCAAGACTTCTCCAATAGCTAATCCACTCACATCAGATCTCACCTGAAATGTTTTTCCAAAATGTGGTAAGACCTGAATTGGCTGCTGTGTGATTTTGTTCTTCAACACTTTGAAAGATTTCTCAACTTCCTCTATCTAATTGAAAGACTTTTGTTTCTTCTTCATAGTGTCCAACATGGGTGCGCATATGCCACTGATATTTTTGATCAATTTCCTATAAAAACTTGCTAACCCATGAGACATTCTTACCTCAAATATGTTGCTCGGTGATGGCCGTTCTCTGATTGCTTTCACCTTTTTTGGGTCCATCTTCAATTCATTTGAAGAGATCACAAAACCCAAATATATGAACTCCTTCTTCATAAAAGAACTCTTCTTCAGATTTATCAATAATTTCTCTTTATGCAACCTTTCCATCACTGATGTCAAATGTCTTAAGTGTTCTTCATTTGTCTTGTTGAAGATTAGTATGGCATCCAGATATACTATGACAAATATGCCTATGAAGTCTTTCAACACTTCATTCATCAGTCTCATAAATGTGGTCGGTGCATTTGTCATCCCAAATGACATGACCAACCATTCAAATAATCCTTCAATTGTCTTGAATGTTGTTTTCCATTCATCTCCCTCTCTCATTCTTATCTGATGATATCTGCTCTTCAAGTGTACCTTGGAAAAATAGTTTTCTCCACTCAAACAGTCCATCAAATCATCCATCCTTGGTAAAGGAAATCTGTACCTAATGTTTATCTTGTTGATGGTTCTGGAATCTGTACACATTCTCCATCCTCCATCCTCCATCCTTATTTCGAATTAATACAGTCAGTATTGCACATGGGCTTAGGATTTCTCTGACTAACCCTTTATCCAACAATTCCTAGACTTGACTCTTGACTTCCTCATTCTCTCTAGGTGTCAACCTATAAGCTTCTTTGTTTGGTAAACTAGCTCCTAGAATAAGTTCAATATGATGGCTTATGCTCCTAATGGGTGGCAATGAGTTTGGTAACTCATCCATGACTATATCAAAAAAGTTTTCTAACAATTCCTTGATTTCTATAAGAAAATATTCTACAGAAGTCTTTGTAAGGATAACTATAGGCTTCCTCACTACAGAAAATTGTATTTCCTTCTCCTTCTTGACTTCTTTTAAGAGATCCTTCCCACTCATAAGAAGTATGATTGAACTATCTTCTCTCTTTTTCTCTTTTTTTTTCTATGGGTAACAACATATGTGTTCTACCATTCTTTTCTAGGGTATAGGTATTCTTTGTTCCATCGTGAATAACCTTTCGGTCATATTTCCACGACCTCCCCAATAAAATATGACATACATCCATAGGAATTACATCACATAATATTTCATCTTTGTAACCTCCTATTTTAAATTCAACTTGGCATTGTTGACTTACCACAACTTGATGTCCTTTCTGCAACCACCATAACTTGTATGGTTTTGGATGTGCAGTTGTCTTTAGCTCTATATTTTTCACCATCCTTGTGGATACTACATTTTCAGTGCTTCCATTCTCTATGATCACCTTGCAAACTCTGTCTTTCAACTTGCAAGAAATTCTGAATAGGCTTGTTCACTGAACTGGTTCCTCTGGTTCCTTTTCTGGTTTAAGAATAATGTTTCTCATCATGAGGTTTCTTCCTCATTCTGTAGCTTCTTCTTCCACATGATTATGTGCTTCAGAAATGTGTGCTTCACCACCTTATTCTCTCTTTCTATCAAGACATTCCCAAGATTTGTGTCCTTCCTTTCGACAGGTATAGAATTTAACTATGCCTCCTCTGGATTTTCCTCTTCCTCTACCTCTCGAAAAAGAACTTATTCTGCCATGTTGTCCTTCTTTAGAACTTCCACCCTTCTCATGGTGACTATGTTTTTTTTCAACTTCAAGCTTTGATTTCTGGAGCTTCTCTCTTGTGGTTTCCCTTGCCTCTTCTTGAATTTTCGCCTCTGCTTCATTGGCTTTTCTTCCTAGCCAATTTTTCTTGAGCTTTCAAGGTTGCTTGATAGGAATCCTCGATTGTTATAACCAACATCATGTTGATCTCCTCTTTGATTTTGTATCTCAACCCATTGATATATCTAGATAACTTCTCATCCTCATTTTCTTTTTGTCCATCCCTGATGTTCAGTCGATAAAATTCTTCAATGTAATCACTCACTGACAAACCCCTCTATTTATGGTTCTTCAATCTTCTGTAAGGAATGATATGGTAATCCTTTGGGATAAATTTGGCTTTCAGCTTGGCTACGATCCTATCCCAATTTTTAATTTTTTGCTTACCGTTACTTATGCGTTCGGCTTGCAGTTCATCCCACCATAACACTGCATGACCTTTAAGTCTTATCACTGCATGCTTCACCATCTTGTCTTCTTTAATATCTTCATAATCGAAGTATTTTTCCATAGCATGTACCCAGTCTAACAATTCTTCAACTTCCAAATTGCCTTCATACATAGGTACCTCTATCCTTTCTCTGGATCCTATCTTTGAAACAACTTTTATCGAGCGACTTTGTGCAACATCCTCTGCTACATTTGCTTCATCCTTTGCCTCTTTTTCTCTCTCAACTTCATTGAAATCACCAGTGTTTGGTTCTCTTCTTTGTGTTGTCTCCATGGTGTCCTGTTTCATTCAGAGTCACCTCATTTCTTCTTCCATCTCTGCATTTTCTCTGTGCCTTCTTGGTGGNTTCGAGATGCACACCTTGCATACAAGTATCAAAGAAGAAACTATCGAAACTCAACCAGTTTTGTCACGACTTCATACAGCCAATCTCTCGAACACTCATACATGAAATGAACTATATCAAAGCATACCTATAGAATAACATTCATGCAATCACATTTGAGAAGAACACAATTCAAAGATTTTTGGGCCAATTTTCATCTGTTCTATTCATTCATAAAACAAAAATTACATAGTGTTCCTCTACTCTACTCTGCTCTACTGATCTCTCTTACAATACTCCTCCATCCTTATCTATTATAGTATAAAAATAAACTATATAAGTACTGACTCCATGAGATCTCTCGTCATGTTCTAAAATCTATCATTTCAAACTTTAAAACTAACACCTACTCTGTCCTATTACAATAAATGCTAATTACTACCAGATAGAGTCAACACTCCATATTTGCAGTTTCTTACAGTCCTTCCAGATTTTACAAACAAGTTATAATTTAAAATTGTTGTTTACAAAATATCTCAACATCCCAATTAAATTTTTAGTTAAACGCTTGATTTGGAACTCTGTCATTGCTGAGATGTCCTCTATTTTCCTCCACGTGTGTGTTGTTGACCTTGAAGGCGATGCTCCTGCATCATACTCCTCTGGTTAAAAAAAATCGTGAATTTTATACTGTCTTTCCATGCTTCAAAATATCAGGTTTTGTGACCCAACTTGCATCTTACATTGGATGACCTTTCCACTTCACTAAGTATTCAAGATATGTCTTCTGCCTGGTTTTCTTTCCATCTCTCTATTCGATAATTTTCTTCATCTGAGGTTTTTCTACCGTGGGCAATTGTTCTTCCCACTGAATTTATTTCTGATCAACTGATTCTCCTACTTCATCTCTCCTGTAAGGATAAAAGTCTAGAACATTGAATATCAATGATATCCCAACATTGTCTGGCAACTCAATCTCATAAGCATTGGCTACGAATTTTCTGAGAATCCTACATGGTCCTATTTTTTTCATCTTTAACTTGTTGTACATTCCCCTTGGGAATCTCTCTTTTCTCAAATGAGCTAAAACTTCATCTCCAACTTCGAATTGAACTTCTCTTCTCTTTTGATCAATTCTTCTCTTGTATTTTTTACTGTTGTCTTGTAGCTTATCTCTGACTTTGTCATGGATTTTCTACATTTTTGTTGTAAAATCCTCTGCTCCAGCACTTCTAAACTCATCTCGACTCAAATATCTCATCTCTATAATCCCTCTTGGTTGTATACCATACAAAATTTCAAATGTACTTTTTCCTATACTCCTCTTTACTGAATTGTTGAACACAAATTCTTCCTATTCTAGAATCTGATCCCATTGTCGACCTTGCTCAGTGACTAAAATTCTCAACAAGTTTCCAAGAATCTTATTTACTACTTTAGTCTATCCATGCATCTGAGGATGATATGATGAACTAAAGTACAACTTAATCCCTAGCCTCTTCCATAGAGTCCTCCAAAAGTGTTCTACAAATTTGGTGTCCCTGTCTGAAACTATGCTCCTTGGCAATCCATGTAGTCTTACTACTTCTCTTAAAAACAAATTGGTGATGTGTGTGCCATCATTTGTCTTCTAGAATGGTATGAAATGTGCCATTTTTTAGAATCTGTCTACCACAACAAATATGGAATCACTCCCTTTTTGAGTACTAGGCAATCCCAAAACAAATTCCATACTCATTGCATCCCATGGCCTCTCTGGAATTGGTAATGGCTAATACGAACCAGTGTTTTGTTGTCTTCATTTTGCATACTGACAAATTCTGCATTTTTTCACAAACTTCTTCACTTCTACCCTTGTGCTCAGCAAATAATACTAATTATTCAGTCGTGCAAATGTCTTATCATGATCAAAGTGTCCAACTAAACCTCCACTGTGTTTCTCTTTCAGCAGGTTGTCTCTCATTGAGCATTTCAAAATTCATAATTGGCTTCCTCTAAACAGAAATCCATTCTGAATCAAATATTCAAGCCATGGGCTTCTGTCTCCCAATAAAGGATTCTTGCATGCCTCGTAAGATTCTTCGAAATATGCATCTTCTTTATACATCTCCTTGAGGTGTGTGAACCTCAAAATCTCCACTCAGAATTCCTATACAATCAAATTCATCCTGCTCAAAGCATCTGTGACTTTGTTAGTAGTTCCAACAATGTGATTAATAACAAAAGTAAAATTATGCATAAATTCTACCCATTTTTCACGTTTCCGATTCAACTTTTCTTGCCTAGTAATAAATTGCAAAGCATGATTATCACTGTACAAGACAAGTTCCTTAGGACTTAGTTAATGCCTCCACTTTTTCAAAGCTTGAATCACTACATAAAATTCCTTGTCATACATGGAATACTTTTTCTTAGCGTCATTCAGTTTTGCATTGAAATAAGCAACTGGTTTATTATCTTGACTCAAGACTTCTCCAATAGCTAATCCACTCACATCAGATCTCACCTGAAATGTTTTTCCAAAATGTGGTAAGACCAAAATTGGTTGCTGTGTGATTTTGTTCTTCAACACTTTGAAAGATTTCTCAGCTTCCTCTATCTAATTGAAAGACTTTTGTTTCTTCTTCATAGTGTCCAACATGGGTGCACATATGCCACTGATATTTTTGATCAATTTCCTATAAAAACTTGCTAACCCATGAAACATTCTTACCTCAAATATGTTGCTCGGTGATGACCATTCTCTGATTGCTTTCACCTTTTTTGGGTCCATCTTCAATTCATTTGAAGAGATCACAAAACCCAAATATATGAACTCCTTATTCATAAAAGAACTCTTCTTCAGATTTATCAATAATTTCTCTTTATGAAACCTTTCCATCATTGATGTCAAATGTCTTAAGTGTTCTTCATTTGTCTTGTTGAAGATTAGTATGTCATCCAGATATACTATGACAAATATGCCTATGAAGTCTTTCAACACTTCATTCACCAGTCTCATAAATGTGGTCGGTGCATTTGTCATCCCAAATGACATGACCAACCATTCAAATAATCCTTCAATTGTCTTGAATGTTGTTTTCCATTCATCTCCCTCTCTCATTCTTATCTGATGATATCTGCTCTTCAAGTGTACCTTGGAAAAATAGCTTTCTCCACTCAAATAGTCCATCAAATCATACATCCTTGGTAAAGGAAATATGTACCTAATTTTTATCTTGTTGATGGTTCTGGAATCTGTACACATTCTCCATCCTCCATCCTCCATCCTTATTTCGAATTAATACAGTCAGTATTGCACATGGGCTTAGGCTTTCTCTGACTAACCCTTTATCCAACAATTCCTAGACTTGCCTCTTGACTTCCTCATTCTCTCTAGGTGTCAACCTATAAGCTTCTTTGTTTGGTAAACTAGCTCCTAGAATAAGTTCAATATGATGGCTTATGCTCCTAATGGGTGGCAATGAGTGTGGTAACTCATCCATGACTATATCAAAAATGTTTTCTAACAATTCCTTGATTTCTATAAGCAAATATTCTACAGAAGTCTTTGTAAGGATAACTATAGGCTTCCTCACTACAGAAAATTGTATTTCCTTCTCCTTCTTGACTTCTTTAAGAGATCCTTCCCACTCATAAGAAGTATGATTGAACTATCTTCTCTCTTTTGCTCTTTTTTTTCTATGGGTAACAACATATGTGTTCTACCATTCTTTTCTAGGGTATAGGTATTCTTTGTTCCATCGTGAATAACCTTTCGGTCATATTTCTACGACCTCCCCAATAAAATATGACATACAGCCATAGGAATTACATCACATAATATTTCATCTTTGTAACCTCCTATTTTAAATTCAACTTGGCATTGTTGACTTACCACGACTTGATGTCCTTTCTGCAACCACCATAACTTGTATGGTTTTGGATGTGCAGTTGTCTTTAGCTCTATATTTTTCACCATCCTTGTGGATACTACATTTTTAGTGCTTCCATTCTCTATGATCACCTTGCAAACTCTGTCTTTCAACTTGCAAGCAATTCTGAATAGGCTTGTTCGCTGAACTGGTTCCTCTGGTTCCTTTTCTAGTTTAAGAATAATTTTTCTCATCATGAGGTTTCTTCCTCATTCTGCAGCTTCTTCTTCCACATGATTATGTGCTTCAGAAATGTGTGCTTCACCACCTTATTCTCTCTTTCTATCAAGACATTCCCAAGATTTGTGTCCTTCCTTTCAACAGGTATAGAATTTAACTATGCCTCCTCTGGATTTTCCTCTTCCTCTACCTCTCGAAAAAGAACTTATTCTTCCATGTTGTCCTTCTTTAGAACTTCCACCCTTCTCATGGTAACTATGTTTTTTTTCAACTTCAAGCTTTGATTTCTGGAGCTTCTCTCTTGTGGTTTCCCTTGCCTCTTCTTGAATTTTTGCCTCTGCTTCATTGGCTTTGCTTCCTAGCCAATTTTTCTTTAGATTTCAAGGTTGATTGATAGGAATCCTCGATTTTTATAACCGACATCATGTTGATCTCCTCTTTTATTTCGTATCTCAACCCATTGATATATCTAGATAACTTCTCATCCTCATTTTCTTTCTGTCCATCCCTGATGTTCAGTCGATAAAATTCTTCAATGTAATCACTCACTGACAAACCCCTCTATTTATGGTTCTTCAATCTTCTGTAAAGAATGATATGGTAATCCTTTGGGATAAATTTGGCTTTCAGCTTGGCTACGATCCTATCCCAATTTTTAATTTTTTGCTTACCGTTACTTATGCGTTCGGCTTGCAGTTCATCCCACCATAACACTGCATGACCTTTAAGTCTTATCACTGCATGCTTCACCATCTTGTCTTCTTTAATATCTTCATAATCGAAGTATTTTTCCATAGCATGTACCCAGTCTAACAATTCTTCAACTTCCAAATTGCCTTCATACATAGGTACCTCTATCCTTTCTCTGGATCCTATCTTTGAAACAACTTTTATCGAGCAACTTTGTGCAACATCCTCTGCTACATTTGCTTCATCCTTTGCCTCTTTTTCGCTCTCAACTTCATTGAAATCACCAGTGTTTGGTTCTCTTCTTTGTGTTGTCTCCATGGTGTCCTGTTTCATTCAGAGTCACCTCATTTCTTCTTCCATCTTTGCATTTTCTCTATGCCTTCTTGGTGGCATGATTTCACTATGTAACCTACAAACAAAAATGAAATTTATTTGATACCACAAATGATACCAACTTTCCTCCTTTATTTTTTTCTACTGTCTGCAAACAAACTTAATCTCACTCTAATACCACCTGATGTAGACCCCCTCCCCTTCGTGGTTTTTCCACCTCCCAGTCTTTGGATCATTCAATCCCCTTGAGCTGAAACAACTCTTTGGTCCCTACTGGAACCCCAAGTAAAAATATTTACAAGTCCATTTATGAAAATCGCCCTGTGTGAACAAGCACCAAGCGCGAGCTCCACCCCATGCGACCACGGGCTGTGACTGCATGCCTACATAAATAGTTCTTCAGAACTTCTCGTATCAGGGTCTCGATGTGTGAGCCACCCTTGAATCTCAAACTCCTAATAGTTGATTCTCGATGAAGGCTAAGCACTGGGCTAGATCCCCTCATATCTTTTCTCCATGTGACCACCGCCTGTGATCACCAACTCAGCCCAAAAGGTGCTCGTCGCATTTTGTGTATCGACGATGGGAAGGAGTCGACTCCTTGTCTGTCAAACTATCAATTTTTGAAATCGTGACAGGGCTTAACTCATGTTAGCTCCTCCCTTTAGTTCAGTCACATGGCCTCTGGCTATGACCTGGGGCTAAATGTCCCGATATTCCCTTCACCTAGATCAATGGTCCAGGTTTTCCTGTGATCTGACGTTTCATATCATGTCGTGAGTTTGGACTTTTCCAATCCATGACCCTACTCCTTTGACTTTCTTCAGCAGCAATTCAGCGAAATGTTGTTCTCTTGCCACGCATCCCTCCAAAAATGGATGGTCTTGATGATGTCGGGACAACCAATGACTGTGATCCTTTCGGAATGATCAACGGTCGTGATATTTTTATGATTTCATGTTTTGTGAGATCGAGAGATCTCTCTCTCTCTTTAGATCCTCCAATCATCGAAACCCCAGAACCCTTTCTGGGAAATCGACGGTCCAGATCTCCTCTCTATCCGACGGTCATGATTGAATCTCAATTTCATGAGTTGTGAGTTCTCACAACTCAAACTTTAACTCCGTTGATGTGAAAGTCAGTGAAAAACTGGATAATCACCACATGTCCCCTCCGATGGATGGCTATGATCACGTTGGGGTTATGGATTTCACAAAACCCACCTTCCTGTGCACTATGAAGGATTTTAACCTTTGCACACTTCCTCCAGATCCAACGGTTATCGGTCCATGGTGCTCAAATCTAACGGTTTTGATATGATCTCTCCCATGCTCTCTTCTAAGTGTCTGGACATGGATTCAATGGTCCAAATATTTTCCTTGTAGTTTATCCGATGATGGTTTTTCTCTCCATCCTGAGATTTTTGCGCCTTCTTCCCGAACTTGGAAGATTTCAACACTTAGAAGATTTTAATCTTCACCTTTCCTGTGAGTCTAGTTTCTTGGATCTTGTGAACACTTTATGAAAGTGATGTCCCTTCTGAGCTTCTTCCCTTGAATGATTTTCAATCTCCCATGCACAAATTTCATTATGGGATTTCAAAAACCTTGGTTCGAAGTATTTTATAGAAATGAAAATTCCTCTTGCCCACCTGGCATTCTTCAGCTCTGATCCTTCAGAGATCGTTAGCTTCTTGACGTTGTGCACACCTTGCACCTGGCATGAGTTTCTTTGATTCTCTATGAACTTCCCTCTGATTCAATCCTAGACTCAGTTGATGCACTCCTTGCATTCGAGATTCACACCTTGCATACAAGTATCAGAGAAGAAACTATCGAAACTCGACCAGTTTTGTCATGACTTCATATAGTCCATATCTCAAACACTCATAAATGAAATGAAATATAACAAATCATACATACAGAATAACATTCATGCAATCACATTTGAGATGAACACAATTCAAGGATTTTTGGGCCAATCTTCGTCTGTTCTATTCATTCATAAAACGAAAATTACATAGTGTTCCTCTACTCTACTCTGCTCTACTAATCTATCTTACAATAATACTCCATCCTTATTTATTACAGTGTAAAAATCAACTATATAAGGACCGGCTCCATGAGCTCTCTCATCCTGTTCTGAAATCTATCATTTCAAACTTTAAAACTAACACCTACTCTGTCCTATTACAATAACTTCTAATTACTACCAGATAGAGTCGACACTCCATATCTACAGTTTCTTATAGTCCTTCTACTTTACAAACAAGTTACAATTTAAAATTGTTGTTTACAAAATATCTCAAAAACCTAATTAAATTTTTATTTAAATGCTTGATTTGGAACTTTTCCATTGCTAAGATGTCCTTTTTTTTCCTCCACGCTCATGTTGTTGACCTTGAAGGCGATGCTCCTGCATCACAAAGACCCAAGATACGAAGTCACGAAGTGAATTTAGGTAAGACCTGTGGTCACTGTCAGTGATTGCGTGGGGGTGGGGGGAGCTTGCGATCAGTGATAATTCGCATGGGGAGGAATTCATAAGGACATGTGGATTTGTATTGGGGATTCCAATGGGGAATCGAAGGGCTTCTCCAGCTTGAGGAAGGAGAATATCCAAAGATCAGGAGGTCAGTAGACCTTGCTGAGGTAGGGGGTCTACACGAAGTGGTATCAGAGTAGAAATTTTCTTGAAGACAATAGGCAAAGGAGAAGAGACAAAAGAACTTGAAGTTCTATTCTATGTGTGTGACGGACAGTCAATAGAATGTCACTGAGGAGACGAGTGGAACCACCTTTATCCAATCAGGCTGTAGAAAGGGATATGTGAGAACTTCGTGAAATATTAGAGGCAATGGAGACAGTGCAGAGAAGAGCACCTAATGTTGGAGACATCAACAATGTAGAGAGTGAAGAAGTAGAAGTTGAATAAGCTACAGGAGAGAATGTTGTCAAAGAACATTTGTTGAGGGTAGTTGTTAGATTGTGAGCCAGAGCCAAGATAGAGGTCCCAATGTATGAAGGAAATTTATATGTTGAAGAGTTGTTGGATTGGATAAGATCCATGGACAAACATTTTGACTATGAATATGTCGATGAAGAGAAGAGGGTGAAACATACTATCACCAGGCTAAAAGGACATGAAACACCGTGGTGGGATGAACTAGGGGCTAAGAGGAGAAGAAAATGAAAACAAAATATAAATAATTGGGATAGAATGGTAGCCAAGATGAAGGCTAAATTCATGCCCAAAGATTATCAGATCAATATGTTCAGGAAATTGCAGAACTCGAGACAGAAGGGTATGACAGTTAAGGAGTACATAGAGGAGTTATATAAGCTGAACATCAGAACTGGACAAAGGGAGAAAGATGAAGAACAAGTTGTCAGATATATAAATGGCCTAAGATATGAAATCCAGGATGAGATTAGCATGATGTTAGTAAGGGCAGTGGAGGATTCTTATTAGTTTGCATTGAAGGAAAAAGATAAGTTGGCTAGAAAACAAAGCCAGTGAGGAAGAGGTAAAAGCCCAGACCTAAACAAAATCAAGGGAATTACCCATGGCAAGGCACATAAGTCAAATGACAAGACCAAGAAACCACATAGTCACTTGGAAAGAGGAGGAAGTTCCTAAGGAAGATAGTGTGGTGGAAGAAGTTCTTCTAGAGGCAGAGGAAGAAGTAGGGGAGCAGAAGTAAGATGTTATGCTTGTGGAAAGACAAGGCACATGTCTTGAGAATGTACCGAGAAAAAGAAAGAAGGAGGAGGTGAAGATCACATATCAGAAGCACATAGAAGATATGTTGAATAAGAAGGAGAAGAGGATGGAAGATCCATGATATTGAGAAATTTTCTCTTAAAACCAGAGGCAGAAGTTGAAAATCTAGTGCAGAGGAACAGGCTCTTCAGGATAGCTTGCAAGACTAAATTCATGGTATGAAAGATGATAATCGATAGTGGGAGCACTGATAAATTAGTATCCATGGAGATGGTGGAGAAATTGGAGCTAAAGACAACTGCACATCCAAATCCATAGAAAGTCTCATGGTTGTAGAAAGGACACTAGTTAATGGTTACTAAACAATTCTTGGTTGAATTTGAGATAGGAGGATATAGAGATGAAATTCTATGTGATGTAATTCCCATGGATGTATGCCATATTTTGTTGGGAATACCATGGAANTGTGAACAAGCACCAAGCGCGAGCTCCACCCCATGCGACCACGGGCTGTGACTGCATGCCTACATAAATAGTTCTTCAGAACTTCTCGTATCAGGGTCTCGATGTGTGAGCCACCCTTGAATCTCAAACTCCTAATAGTTGATTCTCGATGAAGGCTAAGCACTGGGCTAGATCCCCTCATATCTTTTCTCCATGTGACCACCGCCTGTGATCACCAACTCAGCCCAAAAGGTGCTCGTCGCATTTTGTGTATCGACGATGGGAAGGAGTCGACTCCTTGTCTGTCAAACTATCAATTTTTGAAATCGTGACAGGGCTTAACTCATGTTAGCTCCTCCCTTTAGTTCAGTCACATGGCCTCTGGCTATGACCTGGGGCTAAATGTCCCGATATTCCCTTCACCTAGATCAATGGTCCAGGTTTTCCTGTGATCTGACGTTTCATATCATGTCGTGAGTTTGGACTTTTCCAATCCATGACCCTACTCCTTTGACTTTCTTCAGCAGCAATTCAGCGAAATGTTGTTCTCTTGCCACGCATCCCTCCAAAAATGGATGGTCTTGATGATGTCGGGACAACCAATGACTGTGATCCTTTCGGAATGATCAACGGTCGTGATATTTTTATGATTTCATGTTTTGTGAGATCGAGAGATCTCTCTCTCTCTTTAGATCCTCCAATCATCGAAACCCCAGAACCCTTTCTGGGAAATCGACGGTCCAGATCTCCTCTCTATCCGACGGTCATGATTGAATCTCAATTTCATGAGTTGTGAGTTCTCACAACTCAAACTTTAACTCCGTTGATGTGAAAGTCAGTGAAAAACTGGATAATCACCACATGTCCCCTCCGATGGATGGCTATGATCACGTTGGGGTTATGGATTTCACAAAACCCACCTTCCTGTGCACTATGAAGGATTTTAACCTTTGCACACTTCCTCCAGATCCAACGGTTATCGGTCCATGGTGCTCAAATCTAACGGTTTTGATATGATCTCTCCCATGCTCTCTTCTAAGTGTCTGGACATGGATTCAATGGTCCAAATATTTTCCTTGTAGTTTATCCGATGATGGTTTTTCTCTCCATCCTGAGATTTTTGCGCCTTCTTCCCGAACTTGGAAGATTTCAACACTTAGAAGATTTTAATCTTCACCTTTCCTGTGAGTCTAGTTTCTTGGATCTTGTGAACACTTTATGAAAGTGATGTCCCTTCTGAGCTTCTTCCCTTGAATGATTTTCAATCTCCCATGCACAAATTTCATTATGGGATTTCAAAAACCTTGGTTCGAAGTATTTTATAGAAATGAAAATTCCTCTTGCCCACCTGGCATTCTTCAGCTCTGATCCTTCAGAGATCGTTAGCTTCTTGACGTTGTGCACACCTTGCACCTGGCATGAGTTTCTTTGATTCTCTATGAACTTCCCTCTGATTCAATCCTAGACTCAGTTGATGCACTCCTTGCATTCGAGATTCACACCTTGCATACAAGTATCAGAGAAGAAACTATCGAAACTCGACCAGTTTTGTCATGACTTCATATAGTCCATATCTCAAACACTCATAAATGAAATGAAATATAACAAATCATACATACAGAATAACATTCATGCAATCACATTTGAGATGAACACAATTCAAGGATTTTTGGGCCAATCTTCGTCTGTTCTATTCATTCATAAAACGAAAATTACATAGTGTTCCTCTACTCTACTCTGCTCTACTAATCTATCTTACAATAATACTCCATCCTTATTTATTACAGTGTAAAAATCAACTATATAAGGACCGGCTCCATGAGCTCTCTCATCCTGTTCTGAAATCTATCATTTCAAACTTTAAAACTAACACCTACTCTGTCCTATTACAATAACTGCTAATTACTACCAGATAGAGTCGACACTCCATATCTACATTTTCTTATAGTCCTTCTACTTTACAAACAAGTTACAATTTAAAATTGTTGTTTACAAAATATCTCAAAAACCTAATTAAATTTTTATTTAAATGCTTGATTTGGAACTTTTTCATTACTAAGATGTCCTTTTTTTTCCTCCACGCTCATGTTGTTGACCTTGAAGGCAATGCTCCTGCATCATAAAGACCCAAGACACAAAGTCACAAAGTGACTTTAGGTAAGACCTGTGGTCACTGTCAGTGATTGCGTGGGGGTGGGGGGAGCTTGCGATCAGTGCTAATTCGCATGGGGAGGAATTCATAAGGACATGTGGATTTGTATTGGGGATTCCAATGGGGAATCAAAGGGCTTCTCCAGCTTGAGGAAGGAGAATATCCAAAGATCAGGAGGTCAGCAGACCTTGCTGAGGTAGGGGGTCTACACGAAGTGGTATCAGAGTAGAAATTTTCTTGAAGACAATAGGCAAAGGAGAAGAGACAAAAGAACTTGAAGTTCTATTCTATGTGTGTGACGGACAGTCAATAGAATGTCACTGAGGAGACGAGTGGAACCACCTTTATCCAATCAGGCTGTAGAAAGGGATATGTGAGAACTTCGTGAAATATTAGAGGCAATGGAGACAGTGCAGAGAAGAGCACCTAATGTTGGAGACATCAACAATGTAGAGAGTGAAGAAGTAGAAGTTGAATAAGCTACAGGAGAGAATGTTGTCAAAGAACATTTGTTGAGGGTAGTTGTTAGATTGTGAGCCAGAGCCAAGATAGAGGTCCCAATGTATGAAGGAAATTTATATGTTGAAGAGTTGTTGGATTGGATAAGATCCATGGACAAACATTTTGACTATGAATATGTCGATGAAGAGAAGAGGGTGAAACATACTATCACCAGGCTAAAAGGACATGAAACACCGTGGTGGGATGAACTAGGGGCTAAGAGGAGAAGAAAATGAAAACAAAATATAAATAATTGGGATAGAATGGTAGCCAAGATGAAGGCTAAATTCATGCCCAAAGATTATCAGATCAATATGTTCAGGAAATTGCAGAACTCGAGACAGAAGGGTATGACAGTTAAGGAGTACATAGAGGAGTTATATAAGCTGAACATCAGAACTGGACAAAGGGAGAAAGATGAAGAACAAGTTGTCAGATATATAAATGGCCTAAGATATGAAATCCAGGATGAGATTAGCATGATGTTAGTAAGGGCAGTGGAGGATTCTTATTAGTTTGCATTGAAGGAAAAAGATAAGTTGGCTAGAAAACAAAGCCAGTGAGGAAGAGGTAAAAGCCCAGACCTAAACAAAATCAAGGGAATTACCCATGGCAAGGCACATAAGTCAAATGACAAGACCAAGAAACCACATAGTCACTTGGAAAGAGGAGGAAGTTCCTAAGGAAGATAGTGTGGTGGAAGAAGTTCTTCTAGAGGCAGAGGAAGAAGTAGGGGAGCAGAAGTAAGATGTTATGCTTGTGGAAAGACAAGGCACATGTCTTGAGAATGTACCGAGAAAAAGAAAGAAGGAGGAGGTGAAGATCACATATCAGAAGCACATAGAAGATATGTTGAATAAGAAGGAGAAGAGGATGGAAGATCCATGATATTGAGAAATTTTCTCTTAAAACCAGAGGC
The DNA here is from genome assembly GCA_000966675.3 of Picea glauca. Lineage (NCBI taxonomy): Eukaryota > Viridiplantae > Streptophyta > Pinopsida > Pinales > Pinaceae > Picea > Picea glauca. The sequence continues at coordinate 20,706 of JZKD02S0211927.1, forward strand.
AGAAGTTGAAAATCTAGTGCAGAGGAACAGGCTCTTCAGGATAGCTTGCAAGACTAAATTCATGGTATGAAAGATGATAATCGATAGTGGGAGCACTGATAAATTAGTATCCATGGAGATGGTGGAGAAATTGGAGCTAAAGACAACTGCACATCCAAATCCATAGAAAGTCTCATGGTTGTAGAAAGGACACTAGTTAATGGTTACTAAACAATTCTTGGTTGAATTTGAGATAGGAGGATATAGAGATGAAATTCTATGTGATGTAATTCCCATGGATGTATGCCATATTTTGTTGGGAATACCATGGAAGCTTGACAGGAATGCCATTCATGATGGGAGGAAGAATACATACACCTTGGACAAGAATGGTAGAACACACATGTTGTTGCCAATATAGAAGAAGAAGGTGAAAGAGGAAGACAACACAAGCATACTTCTCATGAGCGAGAAGGAGCTCCTGAAAAAATTCAAGAAGGAATAGAAGATGTAGTTCATTATGGTGAGGAAACCCATAGTTATCCTTACAAGTACTTCGATGGATGATTTTACTGAAGAAGTTCAGGAATTGTTGGATAATTTTGTTGACATAGTGGTGGATGAGCTACCTAACTCATTACCACCCATCAGAAGTAACAACCATCATATTGATTTGATACCAGGAGAAATTCTTCCAAACAAAGCAGCATACAGGTTGACATCTTAAGAGAATGAGGAAGAAAAGAACCAAGTCCACGAATTGTTAGACAAGGGCTTCGTTAGAGAGATCTTGAGTCCATGCATAGTACTAAATGTGTTGAGTCCAAAAAAGGATGGAGGATGGAGAATGTGTACAGACTGAAGAGCCATTGATAAGATCACCATCACGTATAGATTTAATTTACCAATAATGGATGATTTAATGGATTGTTTAAGTGGAGCAAATTTATTTTTTTAAATAGATCTAAAACGTGGGTATCACCATATTAGAATGAAAGAAGGTGATGAGTGGAAAACAACCTTTAATACAAATGAATGTCTGTATGAGTGTCTTGTTATGCCATTTGTCTTAACAAATGCCCTGAGTAATTTTATGAGGTTGAGGAATGAAATATTGAAAGATTTCATTGGCAAGTTTGTGGTTGTGTATTTGGACGATACATCTTTAGCGGGACTAAGGAGGAGCATTTGAGACACCTGACACTAGTGATGAGGAGACTACATTAGGAGATGTTGCTGATAAATATGAGGAAGTCCTCTTTTATGAATACATAACTCATTTACTTGGGTTTTGTGATCTCTTCAAATGAACTGAATATGGATCCAAAGAAGGTGAAAGAAATCAAAGAATG
>JZKD02S0211938.1:0-12823 GCA_000966675.3 Picea glauca
TTACATTGAATGACCACATTCCCATATATCCCTAGGTATACCACAATAACACATAACTACATTCCCATTGGGTACCTCCCTAGGTACCCCATATTACCTCCCTAGGTATACCACAATAAATCCTAAGTTAGCACCATTCGTTCAAGATGAACTAAAAATGATGTTGGATGTTGGCATCATTGCTCCAACAAGGCATTCTTCACAGTGTTCTAACTTAGTAGTAGTTAGAAAGAAAAACGAGGGAATAAGACTATGCATTGACTTTAGAAATCTAAATCTAGCATGCATTAAAGATAACTACCCCCTACCCAACATGGAAACTCTATTACAAAGTGTTATCGGTTCCAAAATAATGTCCATGTTGAATGGCTTCTCTATTAGGAAGGAGGATCAAAATCAAACAACCTTCACCACACCATGGGGCACTTTTGAGTACCTAAGAATGCCCTTTGGCTTATTAAATGCTGGGGATACCTTTCAGAGGGCCATGGATTTTGCCTTTTGGATTTTGAAATTTATTCATGTTTATTTAAATTTTACTTGAAAATCAAGAAATAATATGATGAAATAAAAAAACCAGAGTGTAGATTAGTCAATTTTGACCTAGACTCAATAAACATGAATAAATTCCAATAATTTCCACAAATATTCATTCTACCATAAAAAATTTAAAGGTGCATATACTCTTTATCTTTTAAAACTTTACTACTAATAAAAAACTATAACTAATTTCCACAAATATTCATTCTATCATAAAAAATACAAAGGTGGATACACTCTTTAAAACTTTACTATTAATAAAAAACTATAACTAATTTCCACAAATATTCATTTTACCATCAAAATTTTAAAGGTGCATCCACTCTTTATCTTTTAAAACTTTACTACTAATGAAAAACTATAACTAAATTTTTAACAATGTACTTCCATTTTCATTAGCAATGACACCTCAAATAAAACACATTCAATTAGCAATGACAGTACTCACAATTACAAATATGACCACTCCTCAACAATATCCCTCCTCCTATTTATCATATTGACAACAAAAAATTGCACTTCAACATTGCCACCAACAATTTGTATTATATATCTAGCAATAACAATACACAAAAGAAAATCCAAAGAAGAGAAAGATTAAGATTGATGTAATGAGTGTATATGCATTTGGTGAGACTGAAAAAAAAATCAAACTTCATTTTAATTGTTTAAAAAGTAATCATGTATATCCATTTATAATATACATTATAAATATACATTATAATTAGAGTACTAATTCTAAAAAAAATTCAAATTACATAAGAAATATAAAAACATATCTATTTATTAAACCTTTAGTGCAATACAATATTTATATGCACATGTAAAAAAAAAATTAACAACAAAACCTCATACAAAATCCCTTCACCAACTTTGGCTTAAATTAAGATTAATAATACAAACCAAAGCAAAAACCCTCTTTACTTGAAAAGTGACTCGACCAACCACATTACAATTACATTTTACAAATTACTTCAAACTTAATATCTTTAAAAAAAAAAAAAAGTTGATATCGAATTTTAATGCAAAATTAACTTGAAATTAATTATAATAATACCAAATATACATATTCATTGAGAGCATAAAATTAATTAAAGAGCATAAAATTAATTAATTAATTTTAATAATGTCAAATATAAATATACAATATTATTTGATAGAATCATATATAACAAAACAAAATAATATGATATAATGAGAGCATAAAATTAATTAAAGAGCATAAAATTAATTAATTAATTTTAATAATGTCAAGTATAAATATACAATATTATTTGATAGAATCATATATAACAAAACAAAATAATATGATATAATGAGTGTGTATGCATTTGGTGAGGCTAAAAAAATAATTTCATTTTAACTATTTAAAATTAATCATATATATCCATTTGCAATATACATTAATCTATTTACAATATAAATTAGAAACATATATTATAACTAGAGTACTAATTAATCTATTTGCAATATACATTAGAAACATATATTATAATTAGAGTACTAATTGAGTAATCATATATATCCATTTGCAATATATATTAGAAACATATATTATAATTAGAGTACTAATTGAGTAATCATATATATCCATTTGCAATATATATTAGAAACATATATTATAATTAGAGTACTAATTGTCTAAAAAGTATATTAGAAGCATACATTATAATTAGAATACTAATTATTTAAAAAATTCAAATTACATAAGAAATATGAAAACATATTTATTTACTAAATAGTTACTGCAATACAATATTTATATGCATATGTATAAAAACAATTAACAACAAAACCTTATAGGCCAACTTTGATTTGGAAAAAATTAAGATTAACAATGCAAACCAAACCAAAAACCCTTGACTTGAAAATGACTCTCTCAACTACATTATAAGTACATTTTACAAATTACTTCAAACTTAATACTCTATTAAAAAAAATGTTGATCATCCAATTTTAATGCAAAATTAACTTCAATAAAATCAATCACTAAAACTATAAAATTAAGTATAATGATACCATATCTACATATTAATTGAGACTATAAAATTAATTATAATAATGTTACACCTATAAACATACAATATTATTTGATAGCATCAACACATTTAATTTGACCAATACAAATTAAGAAGTAATTATCTGAGAAATTAATATCGACCTGCCCTCAATCATTGCAATTGAATGGCCTGAATGTCTCTGCTCGTAGCAAATCAATTAATAGCAAGCTAGTATAGTCTAGTCTTGTCTCTTCTCTTCATCAACAACAACAACAACAACAACAACAACAACAACAACAACAGTGAGTATGATTTGTCATATCATCATTATAATTATCATGATTGTAAGTCAAAAAACAAATTATAAAATATATTTCACAAATTGTGACTATAAAATATATTTCATAATTTGCCAATTTATCATAAGGTTTTAGTTTATAAGTTTTACATTTTGGTTTTTAAGGGGATATTTTTCTTTAAATTTTGTTAAAAAATTGACTAAAAATTATTAAATCTACAGATTTGAGTGGTTAAGTTTTTATAATCCTAATGCTCAAATATTTTTCAACATGTTGAATTCATCTATATATATATTCAGAAATGTAATTTAAATAATAGAAAATTGAAATTTAACCTAAATTGATATCTTCAAATTCTAACCAAAAATACCAAAACTTAAAACGTTTAGACAATACCATTTTAAAATGCAAAAAAATTAAAAATAACCAATATCATATCATTTTAAAATATATAAAAATTTAATAATATAAAAATATTAACAAATCTTTAAATTAATTAACCAATTCTACTCCATTAGTATAGCATCTAGATGTATTTGACCGCATGAGAGAACTATGTAACATATGTAAAGATTAATAAAGATGAATGATCATACTATGTAACATATGTAAAGATTAATAAAGATGAATATACTGTGTACTGTTTAATTGTATCTATGTTGCTGTAAAAAATTTATACTTAATATAAATTTGTGTTAATTTTTTTCGGAAAAAAAATAAATGTAAAGATTAATAAAGATGAACGATAATTAAATATTGATCGTTATAATGAATGAGTTTTTCTTAATAAAATTGCTTTTGATTTTTTTTTAAGAATTCAAATTTAAAAAAACACTTATAATTACATAGAATTTCATTGGCTTATAATTACATAGAATCTATAGACCTTAAGTTGAATTTAATGAGAATAAATTAATAACAAGGAAAATGTCATGGGCTTATTATAATTGTTAAAAGATTAGTTTCTATTATTATAATTGTTATAAGATTAATTTTGATTATTATAAAAAAACTTGATAAGTGATTACTATGAACATTCAAATTAGAAATTAATTTCAAGTATGCATATATGTGATAAGTGGAGAATTGAAATAGAGTGGGAAGAATCAGTTTTTTCTATGTAACCATTGAAACTAAACTTAATTAATATGTTGAATTTATCTACTTATTAACTTACTCTATTAAATAAGTTATAATTATTCATGATATTATAATAAAAAAAATATCCAACATAAAATATAATTAGATTATTTTTAACCAGTCCACCAATATATAAATAATAAATAATGATATAAATATAAATTCATTTTAAGTTCACGACTATATTAATTAATTAAATAAATAATAAATTAACAAGTAGACAAAGGGGACACATCTCCTAAGTGAGAATTGATATCTTATTTGAAAATAATAACATATTTTTTAAAATATTTTATTTGAATATTAAACAATTTCTGTCTACATCGTTTGACATATCTATAAAAACCTATAAAAGTATTGATGTTCATTCTCGAAGGATTGGATAACATCTTAAAAAACATATCTATAAAAACCTATAAAAGTATTGATGTTCATTCTCGAAGGATTGGATAACATCTTAAAAAGCAAAAGCAAAAAGAAAAATCACCTATAACAAATAAGCAAAAGATAACATCTATCTAACTAGTCCACCAAAAGTGATTATTTAAACTTTTAATTGAAAACTTGGAAAAAAAATATTGGAAATTTGGAAGAATAGGTTTTTTCATTTATTTTTCTTTGCTTTTATTTTCTTTGATGGATAATAAACTTTTATTTGAAATTTGAAAAGAAAAAAAATTATTTAATTTTTATTCTTTAAAAAGAATAAACTCTTTTAATTATTTAATCTTCTACTAGAAAACTGAAGAATATCATTTAATTTTCTTTTGGAAATTTGGAAAGAATACATTTTCTTATTGATATTATTACTAGCACAGCCGCTAAGTGCGGTTGGTGAACGCCGAAAGTGGCTTACGACTGTTAAAAACGCAACGCCCAAACGACTGGCGACCAAACGTTAGCTAGCATAAACATGAAAAGCTTTAATATTTTTGCGAATATTTTAATATTTTTTAATCAGGTAAATGTGGCAATAAGTTAGTGAACACAGTAATTTTTAAACACTATTAGGTAAATGTAAAAAAGTAAACATATAAACGGATGTCTTTATAACAGCTCGGAAATTAATGGATGAAATCAGAGTCATTCATTTATTGTGACGACTAAGAATATTCTAGGCATATTTAATCTCGTCCATAGAAAACGTATTAAGAACTAAAAACCTATTAAATGTGCCCATTGTCAATAGGTGTACACGCCTTTAGGCGTAATTATTTCTTAAAATTGATTGTTTAAACTTTCATAAGAAAATTGAATTAGAAAATGATTATTTAAAATTATCTTTATATATTTTTATTGAAAATTTGGAAATAATAAGTTAACTCACCAACCTTGAAATAGATTATTAAGTTTTCTATCCAATAACTTATTTTTTTTAATTATTTAATTTTATGAAAATTCAAAAAAAATAAATTCTCTTATCCAATTTTATTTAATTTTCTACCTAAAACTTAAAAAAAATAAAAAAATAATAAGTTCACACTTCTAACACCGCTTGTTTATTTAATTTTCTACTCAAGACTCAGAAAATTCTATGAATTACATCACTAAGAATGAATAAGCCAACCAACCCTGCCCACTTATTTAGTTTTCTACTCAAAACCCAGAAAATTTGATGAGATATGTCACTAAAAAAGAATTAGCCAACCAAATTATCAAAGTGGCAAATGTAATTAAATAATTTTCCGAAAATTTTTGTCTTATCAAAAACTCTAAATTTCCATATACTCTATAGTTATCATTTCAAAACTTTACAACTAATTTAAAAACTTTAACACTAATTTAAAAACTCTACAACTAAAATTTTCATACCTCATGAAATTTTAACGGCACACAGATTCAATATCCATACACAAAATACACACAGATTCAACATCCATACACAAAATATACACAGAAAAACCTCATTAACTTTAAAAGTACAGACAGACTCACTGCTACATGTATGAATTGGAGAATTAGAGAAGGGAATGATTAAGATGAACTAGAAACGTAATTATATAAAGCTACCTGGATTGGATGCCACAATTGATCAGAATAATCAACGGTTATCTTCGAAGTACAGATATTGGATGCCATCGTCGTTTGAAAATATATGAGAGTTTTATAATATATAATACTTACATATCTTTAAATTAACAAATTATCGTGCGTAACATCCAAATGTGCTTTTGAATTGCAAGCGAAAACTATGTAACATTAAAAAGATTAATTATCGTTAAATGTGTATCATTTCAATGGATGTGCTTTACTGATAAAATGGTTGGCCGCGGTTGTTTTAAGGTTAAAAATAAATGATTTTAATATAAATATATTTAATTCTTTTAAATTAAATATAGAATTGTGTTAGATGGCATGAGTTATATACATAAATTAATAAAATATAAATGTGAGGGGTGGTAGGAGTTGGTTTGGGGTTTTGGAAGGTCAACAAACAATTAAGAAAATGTTTACATAGTCTCTTTCAGAGTATACTCTTATTTACATAGTCTTTATGAGAGAATACTCTTAGTAAAAGAAGCCAATTTCTTCTTATAACAAATTCCTTCTTATACATGGGGTGCCCACCCCATCCAACCGCCATGCCACGAGAAGTTCAGAGCCTCACGACACCCCCCCAATTGCTTTAATTGGCATCCCAATGACGTTCATTAACTCTTGATCTACCTGTTTCGTGCGAAGTCGCTGCAACTGGCTTTCACCATGAATTTGCTCATGTGAAGTCGAAGGGTCTCCAGATCCTTATGCACCTTAAGTTCAACGTCTTCTTCAATAAGAATTTGATGTTTTCCTTCTATTCTTCTCTGTGCGCACTCTGGTTACTCACACTCAGCTTGTCACCCTTCCTAGGTTATTCTCCCTAGTCACACGATTCTTCTCCACCATCACCACTCTTAGTCACTTCCTTTCCTCGTTTTCTCTCATGCCTAGAGAGCACTCCAGATTGATTCGAACTGACTCTCGCTCTAGCCTGAGAGGTCGGATCCCCCACACTCGTTGCCCCTCTGGTTCTTGCTGTGTCTGTGCTTACCACTATGTGATGGAAAATCACATCTCTCCTCCCACCGAGGCCAAAGAAGAAAATCCAACCACCCTTCCAGTGACCTCCTCCTTCACCACCACCCATTTCCCCAACCCAAAAGGCGCATCCAATTCTCTCCCTTCACCCCCCTAGTGCTCATTGATGCACACCGAGAAGTCAACAAGGAGCTTTGTCAAGAAACGCCAGGAGATAATGGAGAAACGCCTGGATTGGCTTCTGGATTAGGGTGCGGAGAACCTAGCACAACAACACAACAAGGAGGACCTGTTCCAGGGAATAATGGCCCCCAAGTGGCGATATTCGTCGAGGCATGCCTTCCCTTATAATTTTCTCAATAAATAGTCTCTCATGGATTGTTATATTTTTCTTTTTGTAGCTTTTGTTTGGCCTGTCAAACCTCAAAGATATCTATGTTGCTATATTTACAGGCCCAGAATAACTTATCTTAGTCTAAACTCTATAATTATGTCAGTTAGTAACAGTCAAAATATGATTTTATGAAACTTTTATACCTGGTGGTGGAGTTGGTTTCCTTCTATGGCAGCCTCAGCACTAGTATCTAGAACTTCTTCTGTAATTTCTACTCATGAAAGGTAATACAAATTACTAGCTTACAAAAACCAAAACAAAAAACAAATTCCTTCTCATAACAAATTAACTTCTATCATAGTTCAAGCTCAAAATAAAATGGGTGGCCTACACAAGATCTTGTTTTATCAAGTTTAGCCAAAGCATAATCAACAGGCTGATACTTTGGCTAACAAAGTATTTGCTTATAAGTCTAACCTCATAAGGAAAAAAAGAAGGGCGGATCCCACCCAATTCCTTAACAATCCAATGTTACAATGGGGAGGACACTTATTCAGATCTTATTTTATCAATTTTAGCGAGAGTATAAAGGATTCTCTCTTTAAAACGTCAAATTTGTCCATTGACGTTTTAAAGAGAGAATCCTCGTCGGCTAGCTCGTACGAAAGTGGGTGCCACCTAGCCACGATGTTGTAATCTTGCGGATAATGCTTAAGATCTTTAATAAATTACATCTTCTTGTACGAAGTTGGAATCAAGCATATTGATAGTTGATGGAGATCCCTCGAGGAGCATATTTGAACTAAAAATGGAGACTTTGCATTAGAGTTGTGTTTAAGGAAAGTAATTTAGCAAAATATCATGAAAAAGTCATACACCCCACCTACCTAATGAATATTAGAGGTTGGGTATGTTACAGTCTTAGATTTTGTGATCCACTGTCATGCGTGTAATGAAGCAAAACCATTAGTTTTTTTTTACCTACAATGATCTTGGTTTCCCAAATGGCAGGCCAATGACAAGGTTGGTAGTAATTATTTTTATGCTATATTAATATAAATAGTAGCTAGCATACAATAAGAAAACAAGATAAGCTTCTCACATGAATTTTAATTCTTTATTTATATTGCTACTAAATAATTATCTCAATTATTCCTTTACATTAATGTGCATACAACCTACATAGTTTTTAACTCACCTTAAATGTTTTTTTCTCCCACCTTAATCATCTTGGGTGATCTCAAACATATAAAACTTTGATGACAAGTTAAAAACAAAAATTTCCTTATCTACAACTTATATTAGAAGGATAATTATTTGATAAGGTGTTTTAGTTTGATTCAAGAGGTATTGTGGATACTACTTGGTTACATAGATCCTATTGCGCATCATCTTGTGAACATATTTACCATGTGTTTAATATTTGGCTCTACACCCATTGGGGTTTGGACCTAGGTTGTTTGCATGATGGTGCCCCATTCCAACCACCATACCACATATGAATATATAAAATAATTTTATGTTTTGTCATTGTGTGTGTGTGTGTGTGTGTGTGTGAGAGAGAGAGAGAGAGAGAGAGAGAGAGAGAGAGAGAGAATATTGAGGACTTAGAGAAACCCAAAGGAATGCTTCTTCACATTTTTGGATGACATCCCTAGTAAACCCAACGGTGTAGAATAATGCACCTAACCCGGGGGGACATGATTTGGGTGCCTATTTGCATAAAACTAGCCAAATGCCCAACAACATTAGTGACAACTAGTTCGAGAAAATAACATCAAACCAATAATTGACTTGTACCATTGTCAAAAGATACTAAAGAACAACGTGACCTTCATTTATCAATGCTCAAAAGCATGTGGATGTTTTTCCCTTTCATCTGTCGAGAAGTGACTACACCACTTTGGGTTTTGAATAGTTGGAATCTTGACTTCTCTCTATTACTTAACAACCTAGTGGTGTGAGGATTTATCTTTCCTCCCTCAATTGTAAAAATCTTTTCTATCTTTTAATATTTTGCCATTTGAACTACACACAAGTATCTATACCACTTTGAATTTGAATAGTTGGAACATTGACTTCTTTATATTACTCAACAACTTAGTCATATGCAAATTAATCTCCCCCCCATACAATTGCAACCAAACCTTGACAACCTATATGCTCAGAGTACTTTTATTTAAGAGATTCTAAGAAACCCTACCTTATTTTTTCAAGTGAATATGCACATATTGATGAGCATGGAAACAAGCACTAGCATGTCCTCTAAAGACACAAGAGAAATGCTTGGACAAATATTTTATTTCTTATTTTCAACAAGCACTAGTAAAAGGATGAGGCAAGCTACAAAAACTAATATATGATTCTCATTAATAACTCCATGTTTAAGTGTCAAAGTGGCATCTTTAAATGTATATTCTCATTTAAGTAATTTCTTAGGAACATATGAGTAGGGATATTACACTTGAATGGTGCCAAGGTTTTCAATTTTTAATAGACTCCTCACGATGTTTAACTCTACTTTCTTCTCTTTCACGTTGGGCACAAATGATGGTGGTAATAACCTCATTTTTTAACATGCACAAATGATGTCTTTGTCTTCTCTTCATACTCAAAGAACACACAAGCTTAATGATTTGAAGGTAGATTTTGTTTCAATTAGTGAACATCTTGGTTAATCTTTCTAATTTTTTTGTTGTAATCCATTTTCCAGTATAATTAATGACGTATAAGCTTTTGGGAAAGCCTTGAGCCTCAAACAGACTTGCCACAAATGCTTCCTTGGAACCTTGATGTAACATCCATGTTTTAGGGCAAAGTATTTCCCTTGGAACCTCGATGTAACAACAAGGTTCTAGGGCAAGCATTTATGAGAAGCCTGTCTAGTGTTTAAGGCTTGCCTAAGCATTTGTAGGAGTAAGCTAATCTTATGAGAAATTATCCTTATTTTCAACCACAAATATGTTAAAAGCCTCATAAAAATTTCAAACATTGAGTTTTACCTTGATCCAACATCTTTACATAGTGGAACAATGCCCCTAACAATTTTAAGTAGTTTTGAATTAATCCATATAATAATAAAAAAGATATAAATTAATAGAAACTTAAAATTTTTATACTATCATATTCTAACAACTAAAAATAGTTCTCACTTTTCTTTTAATAATTTATGTATAATTTTAATTTTAATTTTAATATATTCTTTAACTAACTTTTCATTTTAAAAATTATGAAAAAATTTAATATGATTTATAAAAGAGTTTAGATGAAGAATTTAAGTGTGTTTGATAAAACTAATCCAAAATGCACATTTAAACAAGTTTGTTGATCTACTAGAAGACCTACTTAGCTATAAAGATACCATGAACAAACTTTAATTTAAGTTGAACTATAAATTCATTACTTAGAATCTACTATAAATTCATTACTTAAAATAGATTCGGTTATCTTGCCCTAAATTTATCTTACAAATGGCTTAAGTGAACGATGGGTCGTATCGTTGTGCAAATACGAGAATGGCTCTTATCATTTTTTTAAATGAGGAGAGCACTCGTGAGCAAGATAATGTATTAGAAAATAGGTAACGGCTATATTGAAAAAAGCCCATAATAAATAAAAGGTCTAATTTAACAAAAAAAAGAAATTTGTCGTTGCGCTAGTATTCATTCATTAATTGCCATCGACGGGCGGCTGGATGGAAGGCTGGGCGGGAGAGGAGCATTGATTAATTGCCACCGAGGCGAGGTTGGACGGAGAGCTGAAAGGGGCATTCGATCATCTGGTGTTGATTTTTTTGGGTTATTTTTTTTTCTGTTACCATCAACTTTTGATTTTCTGTTGCTTTGGTTGTTATGTTTTTTTGGCATTCTCAATATGGCCATGCTGATTTTTGATCTGGTATTTTATTTTTATTGCGTGCTTTCTTATCTATTCATTTTACATTTGTTTATAGCGTTTTTTTCCTTGATTTTAATGGGTGGGAAATTAAGACAAGCCTCAATTTCCCACCCATTAAACCCCAGGGAAAATAGACATCTGCATCGTGTTGACTATTTAAACTGGCCTCAATTTCCCACCCATTAAACCCAAGGGAAAAAAGATTATGAAGAAAAGGGCAGAGAGTGACTCTTCTTTTGGTGTAAAATTTTTATTGTAAATACAACTGATGTCCTCTCTTTATCTATTTTGATCTCTTTTAAGTATTTTTTAAAAATATATTACAGTGCATGTTTAATATTTATCATGAATCTTTTTGTTATCTTTAAAAGCTCTCTTATAAGTTTTTTGGGTTTTGATTTTGTTGGGTTCAGTGGGTGTGCACCTGTATGTTCATTTTCTCGCGGCGGAACTCGACCATACGGCCTCGAGTTAGGGGTCGCGACGGGTTTGTGGGTGCCCATGTTTTATGATACAAATGCTAGCCGGCTATTAGTAGAGATTGGTCAGCCTTTACGGATGCAAGACCACACGCTATGCCTCTGTGTTTTCGGTCTGTGATATCTAGTTAGAGGGTGTCGTGGCTTGAGTTCGTTACCACGATGGTATGGGTTACAGTCCCGGCAGTCCCATATAGCCCAGCTGATACAAATGCCTTAGATGCAGTGGGCACAAGTGAAGGCTAGGGTTATGCATGGTTTAATTTGACTCATTTTCTGTTGCATAATTTTGTGACTCATCTTTTAATGCATAATTATATAACGTGCGTTTTTAAAAATTCGAGGTAATGCAGCCTGCAGGTAAAGGAAGGTGGAGGAGATGTTGAATATCTGTGTGAAAATGGTAGAGAGTAATTCGTTAGTCATTTTCATTTCAAATACTTTCTTTAATATTTTTATAATGTATTACAGTCTGGTTTTTAATGTTTCTCATGAGATTTTTGCTGTATTTAGATTTTTTTGTTTTGTTAGGTGCAATGGGCGGAGAAATCAAGGCAGTCCCAGACATCCTAACCGATGCAAATTCCAAAGTGCAATGTGCACACGTATGTATCTCATTTTGTTCTAATTAATTATATAGTGTGTTTTTTTTAAATTTAGAGGTTGATGCAAATTCCAAGGTGCAATGTGCACACGTATGTATCTCATTTTGTTCTAATTAATTATATAGTGTGTTTTTTTTTAAATTTAGAGGTAATGTAGGTAAAGAAAAGTGGAGGTAATGTAGGTAATGAGGGGCACAGAGTAATTAATTATATAGTGTGGTTTTTTTAAATTTAGAGGTAATGTAGGTAAAGAAAAGTGGAGGTAATGTAGGTAATGAGGGGCACAGAGTAATTAATTATATATTGTGTTTTTTTTAAATTTAGAGGTAATGTAGGTCAAGAAAAGTGGAGGTAATGTAGGTAATGAGGGGCACAGTAATTAATTATATAGTGTGTTTTTTTTTAATTTAGAGGTAATGTAGGTAAAGAAAAGTGGAGGTAATGTAGGTAAAGAGGGACATAGAGTGAGAGTGAGTCCTCTTGCAAATTTTATGTAATTATTGAATATTCT
>JZKD02S0211949.1:0-22035 GCA_000966675.3 Picea glauca
AGTCATTGGACCTCAAAACCTTAGGGTAGTTGTGGCTCCTTGCAACAACGGATGGACTTTATTGGAAGACCCACAATGGAGCATGCTTAAAGTTTTGAAAGAGTTGGGACCCACCGTTATCTTCGGTAGTGGGATTGAAAGAAAATGTCATCCGTGGTTAGCTAAAAATTCCATGAAAGACTTTGATGATAAAATGTGGGGCTCACTTTTTGTATCATGGCGTGAGTTTACTTGAGATTATGGGGTGGCATTGACTATGTCCCTCTATCGAAAGGCTTCTTTGAAATTTCAATTCCAACCTATCGTTGAAAGAGTTGATGGTCTTTCACTTGCCAACCCCACATGGTTGAGTGTAAGAACACAAGTCCCTTTTTCTTTGAAGATATTTTAACGTTCCCAATTGAAACTTTTTCAATTTTCCTTTTTGTAGCTTCCTTAAGCAGCCCCTGTAACCTAAGTTGGTCGAACCTCGTGCGAAGGAAGTTGGCCCCATGGGTTCCGTTTCGAAGGTATTTTGTGTACCTTTTATCATGAAGTTTTGAAATTATATTTCTAAACCATTGTACTCGGTACCACCAACGTTCTATCTGTGTATTGTCGTGATATCAAATGTGGGCCCCTTGTTGCCCATCAAAAACATTGTGAAATATCACTTCGAACCACCTCACGGATTCCCACATAACATTATCTCACCGAAGAAGTGGGCTCTGCATTTTCATAACCCTTTTTTAAATGCTTCGAATTAATCTCAAGTAGTTCGATGTCTTTAGAAAATATGGACCCCAACTTTTATAATTAGAATATTTTGAGGACTTTCTAGCTATTTCAAAGCTATTTGATTTGCTAAGGAATTTTTTTTGGTTTCAAAGCCTACTACCTAAGATAAGGGAGGGTCCCACCGTTAGTTCAAAGGTTTAAGCATGCTCCATCGAGAGTTTTCGAATAAAGCTCATTAGTTGTTGTGAGGAGCCCCAATTACCTTAAGACATTGAGGTCCAATAACTTATTCAATCAAGCCATTAACTTTGTTCAAATTTTAAAAGAGCTCCATTAACTTTGTTAAAACTTTTAAAGATATATAGTATAATTAATGGCTGAATTTGAATGTAACTTAAAATCACATTTTCAAATTTATTAGGGTAGGTGGTCATGGAGCATTATTTAAGTAGGGTATCATTAGAAAGATTTTAGAAATAATATTTATTGTTAGCTTTATCAGACAAGGTAGTTGTATGTGTTGATTAAATATTAGAAGGAAGGGAATTGGGAATATTAGTATATTTTCCATACATATGTCAATAATTTTGGATTTAAGTAATGAATAGCAAATCCACCATATATCAATAGAAGCATTAGAAACAACCATGATTCTATATAGATCATACTTCACGTATCATTTCTGCACTATTTACTCAACTTCAATTTATCAAAACCCACCATAGATGGTAGTTAGTGTAGCCATAACTTCTGCAACTTCCAGTGCTCTTGTAGCTACAGTTTCCTATGGTTCATTTTCAAAGATTATTATTCAAATGACTAAAATATGTCAAATTACACCAAAGAGCACCGATTCTTTCAGGCCCTTAATTGTTTTATTTGCAATTAGGTGAGATGTCGAGCAGGCCCACTGCCACTGTTTCCTCTCTTCCTCTTGCGACCAACGGCCGATCCGTTCTCTGAATTGGAAGCGAGCGCGGTCATATGCGAGAGCCCTAGCTCCGCGCAGTCTGTAGGCAGCGCGGTCATATGCGAGAGCGGCCTCTTTGGAGATGTTGAAAGTGCCAAGCGTCGTCCTCCACTTCCAGCAAGTGGATCAACTCCAACATATTGACGTTGGTGTTCATGCTGGTGCTCACCCCTCCTGCAACGTCCATCACAATGACACTGTTATTCAGATAGATTGATTTCAATATCCCAGCAGATAGGAATACAAAGCATTCATTTTCATTTTGAATGGTCAGAAACCATAAAAGTGGTTGTTAGTATTTTCTACTTTCAATCTAATCCGTCATCATAGCAGAGTCATTTTCATGATCAAATAATTATATAATAATAATAATAATATTTTATTTTTAAAGTCACAGTCAAGTCAGCACACCAAATTGGTGTATGAGATCTCATGACTGGTAAAGTCTACGAAGGTATACATACCCTATCCCCTCTGGATTTGAACCTGTAATCTCTTAAGAGAAAACACGTTTTTAACCATTAAACCCACTCAAACTATATAAAGTTATCATAGCAGAGTCATTTTCTCAAAAAACTGTGAACATGATCAAATAACTATAAATATAAACATATATAAACCACTTTTATAAAATACTTTTATAAAATGATGATTATTGTTAGTATTCTCGACTTTCGACATAATGAAATAATATCGGGCAATTTAATCTTACAAAAGCACGTTGATTCTGAAATATCAAACATTAACGAATCAAATAGTGGCTTTCTCTATGATTATCTGGCCTATCCAAACTTTCGGGTTTCCACGATTTCCGATAGCTCCCAGCAAGAATTCAATCCACGAAATCCAACTTATGCTCCAAGTGTATCCCACAGATCCGACAACCACATAACCCGATCACCTTCCAACGGAACACAAATCTTTGCGGAAGATAAATAATTTCAGGTGGGATAAAATATATGGTCATGCCATATATGTGATACGTTGGTTTAACCAACGTTTATATTTATAATATATATAGTTGTAACAAGTTCTAAAAAGGGAGGCCCGCGGGATGGACCCCGAGACCTCCCCAAATAAAGACTTGAGTTAGCCAATCACTAACAAATTGAGCTCACTTTCCATATTAAATTCATCACCCACGTATTTAATTTTAAATCCCAGTTTATTTTAGGGCTCGGGGGAAGGATAGATGGGCCTAAGGTCTTATGACGGCATGATTTGTTTTTCACAGTATGAGATAATTAATTATAGGGATGAGGATGTTACTTCCCAGAGGTCATATGAAGGCATGGAAACCAATAGAGATAGAGTAATTTAATATAGGTTGTAGGAACACTTTACGAGGCAAAGAGCCCAACAGGGGCCTGGAGGTGACGTCGTTCATTTGAGACGATTCGACATTCATTATTAACTGATTTCACACAAAAATATCAATGCAAACGTTCGTTTCTGCATCAAAGCTGCAGACGAAAAGGATTAAGGCAAAAAACCCAATGTAAGCATGGTGCTTTTGTAAATTTTGTTTTCTTATGAAATATTGAAAAATATGTATGCATGCTACTAATTTCAACAAGCATGGAGTGTTGCAGCTATTGTAGTTACTTCACACACACCTAGGATTTATTTTTCCTAATTTTTTTTCTATGTTTATTAGTCTTTATCCAGTCTCCTAAGGTTTAGGGAGACTATTCCTCTAGGATAATATTCCCTTCAATTTTCACTTCAGTTTGACTAGTTGAGTGGAGCCTAGATGCTACATTGGTTTTGTCACCATGCAACATTGGTATCATCACTAGCTAATGCGCATTATCCTTGGTATAATCACTAAACTAGCGCATTACACATGATTCCCTAATCTCCTCCTCACTTTACTATGTTTCAATCAGTTAACTGAAGACTGGTAGACTAGTTAACTCATCTAGGTGGCAGTTCACTCCTGTAACTGCCCAAGAGACTACACTAGGTGGAAGTTCACTCCTATAACTTCTAGTGTGTGTCCAGATCACTCTAGACCACCACTATGGAACATTTTATTTACCTCCTGTGCACATTGGTTGAGTTATACAAAGTATATAATGTGTAAATTATTCATTATTCATTACGGTTAATGAAAATTCTTCTATTCTTTCACTCTTTCTTTTTCATTCTCAATTTCTCTCTGCAAATGTGTGTGGTATTTTCTAGCTAGATCTATTCTATGTAGGTTAAACATGTTTACATCGTATAAGAGCCGACAGACTGCTAAGAAAAATCTACACCAAATTATTTTTGCAGGTACCAAAGATTGAAGACAGCAGAAAAATGGAATTCCCAAAAGAATTCATTCTTACACCTTACAATTACTTTTCATGGAAGGAGAGAATGATATTTCATCTTCAAACCATAGGATTGTACAAGTTAACCTTGAATACAGAGACAAAACCGACATCATCCATAGAAAAATCCAAGTATCTAAATCGAATGGATGAAGCATTCAAAACAATTTGCAGTCTCATCTCTCCCGATCTCATTTTTCACATATCTTTCTGTAAAACTCCCAATGAAGCCTTGACCACCTTGGAAGGGCTCTTTGGAAAAAATGATGAGATTAGGGGACACATTCTCTAGGTGGAATTTCTCACATTGGATCTAAAAATCTTCGACAATCTCCAAGATTTATTTATAAAATACAAGGATTTGCTGTCGCAACTCAAAGCTTGCGGGGTTGATAAATCCAAGGAGGAGAAACAAATGGTTCTCACCATTCTGTCCAAAATTGGTCCTGGATTATTTGTGTTCATATCCACATCCCATTAAATCAAATTCACCTCTGGAGCCACCTGGAAGATTCCCTCTCTTGAGGAATTTATCGAATCCATGACACAAGAGAAAAGAAAGCTCATCAACATGGGAAAAATCAAAGGCCCAAATGCGCATGCACTCACTGTGAAAGATGGAAACCATCAATATCTTAAATCTAAATATAAAGACAAAAGGAAAGCTCATGAAAATATGAATAAGGAAGGGTACTCAAAACCCTTCACCGATGCCTTCGGATCCAAAGGTGGAAAGGGAAGAAAAGGGGGAAAATGCACAAACTGCCATAAAGGATTCCATCCAGAATCTGCATGCATGAAGAAACAAATAGATCTGATGACTCAAATACTTTAGAAAAATAAACTTGGAGACCGCATCCTCGAGGGTGCCAAGAAGAAGAAGCCAGAAGATCAGCATCCCAAGAAAGGCAATTCTAGCCATGCTTTAATTTCCATCAACTCCTCTCACGATGCTTGTATCATAGATTCAAGAGAATCACATCACATGGCTGCCACAAAAGTAGTATATTCTTCATTGGATGCATGGAAAGGTCCTCCTATTTTGATGGGGGACAACTCTCCAGTCGAGGTCACCGGCAAAGGAAGGATTTAATTCACAAATGGAAGCTTCGAAAATGTGTTGCACATTCCAAAACTTTTCGTCAATATTCTCTTCCTGTATCAGATGATGGATTATGGTACTAGAAATAAATTCATATTCACACCTAATCCAGTGAAAATGTATGACATGCAAACCAATTCCAGGGTTTCTATCGGTGAGGTAAATCATCAATCTAGATTGTATACATTTTCTGAATTTACTGAACCAAATTCTGCTTTACTACTTACCCATGCTGATGACATTAGTAGGATATGGAATGAAAGGTTTGGGTATTTGAATTTCTGATATATGCAACATCCTATCAAGAAAAGATTGGTTGATGGTCTACCAGACATCCATTTCTCCAAAGGAATCTGTGAGGGATGTGTTCTTGGAAAACACCCTCAAGAGAAATTCGACAAAGGAAAGACTCAGACAAATTCCTGTCCTTTAGATCTTATCCATAGTGACCTCATGGGCCCTTTTCCGCATCCAACAATCAACAAAAATATATGTGTTCTCATTTTTTTGATGATTTCTCACATTTCACATGGATCTACTTTCTCAGGAAAAAATATGAGGTCTTTCAACACCTCAAAGATTTCAAAGCCTTGATTGAGACACAGACAGGAAAGAAAATCAAATTCCTTCGAACTGATAATGGGGGAGAGTATGTCAATCATGAGATACATAATATTTTTCATGAGGCAGGGATTCAGTTGTAGCACACAGTTCCCTATACTCTGCAGCAAAACATAGTTGCTAAGTGGAAAAACAGATCTCTAAAAGAGATGGCATCTTGCATGCTACATGCAAAGTCACTACCACAGAGACTATGGGTTGAAGCACTTAATTGTAAAACCTACATCCAAAATAGATCGCCCCATATATCTGTCAAGAATAATACCCCCTACGAGGCTTGGAGAAACCTCAAACCAAAAGTGACCCACTTTTGTATTTTTGGTTCACGTGCATGGGCCCAGATTCCCTCTGAAAAGAGGAAGGCACTATATCCACGAAGAACTAAGTGTATATTTTTTTGATACCTCAACAATGTGAATGGAGAAAAACTTATTAATCTTGCCTCAAACCGTCTCATCATTGAGCGAAGTGTCCAATTCGAGGAAAGTATCTCCAATGTACCTCAACAACCACATGCATACGCCTTCATTCTTCCCCCTGTCTGAGATGATGAGATTGCACATGTCGAATCTTCTTCAGTTGAGAGTTATGATTCAGAGGATTCGGATCATATAGATACATAGTCACTAGAATTAGATGCAACGCATCTAGATGAAGATGCAGAGCCACAACAAAGGCCTAAGTGGGTCCATATTACTCTCCAGGATGCATGGGATCTTGTTGGTGATCCAACCAATACTAGGAGGACTCGATCTGATTTAGAGGAGCCTCCTATTGCACTCACTGCCACTAAACCATTTCCATCCATGCATATTTTCTTGGTTCATCCTTTAGATCCACAGTCTTATGGAGAGGATGCTACAAATCCCTTCTAGGAATCCACCATGCAGGAGGAGTGCAACTCCCTCCTTGAGGACCAGACTTGGGATATGGTTCCCCTTCCTTCTGGAAGGAAATTTGTCAGGTGAATATGGGTCTATAAGACCAAGAGTGCATCAGATGGATAAATTAGAATATACAAAGACAATCTTGTTGCCAAAGGATTTCAGCAGGTGCATGGCATTGACTATGATGAGACCTTCGCTCTAATAAAAAATATGGATTCCATACATTTGGCACTTTCCATTCCGGCGACCATGGGATGGGAAGTCCATTAGATGGACGTGAAGAATTCATTTCTTCATGGTGATCTATCCGAGGAGATCTATATGGAGTAGCCCCGGAGATTTATGTAGGATTCATCTTTGGTTTGTCCACTGAAGAAGTCTCTTTATGGCCTCAAGCAGGATCCGAGGGCATGGTATGCCAAGTTGGACTCCTACCTGTTGTCACATAACTTTGTACATTGTAAACAAGACCCGAATGTCTACATGCTTAAGATGGTTGATTCACTTCTACTCTTAGTTTTGTATGTTGATGATTTGTTGATATCTGGTTGTCTGACTTTATAAATTTCTACAGTTAAGAGGATTCTACATGGTAGGTTTTTGATGATGGACACGGGTCCATTACACTTGTTCCTTGGACTCGATATCAGTTAGGATGCATCAGGCATCAAATTGTCTCAGGCCAAGTATGCTCAAGATCTCCTTGAGATGTTTCACATGATAGACTGAAAGTCTGCTCAGGCTCCTTTCCTATTAGGAGTCAAACTTGAGGATGGTAGGGACACTTCACTGGTTGACAAAACACTGTACAAATAACTAGTGGGGAGCTTGTTGTATCTCACAAACTCCATAACAGACCTCTCCTATGCAGTTGGTGCAGTTTCCAGGTTCATGTAGGAGTCGCATGAGCTACATTGGAAGGATGCAAAGTGTATCCTTCGATACTTATAGGGCATGATCACCTTTTGGATTAATTATGCAACAAACTCTAAATTATATCTCATCGGGTTCACTCATTCTAACCAGGCTGGTGATAGCACTGATCACAAGTCGACATCTAGTTACTCACTCAGTCTTGGTTCCGGGCCTATCTGTTGGTCGAGAAACAAGCATGTTGCTATTTCTATTTCTTCAGCTGAGGTAGAGTATAGAGGGTTAGTTAACATAACCATTTAGGCTATGTGGCTACAACAGTTTCTCACTGAGTTGGGAATTAATTTTCATTGGTCGATTGTCATCTAGTGTGACAACCAGACAAATATAAAGTTCTACAGAGATCCAAATCATAGGCATCAGACAAATCACATCGAGATCCACATGCACTAAATATGGGACTTAGTACACGAGGGGATCATCGACCTACAATTATGTCCTTCAACAGAATAGACAACATACATCTTCACCAAGACCTTCACTGATTAGAAGTTCCATTCTTTATGAAGTCATCTTGGAGTGAAGGACACAGTTTCCTAACAACTATCAATTCATTTTTTTACATACATTGTAACTTTAGGGGGGGGGGGGGGGGGGGGTTCCCAGGGGGTTTTCCCCCTTTCCTTTTTTTTTTTTAGTGTTTTTTTTTTTTTTGGGTACCTCACATGGCCTTGTTGTCAAGCCCCATTCTTTATTTTTACCATTGTGATGGTTAGAGGGGGTGTTGGAGTTACTTAACACACACCTAGGATTTATTTTTCCTATGTTTAGTCTTTATCCAGTCTCCTAAAGTTTAGGGAGAATATTCCCTTCAGTTTGACTAATTGAGTGGAGTCTAGATGTTACATTGGTTTTGTCACCATGAAACATTGGGATCATCACCAACTAATGTGCATTATATTTGGTATCATCACCAGACTAGCTCATTACCCATGATTCCTTGATATCCTCCTCACTTCACTCTATTTCAGCCAGTTAACTGAATACTGCTCAGTTAACTGAAGACAAAACTTCTCATAACCTCTATTCCTATTTATACTAGATCTATCTATCCAAAAGAACAATCTAGAGGACAATCCTTCTAGAAGTGAAAGCTTCTATTAGGTGTTCTTACATTTGACTTATTCCTCCTTATTGTTAGGCCTTATTAATATTGACCTTTATTACATGCAAATATATTATTCTACCCACTTGAGGGGTTAGTTAGGTTAGGTCCCTAACATGCCCTTCCCCATAGAATTAGCCTTGTCCTCAAGTCTTGAGATGAGGAAATTGATGTATAATGTTAGCGGGCTTTCAGGTGGCATCTACTGGAGTTGTATCTTTCCACTAAACTAACACTTCCTTGATGGTACACTGATGAAGATGACGATCTCGCTGGTCCAAAATTGCTTGTGGGTGCAACTAGATGGATCCTTCTTCATCCAACTTAGGAAGGTTGGTTTGATCCATGAAAAGTTGAGCAATAGTTGATCCATGAAAAGTTGGGCCACAGTTGATGCGGTAAATGGGTATTGAAGAGCACATAAATGATCATACTTGGAAACACGATCCACAACCACCATGATGACAGACTTATTTCCTGATTTAGGTAATCCCAAAACAAAATCCATAGAAATGTCCATCCAAATAGAGGGTGGAATCGAAAGTAGTTAGAGTGTTCCAGGAGGTTTGATGGTTTCACCTTTGTTGCATTGAAAAACATCACATTCTACTACAAAAGTGCGAACGTCCTTTTTCATAACATCCCAGAAAAAGGAACGTTTGACTAGGTCATAGGTTTTTGTAAACCCTGAATGCCCATCTATGGGATTAGCATGAATATCATAAAGCATCGTGGATTTAAGTTGTGACTATTTACTTAAATACAAATGACCTTTGTAGTGAAGTTCATTGTTGTGCCAAGAGTACCTTGGGGAAACTAGATAGTTGGATTTCAATTGTTGGCTCATATGCAATATTTTAAGATCATGTAGCCATTCTTGGCACACAACTTGGAGCCAATATGGTACAATTAAAGAGAGGGAAAAAATGGATCCTTCATCTTCATATTTGTGATAAAGAGCGTGAATAACCACATTTTCTTTTCCTTTCTTGTAAATGATCTCATAATCATAACCAAAAAGCTTAGTTACCCATTTTTGTTGCTCTAGGGAGGAAGGTCGTTGCTCCAGAAAATACTTGAGGCTTTGATGATCTGTCTTAATTTGGAAGCATTTCCCCAGGAGATAAGGGCTCTAGAGATCCACTGCATGCAGAATATCTAACAATTACTTTCATAGATTGATTGGCTCAAATGGAATTTGGAAAATTGTTTTCTAGTGAAGGCAAAAGGTCTTCCTTCTCGCATAAGGACAACTTTAATTCCTCTATCGGAGACATCACATTGAAGGACAAAGGTTTTTGTGAAATCAGGAAGGGCCAAGACCGGAGTAGTACACATAGATTCCTTCAGAGATTGAAAATCCTTATTCGTTGTGAGAGTCCAAGTGAAATAATTATTTTTAAGGAGAGAAGTGAGAGGGGCCGCAATCTTCCCATAATTTCGAACAAACTTGTGATAATAGTTGGTTAAACCCAAAAAACCACGCAAGATTTTGATAGTCTTTGGGTGGGTCCAATCCTGCATTGCTTCAATATTTTTAGGATCCACCTAGACACCATCGTTTCCAAAAATATGACCCAAGTAATCTACTTTTGAGGCTCCAAAGACACATTTAGAGCGTGTGAGGAAAATTTGGTGCTACGAGAGTAGATTGAGAATTTGATCCACATGGGAAAGATGTGATTGCCAAGTTTTACTATAGATGAGAATATCATCAAAGAAAACTAAGACAAAATGACGGAGAAAAGGACGAAAGACATGATTCATGAGGCTTTAGAAGGTGGAAGGGGCATTACACAAGCCAAAGGGAATGACCAAAAATTCATAGTGACCCTCGTGAGTTCAAAAAGCAGTCTTGGGTATGTCAGCTTCTTGCATACGTATCTAGTGGTAGCTAGAATGAATATCAAGTTTACTAAAGTACTGAGCACCGTGCAACTCATCCAAGAGATCATCAATGATAAGAATTGGAAACTTGTCCTTGATGGTGAGCTTATTGAGGGAATGAAAGTGGGGACACATGTGCCAAGTACCTTCTTTCTTAAGTACCATCACCACAAGGAAATAATAAGGGCGGATACTGGGGCGGATAATACCCGATTGGAGCAATTCCTGCACTATTTTCTCAATTTCATTTTTTTGGGCAAAGGGGTGACGATAAGGGAGAAAATTGGGAGGAAGACTTCCAGGAACAAGCGGAATGGAATGATCATAAACACCATGAGAAGGAGGAAGTCCCTGAGGGGTGGAAAAAATATCTCGATGTTTGGAAAGGATAGCTTGGAGGTCAGGATGCAGAGAGGGTGTCTCAACGGCTTGAATAGAATGGAGTTGAGAAATGATACCAGAGTGGACTTTATTGAGGAGTTTTTCCATACGATGGGAACTAATGATCTCAGGAGAATGAGTTGTGAGACCTTGGAATTTATACCATTGTCCTTCATGTTGGAATTTCATGGTTAATTCCTTAAAATCCATAAGAATGGGACACAAAGTGCGTAACCATTCAACACCTAGCACAATGTCATGACCTCCCATGTCAATGGAAAACATATGAGATTTTAGTTGGTAATGTCCAATTTGAAGACAGAAATTTTCACAATGCCCCCCAAATTTCATGGACCCACCATTGGCTATCATGATTTGAAAATTATTGACAGTACAAATATAACAATTGGTTTCTTGGGCAATGTGATGATGAATAAAATTGTGGGTGCTACCACTGTCAACAAGGATGATGACCTTCCTGTGCTTAATGTAGCCAATGAGCTTGAGAGTTTGTGGGGCTGAGAAGCTAGTGAGGGCATGCAAGGAAATAAGTGGGTCAACATCAGGTGGGTCAGTAGGCTCCTGGGTGGCATCAGGAAGTGGGGTTTCATCAACAGGGGAAACTATCACATCCTCTTCAAGAACATCTTCAGAAATGACCATAAAGAGTTTTTGTTCTTTACACTTGTGCCCCCCCAAAAAAATTTCATCACAATAATAGAAAAGACCCTTCATTTTGCGTTCATCCGTTTCATCCCTAGTTAGTTGAGGGACCTTGAGGAGAGTGACAAGGGTTTTAGGATTAGTGGCTCGAGGGAGGAACAAAAGGGGTTTTTTGTTCTGCAAAAAAATAACTTTTTGGGACTCGTTAGCACGTTGAGTATATTCCAACCAAGTTGGAGGGAGGGCCATGGGACCATGGGATCAGATTTCATCCTTGAGACCACTTATAAAGAATTCATGGAAGAACGCATCTGACATGCCCTCTGTTCGAAAGGAAAAATGTTCAAAAGAAGTGACGAAGTCTTCCACTGTGCCTGACTGTTTCAACTTGGTCAAACGACCGAGATAGTGGTTATCAGTATCAAAGCAGGCATAGAGATCAATAACAAGCTGGGTCCAGGAAATATACCCCTAACGTGAATTCTTTCATCATTGCCAACATTGTCATCGTTCAAGATATAGATAGAGGAAAACATAGCGAAGTTTGGCCAACTCGTCAGTAATACCATGCAGAGAAAATTAATGCTCCATTTGAGTGAACCAACATGTATGATTGGATCCATCAAATTTATTGACCTATACATGGGAAGAGAGGTTTCACGATGAAATGAGTTGGATTGAAAATGCGGAGACTAAGATGAATCAGTAGCATTGGGTTGGTTGAATGAGGAAGGACCCATAGGGCGGTTCAAAAATTGATTGACAACACACTGGAGCGAGGTAAATAGGGTTGTGACGTTGGCTTCTAATTTGTAAATGTGGGAATGGGTAGAATCCATATGAGATGTGAGATGTTTGATGGAGACATGATCTTGATTGATGGACGTTTGGAGGTCTTGGTTGTGAGTGGTGGCCATTTGGAGAGGGGAAGTGCGGGTAAGGAAAAAAAAAATGGGTGGGTGGGATCACAAAAAAAAGACTTAGATGTGATAGGTACCACGATGATCAGTTTTTGCAAGGAAATATAAGGGAATAGGCAGCAAAATAGGAAAACTAAGAAGGGGTTGGGTCGATTGAAACAAAAAGAATTAAAAATGAAGGGTATGACTGTGATCAGGGAGAAAAGGGGAATCCAATGGAATAAGTCCCAAATAAGTGTGCATGTGGAACTACTATACTCTTTTTTTTCACTCCTGCGGAGTTATACTCTGATCTGAAGAATATTGCAGTGATGAAATGCCCAAATGCTTAACAGGAACAAATGTGTAGTAATTTCACAATCTTAATGTAGGAGACACAGTTGCACGGAAATAGATCTTGTCTATTATTTTTTTGTTTTTTTCCCAAGGGTTAGGGTATTCAAGGGTTCTACAAACAAGGGTTTGCCCTGTGTTATATCTCTCTGATATACATGCAGGGTCCAATAGTAGTACTCGACCCAATCTCTCAAGGCACCAACTAAGGAGGCCAGACCACGCCCTTAGACGTACTACTCGACTACCCAGGTACTAGAGATTCTCTTCTCGAGTTCTATTCTCGGTGGCAATATAAAAATCATGTGACCGATCAGTTTATCTATGGAGGGCTTCATGATATCTAGGTTGATCCATATACAGGCGTTGTCTGATGTGCTACCACTCGAAGGGGTACCAACAGGGGTTACAAGGGTGGCAAAATGATGTGCGCTTAAGTACCACTTGTATTTCCTGTGTGTATGAATCCATGACCACAGGTTTATGCGTGTAACGACAAATCCCTGTAGCTTAAAGATGTTGGAATACATCTCTACCCTGAAAAAATTTAATCCACAATTTTCTGTTGAGGAAAGTGCTCTGATACCACTTGTAATATTCTAGATATAAAATAGTATGCATAAAATAAATAATTAGCTATAAATGGAATATAGACAATGATATAACCAGAGAAACACCACAATAATACCAGAATAACACCAGAAATAGCACTTTGATTACTGAGAGAAATTTTCACTTTCCTCTTCGAGGGGGCAACGTCGAATAGAGAAGAGCTCTATTACAATAATATCCAAGAAAAAACTTCTAATACCCTCTATTCCTATTTATAACAATCTAGAGGAAGATCATTCTAGAAGCGGAAGCTTCTATTAGGTCTTCTTACATTTGACTTATTCCTCCTTATAGCTAGGAATTATTAATATTGGCCTTTATTACATGGAAACATATTATTCTACCCACTTGAGGGGTTAGGTGGGTTAGGTCCCTAAGAACTTCGTTAAAAATTGGTGATTCTCTTATTGTTATGTATGACTACTTAACTCATGTTTATTATGCTTCCTTATTTCCGCAGTTAAGTTGTTGGATGCATTAAGTAAATGGCACATGATATTTAATAAGCTTCTTTATCAAGTTAAATTCAATTTGGATTAAAGCCTCTTGATCACTTCAACTTCACCTTTTAATGAAATGATTTCAAAAAAAATGATCA
Organism: Picea glauca; assembly: GCA_000966675.3. Taxonomy (NCBI): domain Eukaryota; kingdom Viridiplantae; phylum Streptophyta; class Pinopsida; order Pinales; family Pinaceae; genus Picea; species Picea glauca. Next base: position 14,048 of record JZKD02S0211949.1, read on the forward strand.
TAAATCTAACCTTTAAAGGAGTGGAATAGAACCAAGTAAATATTGGTAACAGGGTCACCCTAGTCTCAAATCAGTTCCAAATCAGGTATAGGTGCTCACATTTTGAAGAGATTAATAGGGTTCATTGGAAGGATTTTAATAAATGGAGAAGGAAAATGGTCTATTTTTCTTTGGTTCCTTGCAATGAAACATCATTCCCAGATGGAGCCTATGTTTTAACATAAATCGACATTGCCAAAAAATTTCAGAATTTTCAAAACTTCGCTAATGTTGCAAAAAACATGCCTATCCATTGTAATCTAATATAAGATTCCATTCCTTAGTCAACAAAGTCTATTCCCAACCTCTTTGATCTTGGTTTGAATCCCAATTTCCGGAGATGGCATTATGTAGACAAAAGAAAATATATGTATGGAGAACGACATGGGAACTCTGCAGAAGCTTCACAGCCTATTTGTTACAAACATTTATCCTTCAGTTAAGAGTGAAAGAGTACAATTGTTGTGTGGTGATACCACTTCAACCACATTCATCTGATGAAGTTGAAGTAAGGAAATATTTTAATTTTACATATGGCCAATATTTGGTACAATTTATTTTTTAGAATTTGGTCGTTGTGATATGTAGAAAATGGTGAATATAAGTGGTTTTGAAAACCACATATTGACCCCTTGCAAACACTCAACAAATTCCAGGAAGTGAATTTCAGGCATGTTTTTTGAAGCAACTAAGAAGAATCATCAAATTCTAAAACATGCATTTTGTGAGGGATGACCCAAATTGAGTTCAACGCAAGTCGATTTTAAAATTACTGAACAATTTGAAAGATTCAGTCATTTTTCTGAAGTGCATATCCCCAAATTTCGTCTGGTAATGGATCAAAAAAAATCCGAATAAATGGAACTTATGTATGAAAGAACCAAGAGTCTGAGCCAGTGACTTTATGGTAATATTTATGCAAAGGATAAGAGTGAAAAAGATTGATCTTTTGTTCTTAGAAAAAATGGCATGTTCTCCTTCATGGGTCATAACAAGGTTAAAAGTGAGAACATGTCAAGTGAGAATATGTCATAATAGGAAAACAAGTGAGAATATGTCATAACAGGAAAATTGAGATGGTTTGAACTGGTCATTGGCATTGATTTTATGGATCTCAAGCAGACTTCAATTTTCTTGAGAATAGTATTTAGTGTAACAAATATGGAATTAGTTTAGTTCGAATAAATTGAGAATAGAAGGATTATATCATATTTGTCTATTTTATTCTTGAAATTTTTGGATAATGTTTTAGGGAGGAACAATGGTAAGATTTATTTTCCTGGAATAGCTCCTATGCCACGAGGTTTGTTGAGGTGGTTTGAAAGCTATCTAGTGTTTGTGGATCCATTCGAGGCTAGTTGGAATATTTTTTACTAAAATATTGTTTGGAAAGGTTTCTATAGGAATGAAACTACTAGTGGGTACAAGAATACGTGTGGACAAAGAAGTTAATAATAGCAACAGTAATCTTATTTTCCAGGAAAATGGGACAACACATGGAGTTGAGTAATCTTATTTTCCAGGAAAATGGGACAACAAATGGAGTTGAGGTGTCAAGAAGCCCCAAAATATTCTTCAACTTTATTTCTACTTAAGCAATTGGTTTCAAATTTAAACACAAATTGTGAGGGATCAATGAGTAACCAATTCCATATTTAAAGGCATCAACCATTCAACGTTTAGAGACTATAAAATAAGCAATAGAGGAATTGATAAGGAGTCAGTAGGTTAGGAAATAAAGGCAACAAGAACCATGTTCTTGATCATGAAGCAAGTAAGGCTATTGTAATGTTTCTCTAATTTGAATGATTAATTCATGGATTCATGGCTCATTCTCAGCAGAGCCATCATGTTCTTTCTTCTTTTCTGTGTTAATATTTCTCACATTTTCATCTTCGTTCTTCTAGGTTAACTTGTAGTTTGAAATCATATTTGTTTATGTTAAAAACATTAATTTGGTACGACCAACATTATTGTTCATCAAAGATTGTTTACAGGTTACTTTGTAGGTGTTATGCTTTTCAATTCACATTTTGTGCTTAGTCCATACACTTCATTTTATTTTACTGAATTTATCATTTAGATGCTCAAAAAAACCATTCTTCTTCATCTTATATTTGTAGAGACTTCCTTACTCTCTGTTAGGCCTTAGATTTATTATTCCTATGTTTTCTTCCATCTTCAAATAACATCTTTTTTTCTCTCTTGGATGAGACTCCATCCTCAATGGAATAGGCCTCTGATCTGAGATATTTACAATATTTTTATTTCAGTATGTTTTCATTCTTATCATGTCTACCATATTTATCATTTTCTTCAACATCTAATCTGGCATATGTGCTTAATGATGTGATTTGTTGACTAATGACAATGCAAAGCTATTTTCTATTTATTTTTTAGGGATCCCCCTCTGATCCAAGAGCCATCTTGTGGCCTAAAGTTTGTTTAAAGATGTCTTGGAATGGCTTTTAAGCAGCCAAGAACCATCTCAAGTTACAACACATCAAATGGATGACTAGAGTGATTTCTTACTTGATGAAATCACTCAGGATATTTTTATGGTGAAACCTATTATGCCTATTGAAATAGGTAAATATGGGAAATTTTCATTGAGACATACTTGGGGATTAACAATCCATATGTCATATGGATTGACATATATTTCATAGAAAGAAAAATAGACTCTCGATTTAAATACCTTTTAAAGGTATTTGATTTGAATCTCCATTTTATTATGATGAACATGACAAGATGAGATAGTGTATGGTTGTAGCTAAGAGAAAAACATAAGAACATATAGATTGAGATCGATAAATTTTATACATGTTATTAAATATCTTCATTATATCACTTTGTTATTATTTACCTTCTTCATCACTGAACATTATTACTTTATTATTATTCATCTTCTTAAGGATGTAAACTTTATAATGTTTTGCTAAATTTATGATATTTATTTTATTTTATGATTGAAAATATATTTTTGATAAGGTCATCCACCACTAGAATTAGCATAGATCCATCATAACTCTAAATCTATTAAGCACCAGAAGGACTGAAATCTATTGAGATGTAAAGCTTAATTTTTTCTCACTCAAAAAGATTCAAACCTTGATTAATTTGATCCCTCTTTACACTGAATAAATTAAAAAATATGGATACACGCCATTTGTATTGCCATAACTTATCATTTTTGCAAAGAACATAGTATAAATACCATTTTATGGTTTATTCTGTTGAAGAATTTGGGAAAACAACAAGAATAATATGTTGAATCCAAATGCTAATGTTTAAATTAGCTAAAATGATATGAATATAAATATTGCTTCATTTTATGGTTATAATGCCCCCAAATCAATCAAAACATAAAACCATCTAGCATAATTTTAGGTATTAGGGAATAAGAATAAAAGAAATTCTTATTGGCATTTGATATGTATCCTTACATTTCCCACAAACAAGAGGGTCTCATACACCAATTTGTTGCCTAACTTAGCAGTGACCCTTAAAAACTGATTATTATTACTATTATTATTAAATAACACTTACAATTCCATTCAAATATGTTGTTGAAGTAATAATAAATCATTTGTTTGAATGATTTGAATCAAATAAATTTAAATATCATGTCACTCACTCGACACATGCATAAATATTCAAGTATTTGAATATTATATTCTTATTTTCTAAAATTAATGTAAATTTTTATAATTAATTATTTAAGAAACAAATACACACACATATTAAAATTAATCAAAATTTACAATATTAATCATTATAAATTACAATTTAAAAATATTATGAATCTTTGAATTAATTCTAAAATTACACTTTGCTAGGTCAATCTCCATCCATCCATCCACCCACTCTTCCCCTTCAGATATTGTTGTTTTGTATAGAAAATTCTCCATATAAATCTTCATTCACCTACACACCCTTTCCTTTTGCATTAAATTCTTGTTTCATATAAGATATTGGTCAACTTGTTATAATTGTCCATTATTTGTCCTAACAACTCTAATGTGTCATATCCCCTCACACATTTCATCACAAAAAGTAAAAAGTATGTAAATATATTTTAATACGTTTTATTAGCACATATTTTCAATATAATTTTAATGTGTTTTGCTAGCACATATTTCTCACGAGCTCTATGGCAAAACTGGGCATTGGTCAATTCCTAACACGCCATGGGATGAAAGAGTGTGTCACCTTTGTGACACTAAGAAGGTTGAAGATGAAAAACACTTTCTCTTATATTGTCTAGCCTATACTTACATTAGATCTCATTTTCAAAATATTTGTCACACTACCAACCTTCCTAATCTCTTAGCTCAACAAAAGTATGGTGATCTTGGAAAGCTTCTCTTAATGCTTTCGAGCACAGAAACAAAATTCTAAAGATCAAAAGTAATCACTTACCCTCTTGAGGTCTGATAGACCAATTTGGTCTTAGTGGACGTTAATCATCATCATCATCATCATCATCATCATCATCATCATCATCATCATCATCAATACAAAATCAATAGGTCAATAAGTGGATAAATTCAATTGTTTTTTGGAAAAAATTAATAGGTGGATAAATTTAATCTATTTTGGATGATTGCTTTTTCAATTTTAGTAAAAATTTCACAGAAGTGACAATTTGATTTTATTAATGAAAATTTTGTCCATAAAGATTTTGGTTTATTTTACAACTACTCAAATCAACAAAATTCAAAAAAATAAGTGAATTAAGGTGAAACCTTGATATATTTTGAAAGTTGAACATCATATCATATAAATAAAATAAAATCCCAATTGTAATTGGATTATATAATTAAGGTTACTTTTATTCAAAAATAGAAAGTATGTTGATTAATCTATTCACTTTGTCATTGCATCAAGAGTAGCAAGATGATCCACAACCTAATATGGGGGATATATTGTCACATAATGTTAGGTTGGGGAAGATGTTGTCACATAATGTTACGTTAAGTGATAGAAAAAAAATAAAAAATAAAAACAAAAGAATAACTAAGTACATACATATGTATGTGAAAACCTCTAAAAAATTAAACTAGCATTGTTCCATCTTAAACTCAAAGCTATCAAGCACCTACAAGGATTAAATTTTTTAAGGTGTAATTTTGGTATCATTTAATATGAATGAATTAATACATGACATGTGATTAAATGATTAAAAGAATTAAACTTTAAGAAATGTTGTCCTTTTCAAAGCCTAATAGATTTGGGTTTAAGATGGCTCTATGTTTGTTAAATTAAGAGTTCGTGCTTGTTTGTATAGGGTGGTTTATGGTATCTATAATATTTTGAGGATATTGGGAACACTTTGGGCAAGGATAATTTTATGGGCCATATATCGCCCATGGGCTAATTTTCCATGCTTTTTCCAAAAAAACGTTTCTCAATTTCCATTTTTTCTAAAAGCGATTCTCTCAAATTCTATAGAATAAAATTATTTTACCTTAAAAATAGCCCAAATTTTATAGAAAATATATAAAATCCTTAGAAATTTGAATATTTTTTTAAAAATGTTGCCAAACATTTTATAGTTTGCATATTAAGGACTAGTAAGATTCACCAATGTTTTTACATTCTGATATAAATTTTCACCCTTAAAATTACAACTTTAACTTTAAAGACCTATAAAGAACTTTAAAGAACTTTAACTTTAAATTTTCATATTAAAGAACTATAACTTTTTGAAGGAATTGAAGTCAAAAAATGACGATGATCAAAATGAGGTAAATCAACAACCACAAATGCCAATTGAGGAATCCACTTCTTCATTAGAGTATACAGTAGAAGCTCCTCAAGGGAGGGGGGGAGTTGTACTTGAATCCCCTCTAGGTGGAATAAAAAGACTTCACAAAATGGATATCACTAATTTAGATAAGGAATTAATTCCCTTTATGAATCTTAATCTCTCACCTTATAACTTGAAATTATTTAATGTGACTCCTTCAAGGAAGTGATGATAAGTAAAAAGAAGAAGGGGTAAAATTGGAGAATTGAGGATTTTCTTTAGAGGGCTAGAAATAACATATACATTAATAATGTAATTTCAATTTAGTCAGTGTAGTATGCACTTATATTGTTGTACATGTTCAGTTGGTCTAATGGTTAAGAAAATGTGGTTTCTCCTAGGAGGTCATGAGTTAAAACCTAGAGGGATATAGGGTATGTACACCTTCATAAACTTTAGGAGTCAAATCAATGAGTGAATGGGGTTCCCTTGTCCCACAAACAAGGCAGTCTCATACACCAATTCAGTGTCTGACTTGGATGTAACTTTTAAATTAAATTATTATTATTATTATTATTATAGTATGCACTTATACTTGTTTTTTTTTATCATTCTTTCAATACCTTAAAAACGCGAATTTTATTTTATAATGGAAAATAAATTTCAATTTTTTTCCTTGGACAACAGGTAATATTAGAGGTTTATAAAAAAAGGATTATATATATGTGTGTGAAGTGATGATGATGATATATTTATTAGAAAATATTTATTATTATATTTTTAAACAAAAAATGATTAAGATGGATAATTTTATGATGAAGAAGAATATTATTATATGTTTGAATTTTTAGAGATTTTTATTTTTATGGATTAATAAGCTTTAAAGCCTATTAATGCGATTTAATGAGATTTAATAAACTTCTTTACCAAGTTAAATTCAATTTGTATTAAAGCCTCTTAAGCACTTCAACTTCACCTTTTAATGCAATAATTTCAATAAAAACGATCATAAATCTAACCTTTAAAGAGTCGAATAGAACCAAGTAAAGTTTGGTAACAGGTTCACCTCGGTCTCAGATTAGTTCCAGAGCAAGTATAAGCATTAACAGTTTGCAGAGATTGATAGGATCCATTAAAAGGATTTCAATAAATGGAGAAGGAAAATGGTCTATTGCTCTTTGATGCCTCGCAATGAGACATCATCCCCATATGGAGCCTATGTTTAAACAAAAGTCCACATCGCCAAAATTTTCAAAACTTCACTAATTTTGCAAAAAACATGCCTATCCCTTGTAATCTAGGATTCCATTCATTAGTAAACAAAGTCTTTTCCATTCATATTTATCTTTAAAATTTTCTAAAAAATCAAAATGCCAAACTTGACATTGTTTTAAGCCAAATAAAAATTCTAAATTAAATATTATTATTTAAAAAGTAATATTTTATTAAAGATTTAATTTTAAATGATAATAAAAAACGAAGACTTATGATGTCATGGGAATTATTTATTTAAAATACCCATTACCTTTATTCCTTCTTTTTACGTTGTTTTTTTTTATATTTTTTCCTACATTTATATTCATAAATCAAATGTCGAATGATGAGTCCTAAGCTTATGCAAGCATCGATGATGGAGAATTTTTATATATGGAGATCAATTACCTTTCTTTGATTGCGACCCCCTAGCATGCTCAACATTTAACAAAAGGGGTTTGGTCCAAAACAATTAACCATGGTTTGGAAAATATTACATGGCAGAAACAAGGTAATTGTGAGCCCCCTTCAATGGTATGTAAAATTTCCAAAGGACCCCCCTGCAATCGCTAATGATCATCGATATTGAAAACACGTGGACAACATGATGAGTTATTAGATGAGGATGTATGGGAGACAATAGTGAAAAAATTTTGGCACTCTCAACCTTGTTTGGATCTAGGCATGAGGGAGAGCTATCGTTAAGTTTTTATTTCTTCGTTCCATATGTGGGTGGAAAGCAAGCAACATTAGCATTGGTGGTTTTATATGTTTTGAAAACTTTCAAGGACTTGGAGATGACAATAAACAACAATATATAAAAGATCTAGTGCACTGTCTTCTTCATTATACAAGTATCAAGATCAACAACATTTACACAAGCTTATTGTTGGCAAATATTGAGCAAATTAGCGTATACTTGTCATTGATGGCAAGAACGTGT
>JZKD02S0211960.1:0-13507 GCA_000966675.3 Picea glauca
CTCAGGTGATCAGTCGTTTCCAACTCTAATTTTTCCACCATCTCGGTTGAAACGAGATTGTCAGTGCTTCCACTGTCCACAATAAGCTTGCATTTCCTATCCTTAGTTTTGCAAGCTTTCCTGAACAGTCTGGTCGTTGAACTTTCCTGCGCCTCTTTCTCAGGTGTCAAAAGGACTTTTCGCATCAAAAGTGAGCTTCTTCTTTCTACGCCTTCTGCTTCAGCATCTCGCCTCTGTGCTTCAGCGATGTGAGCTTCTCCTCGGTCCTTTTTCTTGTCTAGACAGTCAACTGCTTTGTGTCCATCCTTTCCACAGGTGAAGCATGTGATCACTCCACCTCGGCCTCTTCGCCTTCCTCTGGTACGAGGAAAAGTGTTTGCATCAGCATAATCCCCTCTCTGTTCACTATGCTGTCTACTCGGCTCAGCATATTGCTATCTTTTCTATGAGGTTCCACCTCTCTCAATCTTACCCTGAGGTTTCTTCCATTCCTCCTTGGTCTTTTGATATTTCTCCTGGGCAACTGCCTTGCCTCTGGGCTGACTTCTGCCTCGCCCTCGCTGTCCTTGCTTATGGCCCAATTTCTCCTCATCTTTCAGAGCCATCTGGTAAGCGTCCTCAACCGTTATGATGGTCGTCATGCTTAATTCGTCCTGAATGTCATATCTAAGACCATTCAGGTATCTAGCAACCTTCTCATCATCGCTCTCCCGATGACTTCCTCAGATATTGAGCTTGTAAAACTCTTCAGTGTATTCCTTCACCGTCATCAAATTCTGCCTCAAGTTCTGCATCCTCCTGAACAGATTAATTTGGTAGTCCCTTGGGATGAAGTTTTCTTTCATCTTAGCAATCATTCGATCCCAGCTTTTAATTTTCTGTTTTCCTTTGGAACGTCTATCTGCCTGTAGCTCGTCCCACCACAATGTTGCGTGTCCCTTCAACTTCGTGATAGCATGCCTAACCTTTTTATCCTCTTCGATATCCTCATAATCGAAGTAGGTATCAAGAGCCCTGATCCAGTCCAACATATCTTCTGCATCCAGACTTCCTTCATAGACTGGAATATCCATTTTCGTCTTTGAACTCATCCGAGCGATAGCTTTTATTAATCGCTCGTTTGCTGCATCCTTGGCTGCAACTTCTCCTTGTGGTTCAACTTCAACCTCATTGTCGGAATCACTAAGATCCCCTACACCAGCTGTGCGTCTCTGAGCTATTTCCATCTCCTCGAGTCTCACTCTGAGATCTCGTATCTGTCTTTCCATCTCTGGATTCCCTGCCGGCCTACCTTTTCTTTTCACCTCCCTTTCCTCTGGGTCAGGTGATTGTCTTTCTCTTATGGGCGGCATGGTGAATTCTTCTTCTCTCTGCTACCGAAAACAAAGAGAACTCTTCTCCCGCTCTGATACCACTCTGACGCAGCCCCTACCTCTCTGAGCTCGACCGCTTCAACCAGGACCTTCTTCTTCTAGGCCCAAAGAGTCAAAATACTCTTCAACCCCTTGTTGGAAGTTCTCAATGCCCACAGGTTCTCTTGGTGATCTCCTTCTTCAATCAGGAAATCGGAACTCACTTGATCGCGAGTTCTACGCTCATGGATTCAAGTCTCACAAATCCCCGAACCCCAATAAAATATCCACTTTGCGCCTTCCTCGTCTCCTGTCGGGAAATCAGCTTTTTTGTTGTCAAGAGTTGCTCCCCTCGTGAATTCCCGATTCTCAATTCCCGATGGCGGTCCAACTCTGGCGTTGGCCCTCTGACTACTCCTTTCGTACATGACCTGCCAGTCCACATGACCACGCTCTTCACCCTTATCGGGATTTCATAATTCGTGAGGTCGAACAACGTAGAACTCGCACCTCTGGGACCTCCGATCATCGAATTCTGATGCCACCTGTCCTCCACTCCAGGCTTAACGTTGTCAAAAAATCGCGTATCGGGTTTTCATGATTTCCATGGTCGATGTTCATGGGACCTTCCAAACCCCGAACTCCGATAGCCTGACACCTGTTCTCCACTCAGCTCGTCGACTGCACGGATATCGCGATTCAGGTTTTCGCGAATTCTTGTGTTGTGAGTCTCTCGTCAACGAGAACTCCGAAATTCCGAACCCCAAACTCTTCACAATCCTTGGACTCGCGTCCTGCCAAGATCTATGGTTGAGATCCCTTCTCAGGATTTTGGGACTTTCAAGGTCTCAATTCTCAGCTTTATGAAACCCCGATGATGCCAATATCCCGATGCCCCTTCGAGACTCCTCCTTTTCTCCTTCGAGGCTTAAACCCTACGCAACTTTCCAAGATCTGACGGTTGACGGGATTTTCGCTGCTCTCCTCTGCGAATCTTGGCCGTCGCTTCCCTTTACTCACGGATTTCTTCAGAAGACTAAAGTTCCTTCCAGAACCCACTTTCCAACACTTGCGTTTGCAATCTCTGCTCGAATCTTCCTCGACCTAAACCTCCTCAGCTCTCTTTCAGCTGTACCAAGAAGGTACTGTACCTCCTGATCTTTCTTACTCTGATTCTGTCAGAGGTATTTGCACGCACTCCTTGCGACAATCATTCAACAACTTCCCAAGTGTTAAATCCTTCTGACTCTGTGCACTTCCTGCAGCAGCAACCTCTATCTTCTTTTGATCTGGTTAACAACTGAGACTTCAGTTGAATGAGAATAAGTGTTTAACTATTGAGCCCTTATCGATGCACTCCTTGCAGATGAATTCAACTGCACCCTATGCAGGAATATCCTGGCTCAGACAGAGAAACAATTGAAACTTATTCTCTTCTCTCTTTCAGANTGTTCGTTGTCTTTCATGCTGGCTCGCTTGTCTTGGGCGATGCTCCTTGATGAGTTGGCAATGCTCCTGCATCATCATGTTAACTTATGCACCCAACACATTCATGAGATTGATGAATGTAGTCTTGAAGTACTATGTTTATCATTAGAAATTTTATGCTATTGTGCAAGATTTGAAGAAATGGTAAAATTATACACTGCCGAAGGAGTTTTTCTTGTTCATAGATCATAAAACTATGCAGTACATTGACAACCAAGGTAAGTTGAATCAAAATCATACTAAATGGGTAAAATTCTTTCAAAGTTATTAGTTTTTGTTTAAACACAGGTACAGGAAGTCCAATAAAGTAGTTTATGCATTAATTCGGAGGATAATGTTACTCAATACCATGTCAGTAGAAGTGGTAAGCATGACTTATCTAAATACATTGTATGAAGAAGATGTAGATTTCTCAGAATCTTGGAAGGCATGTAAGGAGCCTTGGAGCTCAAAAAGAACATCATATCTGGACTACCATATCCAAGAAGGATTTTTGTTTAAAACCCAACAATTATCTATTCCCATAATTTCCATACCACTGAATCTCATTAAAGAGCTTCACAGTGATGGTTTAGGAGGACAATTTGGGATTGATAAGACTACAACCTTGGTGAAAGAGAGATATTTTTGGCCCATTATTAATAAATATGTTTGAAATTGTGTTGAAAGTTGTAGGATATGCCAACTAGACAAAGGAAAAAGTCAGAACACGAGACTCTATAACCCATTGCCAGTACCTAAAGGACATTGGGAGGATATCAATATGGATTTTGTCTTAGGATTACCTATGACACAGAGAAAACATGCTCCTCAACAATAGTAGTTGTGGATAGATTTTTGAAAATGGCACACTTTATAGCATGTAAAAAGACTAGTCATGCTAGCGAGGTAGCTTCATTGTTTTTCAAGGTGATGGTTCGATTGCATGGAATTCTATTGAGTATTAATTTATATGGTGATACCATATTCCTTGGAAATTTTTGGAGGACACTCTGGAAAAAGTTAGGCTCATATTGTTTTATACAGTTCGACATATCATCCTCAAATGGACGATTAGACAGAAGTAGCGAACAAGAGTCTAGGAGATTTGTTGAGAATTTTAAGTGGAGACTGTTAGAATATAATGGATGTGCTAGTTTTACCATAGAAAATATCACTATTTTCACCCAACCATAGGCCGAAGATACCCTCCGAGCACCTTAACCTTGACAAAGAATCACTCTGGAAGCAAACCCTAGGCTAGATAGCCAAACAAAGGGTAGAACACCTTTCTCCAAGGATAGGACACCAAACAAGAGCTGATCAGGTAGTCCAAACCATAACCAAGAGCTAGTCCAAGCCAAAATGGAATTTGTTAGCTGCAACAACTGCAATGACAACTTCTCCTCTAAACTTGTGCACAAACTGGCTAACTGCAGTGCACACAAGTGAGCTCTGTAGTTATGAGAATGTTTGCTGGAATGAAGAATGGCCTCTTGTATTTATACTAATTCTGGCTAACTGCCTGGGTTGAATTCTCATTCTGGGTTCCTATTTACTTAGTATATAATATTTCTTTTGGTCGACTTCTTCTCTAGGAGGATAATAAATTAATACAAATTATCCTCTTGAGCCGACTTGTCTTCTAGGTTTATTAGCCAAATCATTAGGGTTTCTTCTTGCTTCCCATAATATTCTATTCTCATTAGGTTTACATGTGGAGGAAAATACCTCTCGCAACTACCATAATATCAACACTCCCTCCTAGATAGGGAGGTATTACAGGTAATGGTATTAAGCACAAACATACCATTCACCCGGTAGCATCAACATATTTGTATATACTATCTCATGACTAGATCATGAGCACCATCATCACCATCAATGTCATCATCTGCATCATCTTTCAAAACCATACACCATCTGAGTAATTAGACATGATGCTGGATAAGTTACTCATTCCAGAGAGTGACACAAGAGCCATTCATTTAATACAAACATATGTCGTAGAAGAATAAATGTCCTGAACCATTTTTTAGTCTGGAAAATATATGTCCATTGATCCTCCATCTAGCTGATAATCATTTCCAACACTGTTGATAGTCTTCAAGACAATCAGAACAATATCATTCAATAGAACACAACTGTGTCTATCCATAGTAGTACACAACTACAACCAGGGGTACACTACCACACCAAGTAGCACACAGGTACTTGATCAGTGACGTATAGTGACAAATAGTGGAACAAATCCACCACAGTAGTATACATCTATTGTTTGGAGACATACAGTCTTCATAACAATCATATGATATCAACCTGCACAAAAACAATGCTATGATATAAACTGAATCATCTAGGCCATTCTTCCACTCACATATGTGATATCTGGAAGAGCATCTTCCCTCAGAAGGTTGAACATCAATGATGAGATATCTTGACTATTCTTCTCAAGCAAGGAAGAATAATTGTCTTGATTTCTGAGCCTGGACCATTCCCCACCCTGGGCCATTCCTTCGACACTAAACAAAGTGTAATCTGGAGAGAATGAGTCTACCCTAAGGAATGTCTGCCCTGATTGCTGAAACTGGACCATTCACCTATCTGGGCCATTCCTCCGTCACTAAACAAAGTGCAAGCTGGAGAAAATGAATCTGCCCTAAGGAATGATTGTTCGGACCATTTCCAAAGGAAATGAATGTTCTTCACCAACCTCCAAAACAGACCATTCTTCGAATCTTCTCACAACTCTGATCCTCGAAAGAATGACTATCTGACGAGGTGGACTAGTCTTCTTGATTAACCATCAAGAAGAGAGACTGTCCTAGACCATTCCCCATGTTAACCACAATGGGAAATCACTGTCTATGGTACATCACCAATCCATTGAACCATTTTCATCATGAAAATGACCATTTGAATTGGACCACTTTCCAAACTGGGAAATGCCTGTCTGTCATAAATCTCAAACCACTTTCTGAAATGGAAGGCAAATTCTCATCTTGGACCATTTTTCGAAAAAAAATGACTGTCCATAAGTCAATAGCACATTAGTGCTCCCTCCCAACCTGGGAGTCATCTCTTCCTTTTTCAATAAGGAAGTTGTCTCCACGAGATCCATGTTGAGTACACAAACTCTTTCATCTTGGACAAAATATTTACCAAAATGTTTCCTTATCTACTCATATATATATATATATATATATATATATTGGAGAACCATTTTCTCCTTTTTGGTCTTCATCACGAAGAATGTAATTCTTGATCTCAAATGTGCTTCAGTTTTATGGAACACTGGTTTTCTCTGAAGGTTTCATATAGCTCTGATCAATAAAGTATATCATTGTTAGATTCATATTTTTTTCCTGCTAGCTCATAACATTGTGGCAAGGGTCCAAATGTAAAATATCCAAGTGTACTTCCTCTGCCATCATGAGAGTTTGTCATGGATTAGCAATCCATCATCTTGAGCTTCTAAGTAACCATTATGATACAAAGTCTTCACCACGCTTCTACTATGCATTGGAGGTTCTTCACCAAGTTGACTTCTTCCATCTACATACAAGGGTATCTTTCTGGAACACCTCAAAGCATTGAGGTTGATCTACATGTAAACTCCAACCCATGACTATTGCAGATGATATACTGGCTCAGGTAGAGATATGTCTGGTTTATTGGAACAAGCGATCATCATAGTCTTTTCCCTTTATCTGGGAGAACCTATAGTTCTAGATCTCACAATGCTTTCATTCATAAGTCTTCCATACACTGTTTTTCATCACAAGTTTTAGTTCCTCTGCTTGATTGCTTTTAGTGAGTTCATATCAGGCTGGTAGTCTTGTGATTATTGATACAATAACTGGTTGTTATGACTTTTCTTTATTTCATCATAGGATCATGGATGTGGATGGACAACCAGAGATACTTTTAAGGCTTCTTTTTGAAGAAGACTTCTTCTAAGGTCAAACTAAATACGTACTTCTTTTCATGGTTGCTACTTCATCATCTTCAATGGATCATAGGATTTAAGATTAGCTCCCTCCTAATCCTTGCATCATGCATGAATGCATTCTCTTCTTGGAATTGTATAATCAACTCCCTCTGTCTAACATAATCCACGCTTCCTTCTGCATCCTTATTGCCTTCTGCAAGGTGTCATAAGTCTTTCTCCAGTTTCCTCTAGATTGCTGACTTCTTTCCGTTTTTACTTCTTCTTGGTTTCTTTTTTATTTCGGCTTATCTTGAAACTTGTCTTATAGTCATAGTGATAACAATCCTTATCTTTTTGTTCTTCCATAAGCATAGTTTGTCTTTGAACAATATGTACTGAAAACATGCTATGTACAAGAACTATGAAGAATATTGTTACCTTGTCTTAGAAGAAGAAGTCTGTTTTGTCATGCTTGGTTTTCTTTGAGGGTTCCCTTTATTCGACAACTGATGGTTTGTGTGTTTCCTTCATTTTCTTTAACTTGGGACAATTATTCTTGTAGTGACCATACTTTTGACAATTGAATCATTGTATTTCTGACATATATTTCTCTTGATTTGGCTTCTTCCTTCAACCAAACTTCCTTTTGTTCCTGAAATTCTTGAATCTTGCTATGAAGGCTTAATCATCGTACTTCTTTTGGGGTTTCTCTTTTGCACTGATCCTTGATTCTTCTTGAGCACAACAAGTCCAAAGTTCTTCAAATGTAGGATATTCCTTCCTTGTGTTCATGCTTGCGGCAAATGCATCCCACGTCTTGGGAAGACCATTGAGTACTATGTTTACCAATTCCCTCGCTGAAATGATCTCTTCAATAGCTTGTAGTTGATCTCTTAACTGAATATTTTCACAAAGTATGATTTTATGCTATCATCATCATTCATCTTCATTTCACGGAGCTCATTCTTCAGACTCATTACTTGTCCAATGTTTCTGACCGAGAATAGGTTTGTTAGGGCGTCGTACATCTTCTTCGATGAGTCAAGATGCGAGATGTAGGGTATCAAGTGGTATTTTATAGATTCCACTATGATACTCATGGAATTGATATCACCATCTTTGAACTTCTCCGTAACTGCAATGTTCTGCAGTTCCTTCTCTTTTCCTTCTTCAAACTCTGGTTCCACGATCTTTTCTTTCACGATATCCAACACTTTATTCTTGGAAAGGATGAGGTCAATCCTTGTCTTCCATGCTCTGAAGTTATAATATCCATCTAACTTGTTTTCTAACTTCATAGAGTAAGTCATCACTGCTTTGACTTGGTCAACCCTAGATTTGACCAAAAACTCAAACTTCACGTCTTGGCTTGCTGAGAGTACCAGTTGATGCGCTAGGCTAGGGCACACTGGTCTATCCAAAAATTAGGTGAATTCCTTCACTTAAGGTGCCTAAACGAGAGGATTAGGGTTTCTGCAACTGCACTTGCTAGTAACCCTTGCGACAGTGCTTGGGTGACTGCTCCTGCTAGAAACCCTAGCGATAGTTCTTCAACAACTTTAATATCCTAATGGATATGCTCCCTTCTAGTGGTTAGATTGAATGAAGGAGGTGTGGTTCCATAACCTATTAGAATTTAATGGATGTGCTTGTTTTACCATAGACAATATCACTATTGTCACCCAACCATAGGCCGAAGTCACCCTCTGAGCACCTTAACCTTGACAAAGAATCACTCCGGAAGAAACCCTAGGCTAGATAGAAAAAAAAAGGTTAGCACACCTTTCTCCAATGATAAAGCACCAAACAAGAGCTTATCAGATAGTCCAAACCATAACCAAGAGATAGTCTAAGACAAAACGTAATCTGCTAGTTGCAACAGCTGCAACGACAGCTTCTCTTCCAAACTTGTGCACAAACTGGCTAACTATAGTGCGCACAAGTGAGCTCTGTAGTTCTAAGAATGCCTTCCAGAATGAAAACTGGCCTCCTGTATTTATACTAATTCTGGCTAACTGCCTAGGTTGACTTCTCATTCTGGGTGCCTATTTACTTAGTATATAATATTTCTTTTGGAAGACTTCTTCTCTTGGAGGCTAATAACCTAATACAAATTATCCTCTTGAGCTGACTTGTCTTCTAGGGTTATTATTGAACTCATTAGGGTTTCTTCTTGCTTCCCGGAATATTCTATTCTCGTTAGGTTTATACGTGGAGTCAAATACCTCCCGCAGCTACCATAATATCAACAGAGAAATTATTAGTCAATGAGATTTGGCATTAGCCCAAGATGAATTCACATATAATGATTCAGTGAACAGGTCTATGGGAAAGTGTCCATTTCATATTGTTTTTGGACGATCGCCAAAAGGTGTGATAGATTTGGTTGCATTGCCATATTTGGAAGGAAAGAAGAGTGTTGATGCAAATGATTTTGTGGAAAGTATGCATGAATTACAAGAATAGGTAAATAAGAAATTGCAAACCAAGAATGACACTTATAAACAAAGAGAATATAAACATAGGAGAAATAATGTATTCTAATAGGGTGAGATGGTCATGGCTCACTTGAGGAAGGAGCAATTTCCTCAAGGCACATAAAATAAACTCAATTATAAGAAGATAGGTCCATGTCGAATTATGAAAAAAGATCTCTGATAATGGTTATTAGGTGGAACTTCTAGAAGTAGTTTGACCTATCTCATACATTCAATGTTGTTGACCTCTATGATTTTCATGAAGGGAACAAAAGAGAAGATGAAGGTACCCTCAACAAATGGAAAAAAAAATATGCCAATTAAATATGAGGAGCATATTGAAGAAATTATTTCTACCAGAATTGGTAAGAAGACTTGCTGGAAGGAGTACCTAGAATATTTGATCAAGTAAAAGAATCGAGGGGCAAAGGATGCATCGTGGATGACTGAAGATTAGTTATCACGTGTGCATAACTCTTCACTTTAGCAGTGATCTACACATGAGTTGGAGCTCATTTTTTTCTTAGCATTGGTGTTTGATGCAGGAGCATACTTTGGTTCGAGTAATCCACATCACCCAAAAATATTTATATTCCACAAATTAGACAATAAGTCAAATAAGGATTATGTTAGTGGTCCATTTTATTTAATCAATTTTCTATGAATTCGAACTGTTTTTATTCATGCAACTAATCTTGTGTATGTTGAAAATCATGCTGAAACTTGTGCTAAAGCTGCCATGTATAGTGAAATTTTACAAGTGTCATGTTGAAACTCATGTTGGAATTTGTGTTGAAACTGCCACGTATAGTGAAATTTTACAAGTATCGTGCTGAAACTTGTTCTAAAACTCATGTTGAAACTATGAATTATAGTGAAATTTTACAAGTGTTATGATCAAACCTGTGCTGAAACTCATGCTCAAACTCCCGCGTATAGTGAAATTTTACAAGTGTCATGATGTTTCTTCATTTGCAAAACTGTGGCCACATGCATTTGATTTTTTCACACTGGCATGCACTCATGATGAGTCACAACTACTATTAGGTAAAATAACTCCCAGATAAAGGATAAAGCGTGACCCGAGGCTAAAAGAAAGTTGAAACGGTCTGAAAGACAAAGGGACAGTTTGGGTAACAACCCGTTCTTGGAGTCACAAATCATTTCATAGTTAGGGAGGAGTTTTAAAAAGAAATGAAGTGTTATTTTGAAGGGGTTGGTGAACCACGAAGTAAGGAAATCATAGAAGGTGGACTGGAGAGAAATATTCCAGGTTGGGTGAGTACGTAGGAAGGGTGAAACAAAATCTCAATGCATACAAGTAGACCATTACCCTATGGACAATTTCGTAGTGGTTTTCAGCCACACAAGAAGCAATTCATGGTTGTCTTTTAGCCCAGGCACGATGTAATATAGAAAATATGTTCTTTGCATTGAATTATTAAATAAATAATATTGCAATTCGTGGGTTTTATGGTGTTTTAGTTTCCAATGGATTTCCTTATTATTTGGAAAAAATATTTCTATTTTTCTTTTCCATTATGTATTTTATAACAGGGTGTGTGTTGTAATTGGGTGTGTGTTGCAGCCAGTTCACCCTACATTATTTAGAAGGAATTTTAAATAAATTTAGAAATTACAATTATTAAAATATATATTTTTTATTACTGGATTTCATCAAAATATTTGATGACAACATTGTCCATGTCTCTTTTGATTGAATACAAATCTTTTGATGGGAAATTTGAGAGAAAACTCCCTGATTTTGATTTTTCCCAACATAGATGGTACACTGTAAATGTTGGGGATTATATACTTATTTTTATTATCTAAGAAACATTGGAACTTGTATCTATTATTTTCATGTTCGCTTGAGATTCTTTTATGAGTATTCTATTTGTTGGGGATTATATACTTATTTTTATTATCTAAGAGACATTGGAACTTGTATCTATTATTTTCATGTTCGCTTGAGATTCTTTTATGAGTATTCTATTTGTTGTTCCACAACGTAATGAATTCAATGTCATATTCAAGGTTGATCGGATGCCAAGTTTCCTTACACATCACGTTTGCAATGAATTGTTAAGATGTTCTCTACCTTTTGTTCCAAATAGTTTTTCTAAGAACGTATCAACATTTCCATATTTAGTAGACCTAAAACCCCTAAATATGATGTCAAGTAACCATTGTTTCTTTTATGTTTTTATGTTGTATGTAAACAAAAACTTGTATTATTTGAATTTCAAAAATTTGAATACTTTATTATTAATATCTTTATTAGATTTTATTTTCAAAATATTTATCACATTATCAACATTCTTAACCTCTCAATTTAATAAAAATATGGTGATCGTGGAAAGCTTTTCTTAATGCTTTTCGAGCACAGAAACAAAATTCTAAAGAATCACAAGTAATCACTTACTCTCTTAAAGTCTGATAGACCAATTCGATCTTAGTAAACATTAATCATCATCATCATCATCGTTATCATGAATTATACCCTTACAATTTTAGACATCGTTCGACTATTATATTCCGTAAATCATCCAAATATTATTAATAAAATTTTGAAATTAACAATATTTCAATTATGTTAAACTAATAGCTAACTTTCAAAGGATGAAAAACCAAACTCCAAAATCTGGAGCTAATATATATAATCTAACCACCGATTTAAACATAATTTATTTGACAATAATCAACCGCAAAATTATTTAGAAGAACTTTTCACAACCATGTGACACATTGAGCTTATGATCTAGGAGTAAATTTATTTAAATGTCAGAAATGTATCCAATCTCAACCATGAAAAGGAAATTCAATAAATTATATACCACGCAAAATAAAATGTGTGAATATTCCATATCGTATGTATGAAATATATAAAAAGTAACACAACTAAAGAGCTATCATGTCATAGAGTTTGGATAGCCAAACATAAGCCTAATATTTGTTTCATATTATCACATCTGCATTATGATTTTAAAATAAAATATAGAATAAGTAAAAAGATCTTTGAAATCGTAACTCCTTCTCTATTTTTTGCAGATAAACAAAAGTAGATCTGATTTCTGCCCAAATAAACAACATCCATAAAATGTTGAAAAACATGTAACGAAAGGATCATTCCAGTAGTCAAATCAGATAGGCATGTCTAACCAAAAAAAATATGATGCCAATCGTGGTTTTCTTAATAGAATATCCAATGGTATAAATTCTAAGACAATGCCATATAGTCAATATTAAATCCGTGGAAACCAAATTTTATGGAGAGATCTTGAAACATCCACACATATGGGGATTCCATTGCATAGTTTATTGATGCAAACAAAAACCTCTAAAATGTAAATCTCTTTTAATATAATAATTGATATCATCCACGGTATACCTTGAAGAGAAAACTCGTGAGTCCAAATAATACAAAACTGGATGACGCAAGCCTTACATAGCTAAGAAAAAGACGATTTCCCTAGGTATAAAATATATGCGAACCTCCAACAAGTATCCCAATAGTTCAAATTCTAACATGGGGAGAGTCCATATGTGTAGAAATATGGAAAATCCCAATAGTTCAAATCCTAACTAACTTGGGGAGAGTCCATATGTGTAGAAATATAGAAGAAGACAACATCCTGCAAACAATTTCATCATGTATTGGAGAGGAAAGTCTCAATCTAGTGAGCAAACAAAAATGCAAATAGAAATATAATTGGATTGAAAATAATACACATACAAACAATAAATGCTTGATATTAAAGATCATGCTAGAAAAGTGTTTAGCGATAACAAGAGCTCTCTTACTTTACTAGAAATCCATTGCGAAACCAAAGAAAATAGTTGTAGTTGTAGATTTGTCTTCCATAGGGGATCAATCCACCAAATTCCCCCCATCACTTTGTCTAGAGCTTCCATTTATAGACAAAGTCAAATTTGGATCCACATGCTATGCATGTAGTAACAAATATGACCAAATAGAAGGAAATGGAATGTTAATATGAGATTATGATAATATCGATTATGCCACGCTAAACTTGGTTGAATTTTGTGTGGGATTGTTGTAAGTCAACTTATATACAATGCATAGATTTGCTGCATAGTACAAACACTTAGATATATATACAAAATACGATTACCTATCAAAGCATCAGCATATCAATCCTCGACCAAGGCCAAGGAAGGTCTCACCCGAGATGTAGAGAGGATCACATAGACCATAAGGTCTTGTGATAGGGATGAATGATAAACACATGAAGATCCATCAAGATTATAATTCATGC